>CM022297.1:2463285-2838682 GCA_011799875.1 Thinopyrum elongatum
GGAGCTCCTCAAATCCCTCCGTTATTTCATTGACCATCACAACAGCATAGCCTTGTGGAATCGGAAGGCAGTGAAAGTCTGCCGGGTTGAGGAGGTGTAACAGAGCCGACAACCGCCTTGACTTTGAGGTGCTGCCATTGCGTCATAAGGTGGCAATGTTGAGCCTCGTGATAGCATCCACGGGGTAGCTGGAAACAGCGTAAGTCAGGCTGCTGAAGGACCTCGGTGGAAGCTGTAGGGTAACGCAGCAGAAAACAAAAATTTTCCGACCTACGCACCAGCCGAGGACCACTATGGAGACTGCATACAAGGTTTGATCATTTTCGTTACCGACTCGTAGCGCAGCGGAAGTAGAGTCGATGACGATCGTTGGTGCAGATCCCGCAGCTAGGATTTACACCCCCAACTGCGAGGATGTATACCCTCATCTTCTTCGGACAGCCCTCCGGGAGGCGGTCGAACAGTCCCCCGGACGGTGTCGCGGACAGCCCTTCGGGAGGACCTTCGAAACTCGAGCGGTCACTCGGACAGCCCTTCGGGAGGACTCACAGAACTCGGACCGTCACTTGGACAGCCCTTCGAGGGCACTCACAGAACTCGGACCGTCACTTGGACAGCCTTCGGGGGCACTCTCGAACAGCCCCTCGGGCACTAAGATCGAAACTACGACTCTCTACGGGGTTGCACACATACGGTGTCATCTATCCGGCAGGGCTTCGCCGTCCAGAACTAGTTCCTGCCGGAACCAACAGCCTTTCGGCTCTACGAAACTCTTTTCGTGGGAGGGGAGAGAAGCCAGATAACACTTGGCATGTGTATGAGAGCAAGGGATGGGGAGAATGGCAGCCCCTTCCCTCCTTTTATAGGCCAAGGCAAGGGGTGGGGTGGGATGTGCGAAAATACAAAATACCCAAGCTTTATGTCACACATGAAAGGCATAATGGTAACACAAGGGGGGCACCAAGGGGACACCACCATGGCAGCCCTTGGGCCGGCCCACACCTTGTCTCCCATGGGGGGGGGGGGGGCCAACAAGCACCAACATGTCTCCATGAAACATGCATGCTCCCTAGACAAAAAGCCACCAACATGCAACCCCCGATCGTGGGATCTGTTCCCCTCGCGCTGAGACAAGATGTTTTCCGCGAAACTTTTCTGAAAAATTCCAGAAGGTCCCAAAACATTTCCGGCACCCTCTAAAATTATTCTGGGCATGATCCGAAACATTCAGTGCGGTGGTTTTCATCAGCGGAAAAAAATTAACAACGGTTACGGCAGTTTCGGAACATTTCCGGTTTTTCTCTCCGAAATTCAGAAGTTCCCAGACCATTCTGGCATCCTCTGAAAATTTCCAGGCGGTGCCGAAACCCTTTTTGACCAAATATATATATTCCGAAACAACTTTTCGGTTTTACGAAACCTTTCGGTGTTCTCTCTCTCGGAACTCTTCCGTTGTCTCCGAAACATTTCGGTGACTTTCTCTCAGACTCCCTGTCTAGCGTTCAAACAGATAGATGACCCTTAAGCGTGTGACCCTATAGGTTCGGTGAAGTATAGACATGACACGGAACCCCTTCCGATCAATGATCAACATCGGAGCCGTGGACACCCATATGACCCCTATACCCACACGAATGAATATTCGAGTGAACCTCCAGTTGCCGTGTGCTATTCCTGTTGCCTCACGAAATGTACAAATACCCGAGGTTAGACATGTTGGCATCCCGTGGATCAACAACTTGTCCACTATGCCAGTTACCCCGTTATCGGTATTGTTCTCTTTTCTCGTTACCGTGTCCGGCATCCCGTGATCAAATCACAGTGTCTGGCCAGACGATGATGGATACCGTAACACCGAGAGGGCCCAAAGATATCTCTCCATCGTCGGAGGGCAAATCCCAATTTGAGCTATCAAGTTAATTGACACACTTTCCATGAACCCGTAAGCCGCCGTAATAGCCACCCATTTACGGATGACGTTTAACAAAACCCAAAGTTCATGAAGCAAGCATGAAGAAACTCGATACTCTCATGGTCTGAGGAATCATGCAAAAGTTAACCATTCCTGTGTTATAAACCATCAAATTGTGACGAATGTATCTCATAGCATAACATCAATCGGGTCGATTCAACACAAATGTTCTTCTAACATTGTGCCCTCAAGTTGCTGGCATAGACATGCCCATGATCAGGAAAAAGAACCATCATGCAACACTTGAGCCAGTCATAGAGGCTTGACTAGGAATACATTTTACCGTTTATTATTCCACACGTCATATGAGTCTTCCTCCGAGCCTCGTGGTTATTGCAGACTCGAGAACCATAGCAGTTATAGCATGGAACATAAACATAATAATGAGCATGGAGATAAATAATAACATTTATATTGCCTCTAGGGCATATCTCCTACAGACTCCCACTTGCACTAGATTCAATAATCTAGTTAATGCTAATGCACTTTACACCTGTGGCACACTGGTGTAAATATGCTTCGCTTGTGGTATCGCCTGATGTCCAACGGATTGACGACTTCAGCTCCGTGTGTATCTTTGCATATCCTGCGTTTTCACGCTTTCACAAAATTCATATTTTGTGTGGACTTGGTTTTGTATGTATGGAATCACAGGTCGAACCTGGATTCCTCAGACTGAGTCATGGAGCAACTACCTGCAGTAGTGTCCCATTGACAAAAGCCATCTTGGAACCATACTAAGTTCATGAATGAACTATATGATCAACATCTCTTTGTCGCTTTTAAAAGCGGCAACATACTTTGCCTCTGTTATAGAATTCGCCACAGTAACTTGTTTGGAACAATTTCCAACTACCGTGCCACCATATGTGTGTTACACAAAACCCTCAATTTAAATCGAAAATCGCTTGGAGCATGGATGAAGACTGTATCAATGTAACCTTTAAAACGAACTCTTCATGTCTCCGCTTGCGAGAAAACATGCCATCAGTGCTACTATTAGTACTCAATGACCCTTTTTCACTGTTGTCCCCATAATCAGTACTTTTGATCACTTTGGTATTCATACTCGCAAACAACTTGGGAGTATTGGACATATCTGGTTGTTTTACATACCATGGAATACATGATTAATCCAAACACAAGAGTGTGTGGAATCTCCATCATGTATTTTGCTCATCAGTGTTTTGGGACACCGAGTCATGCAAAAACACTTTCCATGTGACTTCGGCAAGAATCACTCCTTGACGTTTTTAATGCTAAAAGGTTTTAGCATTTTGTCAATATGTATCTTTGCTAAGCCCCATTAGGTAAATCTATCTCCATAGATTATCATGCCTAATATAAAGGCTTTTTGCCCAAGCACTTCATCGAAAAACTATTTTCAAACGAAGTCCTAATTCGTGTCAAGAAATTTATTTCCAATTACCAAGTGTTCAAGCACACAAGGTTTTTAGAAATATTATTATGCTCCACTTACTTTCTTGAATTACAAGTATCTTCGTTACCATTGATGAGTCAAACCCCTTTGACCATTTCATCAAAACACGAAGATTCCGACTCCATTTTGCTCTCTTTGTCCATCGCTGGAACTTGAAGTTGCATACCTACTAGCATCCTTTGGATCGACAAATTACTTTGGACTGTATCACATACAAGTCCTAGGTTTTATTTCCATCAGATGGAAATCCTTTTGTCATCCATGTTCATATCTTATGATTGAAATATGTATTAATTGCTAGTTCAACCCGAACCGACTTTAAGCATCGCTACGGTGAGACAATCTCATCGTAGTCAACTCTTTGAACTTGTTATTGCAACAAGTCGAGCTTTATGGATAAAACATTTTTATCCGTATCAGTTTTAAGTTCCATAAATATTCGTTAGACTCTAAGTCTTCCGAAAGGTGTATCAAGGTTTTAATCTTGAATCACTTATGTGGAAACTAAATCAGGTTGCATTGGCATTTAGCCAATTCGGAGTAGGGCCCATCAACGCTTCCTTGTGTATCGTAGGTATATTGTGTCTAACAAAAATATCTCGTTGCGCACCTGAGAGGTTTGCACGAGCCTTGCCTACGTGGTTTCAGCTGCAAGTTCGACCGAAGTCATACATTTTATTGTAGAGACTTCCGTATCAGTCGCAGTAGGAAACTCTGGAATTACTTCCAATGTCTCTTTCTTTTGACCTGATGACGGAGATACTGGTTATCTCGTCGAGTTGCATTATTCTCCCACTCACCTTTTTGAAAGAACCATTTCTTCAAAAAGCATACGTTCTTTGTGGCAAACACTATTTGCCTCGATATAGTGGGAGGAATACCCAATGAATTGGGATAACCTACAAAGTAGCATTGTCTGATTTGGAATAGGTTTGTAACCTTTTACACAAGCCCCATATTCCAAATGTTAAGAAAAGATATAAACATGGTTGGGCGTACCATACCATGGTGTCATTTCAACAGACCTGATGGAGCTCTTTTCAGTGTAAAAGCTGCAGTCTCTAAAGCATCACTTTAAAAGGGATAATGGCAAATTTATTTATGTCATCTTTGATCTTACCATGTCATAAATGGTTCGATTACATCTTCACGGACTTTCCACTCACAGTGGTGTTCGGGAGGTGTAAGTTATGAAACTCTTTTACAACTCATCAGACATTCGCTAAACTTGTAACTCAAATATTTCTTTCTGCAATCGAATGTAGAAAAATAATTTTCTTGTTACAATAACTTCTACTTCATATTTGAAAACCTTTCGAATGATTTCAAAAGATCCAGGCTAAGTCTCATCAAGTAAATATCCATATATCTACTTGAGTCATTTCTGAGATAGATTAAATCCACTACTTGCAACCTTTATTGAACTACACACATCAAAATGTATGATCACCAATAAGTTGTTGCTCGTTCCTTATGGCCTGTGAACGGTATTTCAGTCACTTCACTTTTGGAGGAAAGTTGCAAGTGTCAGATGATTCAAAATCAAACGACTTCAAAATCCATCATAATGGAATTTTCCATGCGGGCTTCTCCAATGTGACCAAATGTAGTGCTACACTTGTGTGGTATTCTTTTAGTCTTACGACATTTAGCGTCAGTGTTATGGATGATCATATCCATCAATATTCAAACATACGTCCCATCTAGGATGGAAGCATGGCCCTTCATGTTATATAATACTGAACAACAATTGTTGCTTTTATGAACAACTTTTGCAACAAACATTATGCAATGGGCTAGAGTGTTAAAAACTCTAAATGAATTTATGAAAGTAAATCCAGAGGTATATATTATATCATTATTCATAACAACATCTCATTCTCAATGAAAGTATGGCCCTTATGTTATTCATAACATCGAACATCAAAAGTTCTCTTATGAACAACCTTCTTGCAAGATACCTTATGCAATGGGCTAGAGGTTTGTGAAACTCTAAATGAATTATGAAATAAATACAGACGGTAATACACCGATGGAAGGATAGTAACTTACTATGTTCCCTGTGTATACCAAAACCTCATTCCTGGCTAGTCTTTCAGGCCATAGTAGTGTTTTACATCGAGTTGCAACAGAATGCATCGACGGGGTATATTTGTGATTAACTCACAATACCCAAAATTAGTGATTAACAATTTAATCATAATTCCCAAGAAAATATCTTTGACCAGCCTTCTATACATCAAAAACTTGTATGACATTCATAAATGAGCTGGATATTCCAGTCTTCTTTCTTATTGCCTTATATCTTCTAACAGTTTAACTTTCAGTATTCTCCTACTCTCAGAAGAAGACCCAACTTAAGAGTGGCGTTAGCCCTGGACTTCCTAGGCTGAAAGTTTCACTAACACCCTTCGGACACTTCCTTCTCTTTAAGTTGTTGTTTATTCACCTTTCATCATATGACAGGCGTTCTTCTGGATCCCTCTCTTATCAGTCTAATGCATAGTAAAATCCTTTACAATAGTTTGCATACAAACATTTTTTGGATATCTCATATCTTTTAGCCTTTGTCTGTCTCTGAAAATGATTTTCAGATTCCATGATATCACATAACTATCCAAACTTTCGAAGTTCGGGTCTCATGGAAGCAAATGTATTGCACTTGACTGAAACGGAATTCTAACTTTTGGATCGAAGGACGAGAGTCACGTGATCCATAGCATAAGCGAAAGAATACCGAAAGTATGCGATAGGACAAAGTCCTTCTCGGCACTCTTGAGGACAATCCTCACATTACGTTACCAACCTAAAGTTTTAACCAGATATTAGCAGCTATTCAATTTTAACAGGGAAGGTGGAAATGCGAGCCATTATTCTACACTATTATGCAAAAAACACTTAGACAGTGTTCAAAATTAATTGCACTGAGAATTAAACAAGTTAATTCATCAGTGCGCTCCCACTCAAATCAATATCTCTCATAATTGATTGTGAGTGATTCAAGATCCACATATCAATTCAACGCATTGACGGGTTCATCACTGATGACGTGAATTTCAATCGGTAGGCCAACTTGCCAATCACATCTCTATGTGACTCTGTCCATCTTTCGATGCGTGTGTTCCGAGCTCAGGACTGTCTGCCGAACGTCAAGACAACCAAGTGATCACGCAGTGAGGTCTGACCTTCACCCGCCTTACACCTCTCTAATCGTTCGTCCTCATGTGTACATGGCGCACCCCGAAAAGAACTGTGTAGACGGTGCTACACTTGGAGAACACTAACTACTTGATAATTTTGAGAGAGATCACCCTAATAAAGCGACTACCGCGCAATCAAGAAGGGGGCATCATAAGGGATAAACATCTAGGCAATTCATAATTAGCGTGATATGGTATAGCCCTTTCTGACGGGAAGTCTTGTATTTCTTCGTCTTCGGTATTCGCGTCGGTGTTCACCTTTGCGAAGATTGCCACCACCTTGTCGATGCACCAGATAATATTGCTATCTCTATAGCTAATAAAATAATGCATTACACCAAGGTTGACTGCAGGTCATTTAAAGTGCAATCATATGGCTCCAGCCATCATGCCGAATCATGACACGCAGGACATGTAATCAATTTACATCATATACACATCTCATACATAATCAAATTATATGAGCAATGCTATACCACATCATATGCACATGCAAACCCTCCTGCAAAACCAAGTTAGACGCCTCTAATCGGTTCATGCAAAAACTTGTTTTACGTGGCTTCTAAGGTTTCGAAACAAACCGAAGCTACCAACGTCCATCATCAAGTATGATAATTCAAGTCGCTAGATAACTTCGCGGGGTGTATGAAACACGAGATAATAAAATCTCGATCCCCATACTGAACTTCGTCATACGCATGACCCCGTGCAGATATATCTGCATTGCCTTTCATCTGCAAAACATCCATCTTTCTTTGACTAAAGTGGAACCCAAAGAACTGTTAGCACTTCGTTGATCTGTCAATCAGCATACTCAGGAGCAGCATGAAAGGATCGCGGATTGCCAGAACTTTGTGAGATTCCACAATGCTGTCAGATCAGGCTACGCAAATTCAAGGGAAGCAACAAGAAACATCGGGTAACAGATTTCATCTGCTACCCGCACAAATAATTTTCAGTAATAGAACTCATCTACTACCTAATTATATTGTGCAACACCCATACATCTCTATGTATTCTAGATCGCAAACTGCATCTACGCATAGCACGGCTCATGATGCCACTGTAGGGTAACGCAGCAGAAAACAAAAATTTTCCGACCTACGCACCAGCCCAGGACCACTAGGAGACTGCATACAAGGTTTGATCATTTTCGTTACCGACTCGTAGCGCAGCGGAAGTAGAGTCGATGACGATCGTTGGTGCAGATCCCCGCAGCTAGGATTTACAACCTCCCAACGCGAGGATGTATACCCTCATCTTCCTTCGGACAGCCCTCCGGGAGGCGGTCGAACAGTCCCCCGGACGGGTGTCGCGGACAGCCCTTCGGGAGGACCTTCGAAACTCGAGCGGTCACTGACAGCCCTTCGGGAGGACTCACAGAACTCGGACCGTCACTTGGACAGCCCTTCGGGAGGCACTACAGAACTCGGACGTCACTTGGACAGCCCTTCGGGAGGCACTCTCGAACAGCCCCTCGGGCACTAAGATCGAAACTACGACCTCTCTACGGGGTTGCACACATACGGTGTCATCTATGGCAGGGTTCGCCGTCCAGAACTAGTTCCTGCCGGAACCCAGACAGCCTTTCGGCTCTACGAAACTCTTTTCGTGGGGGGAGAGAGAAGCCAGATAACATCTTGGCATGTGTATGAGAGCAAGGGATGGGGAGAATGGCAGCCCCTTCTCCTCCTTTTAGGCCAAGGCAAGGGGGGGGGGGGATGTTGAATACCAATACCAAGCTTTATGTCACATGAAAGGGCATAATGGTAACACAAGGGGGGCACCAAGGGGACACCACCATGGCAGCCCTTGGGCCGGCCCACACCTTGTCTCCCATGGGGGGGGGGGCCCCAACAAGCCACCAACATGTCTCCATGAAACATGCATGCTCCCTAGACAAAAAGCCACCAAACATGCAACCCCGATTCGTGGGATTTGTCCCCTCGCGCTGAGACAAGATGTTTTCCGCGAAACTTTTTCTGAAAAATTCCAGAAGGTCCCAAAACATTTCCGGCACCCTCTAAAATTATTCTGGGCATGATCCGAAACATTTTCAGTGCGGTGGTTTTCATCAGCGGAAAGCATTAACAACGGTTACGGCAGTTTCGGAACATTTCCGGTTTTTCTCTCCGAAAATTCCCAGAAGTTCCCAGACCAATTCTGGCATCCTCTGAAAATTTCAGGCGGTGCCGAAACCCTTTTTGACCAATATATATTCCGAAACAACTTTTCGGTTTTACCGAAACTCTTTCGGTGTTCTCTCTCTCGGAACTCTTCCGTTGTCTCCGAAACATTTTCGGTGACTTTCTCTCCGACATCCTGTCTAGCGTTCAACAGATAGATGACCCTTAAGCGTGTGACCCTATAGGTTCGGTGAGATAGACATGACACGGAACCCCTTCCGATCAATGATCAACATCGGAGCCATGGACACCATATTGACCCCTATACCCACACGAATGAATATTCGAGTGAACCTCCAGTTGCCGTGTGCTATTCCTGTTGCTTCACGATATGTTACAAATACCCGAGGTTAGACATGTTGGCATCCCCGTGGATCAACAACTTGTCCACTATGCCAGTTACCCGTTATCGGTATTTGTTCTCTTTTCTCGTTACCGTGTTCCGGCATCCCGTGATCAAATCACAAAGTGTCTGGCCAGACGATGATGGATACCGTAACACCGAGAGGGCCCAAAGATATCTCTCCATCGTTGGAGGAGCAAATCCCAATCTGGAGCTATCAAGTTACTTGACACACTTTTCCATAACCGTAAGCGCCGTAATAGCCACCCATTTACGGATGACGTTTAACAAACCCCAAAGTTCATGAAGCAAGCATGAAGAAACTCGATACTCTCATGGTCTGAGGAATCATGCAAACGTTAACCATCTCTGTGTTATAAACCATTAACTTGTGACGAATGTATCTCATAGCTAAACATCAATCGGGTCGATTCAACACAAATGTTCTTCTAACATTGTGCCCTCAAAGTTGCTGGCATAGACATGCCCATGATCAGGAAAACAGAAACATCATGCAACACTTGAGCCAGTCATAGAGGCTTGACTAGGAATACATTTTACCGTTTATATTTCCACACTGCATATGAGTCTTCCTCCGAGCCTCGTGGTTATTGCAGACTCGAGAACCATAGCAGTTATAGCATGGAACAAAACATAATAATGAGCATGGAGATAAATAATAACATTTATTATTGCCTCTAGGGCATATCTCCTACAGAAGCACGCTGCTTCTCCACTGAGATGGAGGGGTAGCTTCTGGGGTAGCTCCGGCAGGTCGCTGGCTCTGAACTAGTAGTGCTTGTTCCTCTAGCGCTCGTACCCTTGCATTCAGCGACTGCAGTTCGTCTGCTCCACTTTCCTCCTCCTCTCCCGGGTTTTGTAACCGCCTGCGCTGGGAAACCCAACCTTCCACGCAACGGAGCCTGCGTGCCTCGTGTTCGTCCTGGGTGCTCAGGATTCCCGAGGGCCTGTGTGAGCTCGTCGTTCTCTCTGTCGGGAATGAACGTCCCTCCTGCGCTGCGGCGTTATACTTCTGAAGCTTCTTGACGGGTATTTCAAGTTGCTCCTTCGTCCAATGGCACTTCCCTGTTTCAGGGTCCAAGGTTCCCCCAACCCCGAAGAACCAAGTCCTTGAACGGTCTGGCCAGTTCAATGTCTCTGGTTCGACCCCTTTATCAAGCAGGTCCTTCTCAGCCTTGTCCCACAACGGCCGGGCTTTGAGGTAGCCACCTGACCAGTGCGATGGTGATACTCCTTCTTTGCAGCATTTTTCTTGTTTGTCGCTGACATCTTCTACTCTTCTCCGATGTTTGTGGGCCACAAATGCAGGCCAGTGATCTCTTATCTTCTCAAATCGGCCGATGAATTCTGGAGTCTTCCCTTTGTCGAACAACGTTGATTTCAACTCATGTTCCACCTCCTGAATAGATCTGCCATCTCTTAAGAGCATGAGCCTTGACCAATGGCTCTATAACTGGCTTATCCGGATCCTCCTCTGGCGGGTAGGGTGAAATTTGCCTCAGCGCGGTCCAAAGATCATCTTCTGTCTATCATTGACAAAAGACACTTGAGGGTCTTCGCTCTTAGGCTTATTCCATTGGTGGATGCTGATCGGGATCATGTCCCTAACAAGAACCCCGCACTGAGCAGAAAATGCTTCTTGGTCCGGCTGGGTTCAATCGGTTGGCCATCCCCTTGATTTCTGTGATCGTGAACCTTTCATCCTGGCGCAACCTTTTCTTCGGGCCTCGTCTCGTTACCGAAGTTTGGCTCGATCCGGAGGGCTAGAAAAGAAGAAAGAAGAGAGTTAATATGTGTACATACCAAACAATTAATGCATCAATTAGCTAGTCAGCACAGGCTTAATTAATATATATACCTCGCCAGAATTTGCAACAGCTCCTTCCTCCGTTTGCTCATCGGAGCCATCATAATCATGTCCTTCCACCTCCATTGTTCGATCACCGGAGCCTGCTTCACCCTCTCCTTCCGACCATCGGTGTCATTGAGATACGACAGGATATCACCTCCGCCGAGGATTATGTCCCCAACAACTGTTCTGCTTCGATGTCTCGGTGCTCCATAGTTTCTGCAAATATTACAACATGGCAATTAATATACAAACATGACAGATGGATATATTAGTGCAAACTGTACCGCCTCTCTCATGAATGTCCGACGTCTGGACCGACAAGGGATTTAACAAAATGACGCCATTCTGGATGTGCAGAAAATGGTCCATATTTTTCCTGATTCATCTACCCTTCTATATGTCACGTTGTCTAGTGTCAAAGAATTCAAGAAAACCATGACTTCATCATTAGCCGAAAATGACAGGCGTATAATGGTACGAAGCTCTTCAAAGTTGTTTTGGAACGGAGTTCCCGATAGAATAATTCGCTTTTTGGTACAAAGTTCAGCAAAGAGCCTTCCGAATATCGCTATTTGGAAGGCCTTTGCTGAAATTCATACCAAAAGGCGAATTATTCTATCCGGAACTCCGTTCCAAAACAACTTTGAAGAGCTTCATAGATCATACGCCTGTTACTTCCGACTAATGATGAAGCCATGGATTTCTTCAATACTTTGACAGACAACGTGACATATAGAAGAATATATATATAGATGAGATCAGAAAAAAAATTGGATCAACTTGGGCACATCCATAATGGGGGCATTCTTGATAAATCTATATATGTCAAAATTCAAACTTTGACATATGATCAAATGTTGCATATGTCAAAATTCAAACTTTGACATATGATCAAACTTTGATATATGATCAAATGTTGCATATGTCAAAATTCAAACTTTGACATATGATCAAACTTGATATATGTCACCCGATATAAAATAATGCATAGACTTGTTCGGGCGAGAGGGGGTTGATCGACGTCCCCCCTCATGTCGAAGTTACGGAGTTATCTTCTAGTGGTTTGGGTGGCCTCGAGAGTTTGTCGGGTAGGGGGGGAGGGGGTAGGAGATCGACAACGCTTTTTTTCTAGGGTTTGGGTGGCCTCGAGAGTTGGTCGCCCGGTATATCGAGAGGGGGGTGAACATTTTACCTTAGTAACTTAGAAAAAAAATGTTATCGGGGAGGGGGTATATCGACCCCCCCCTCATGTCAAAGTTATCGGGGATGGGCTATATTGACAACGACATACATATAGCCACAAACATATAAAAAAATGTTATTGGGAAGGGATATATCGACCCCCCTCATGTTGAAGTTATCGGGGAGGGGGTATATCGAGAGGGGGGTGAACATTTTACCTTAGTAACTTAGAAAAAAAATGTTATCGGGGAGGGGGTATATCGACCCCCCCCCCCCTCATGTCAAAGGTATAGGGGAGGGGCTATATCGACAACGACTATATATAGCCACATACATATAAAAAAAAATTTATCGGGAAGGAGTATTCGACCCCCCCCTCATGTTGAAGTGGGGGAGGGGGTATATAGAGAGGGGGGTGAACATTTTACCTTAGTAACTTAGAAAAAAATGTTATCGGGGAGGGGGTTAATCGCCCCCCCCCCTCATGTCAAAGTTATCGGGAGGGGCTATATCGACAACGACATACATATAGCCACATACATATAAAAAAAAGTTATCGGGGAAGGGGTATATCGACCCTCCCCCCTCATGTTGAAGTTATCGGGGAGGGGGTAATCGACAACGACATACATAAAAGGAAAAAATGTTATCGGGAGGGGGTATATCGACAACGACATACATACATGGAAAAAAATGATATCCATCTATACTACATAGCCACATACATATATACATGGAAAAAAATGCTATGAAAAAAAATACATATATGAACAAAAAATTAATACACATATGAACAAAAAATACATATATGAACAAAAGAATGCTCTGAACAAAAAATTAATACATATATGAACATCCATACATACATATAGCCACATACATACAATATACATTATATATATATGAACAAAAAATTCATCATATAAATATGAAAAAAAAATCATCAATACACAGAGCGGGGCGGCGCGGCTCACACGGGGGCTGCGGCGAGGCGCGACGGTGGTGGGGGGGGACAGTGCGGATCCGGCGTCGCGACGGCGGGGCGTGCGGCAGGCGGTGCGCGCTGGCGTGGACAAGGCCTGCGAAGCCGCGGCGGTGGGCTGGACGGGGCGGGCAGGCACGGTGGCGAGGGCACGAGGGTGGGGGGCGACGGCGACGGCGTCGGGGCAGCCTGGCGGCGTCGGGGAACTGCGATGAAACTGAAAATTTTCACAAGTCTTGCTTATATACACGAAGCAATGGTCCGGTTCGTGACACCAACCGGGACTAATGACCCCTTCAGTCCCGGTTGGTGCCACCAACCGGACCAAAGGTCTCTTTTCAGCAGCCCAAAGGGCGGGAAGCAGGGACCTTGGTCCCGGTTGGTGGCACCAACCGGGACTAAAGGGCGTGCATTGGTCCGGTTGGTGCCACAAACCGGTTACCAATGGACCCCTTTAGTCCCGGTTGGTGCCACCAACCGGGACAAAAAGCCTTGTGCTGCCCGCGTCGCGGCCAAAAGTTTAGTCCCACCTCGCTAGTTGAGAGAGCCGAGAGTGGTTTATAAGCGTGCTGCGCCCACTCTCTCTAGCTCCTCTCAACTGCAGGCTTTCGGGCCTCAACTCGCACTATGTGCCTGTGGGCCTACTGGGCCTGCTGCGGGCCTGAATTCTGGCCCAGGTGGGTTTCTAGTCGTATTCAGGCCGTGGTGGCCCAGTGGCGGCACTTTTTTATTTTTATTTGTTTTTCTTTGTTGCTTTATTTATTTTATTTTGTTTCTACTTACAACAAAATACTACTGTTGCTATTTTATTATTTATTAAATTTTATTTTATTTTATTTGTTTCTACTTATTATTAAAGTTTATTTTGTTTCTACTTATTTATTTTATTTTGTTTCTACTTATTTATTTTATTTTCTTTTTTGCTTTTTTTTTTTTTATGAAAATTCTTTTCTTTAATGTTTTGAAGAGAAAATACTTTGATAATTTTAGTTGCATAAATTTTATATAATTTAGTTTCAATAATACAAGAGGTTTAAAAGTTTTTAGTTGATTCCTTTAGCTATTAAAGTTTCATTAAAGTTTATGTTCATTCTTTTTCTATTAGAGTTTCATCAAAGTTTTCTAGTTATTCTTTAGTTTTATTATTTTTGGTATTAGAGTTTCATAAAAGTTGAGAGGGTTACGGCAAAAACTGGATGCACTTCGTGTATAAAATGGACAATCTCTTTCGAAGTATCAGGGTTTCGGACGAAAACTCATCTGTTACAAAGGGATTATTTTTTTGAACTTATTTGAACTCCAGACTTTTTGTGTGCTCAAAATGAACCATCAAAGCAACATCATCAATTTTCAACCCTTTCTGACTTCATCTGTTATTTTTCATGCATTTACTGATTTTTTGAGCTAAATGACCGTGAAATTGAAAAGCACTTCAAATGAACTTGAAGAGGTTGAAAATGCGCATGATATCATCATTTCACCCACATAGCATGTGCTAAAAAGTTGAGAGGGTACGGCAAAAACTAGATGCACTTCGTACAAAATGGACAATCTCTTTCGAAGTATCAGGGTTTCGGATGAAAACTCATCTGTTACAAAGGGATTTCATTTTTTGAACTTATTTGAACTCCACACTTTTTGTGTGCTCAAAATGAACCATTTAAAGCAACATCATCAATTTTCAACCTTTCTGAGTTTATCTGTTATTTTTATGCATTTACTGATTTTTTTAGCTAAATGACCTGAAATTGAAAAGCACTTCAATGAACTCTGAAGAGGTTGAAAATTGGCATGATATCATCATTTCACCCACATAGCTGTGCTAAAAGTTGGAGGGTTACGGCAAAAACTAGATGCACTTCGTGTACAAAATGGACAATCTCTTTCGAAGTATCAGGGTTTCGGAAAAAATCACCTGTTACAAGGGATTTCATTTTTTTTGAACTAATTTGAATCCAGACTTTTGTGTGTCTAAATGAACCATTCAAAGCCACATCATCAATTTCAACCTTTCTGACTTCACTGTCTTCACTTTTCTTTGCTTGTGTCCTTTGCTTATTGCGCCGTATCATGGATATTCTTCATCGCTTAACAGGGTGCTTGGGTCAGCCTTGACTTTGAATGGAGGAATTCATGAACTTTTAATAATCTTCAGACATGTCTATCTTACCCTCCACTCCCACGATGTCTCTTTTCCTGAAAGAACTATGTGGCTTTGGCTCATCATGATGTATTTGCTTCCTTATTTTCTTTTCTCGGTTTGGCAGACATGTCCTTCACATACCAAACCTGCGCCACATCATTGGCTAGAGAATGGTTCGTCTGTGTACCCAGATTGTTCAGATCCACTGTTGTCATTCCGTAATGTGGCCTACTGTACCCCGCCTCCTGACAGATTGACCCATTGCACTTAAACAAAGGGACTAAAATCTGTCCGTAGTCAAGTTCCCATAGTCCACTATGTAACCATAATATGTGTCCTTTCCCCTCTTGGTTGCTGCATCAAGCGGACACACTGTTTTGGTTAGTGCTCTTTGATCTTGGGCGATCGTGTAAAATGTATTCCCATTTATCTCGTATCCTTTGTAAGTCAATACAGCGAAGATGGTCCCCTGGACAACGAGTAGCTCATCAGAAACAGTGTTGTCACCTCTGAGAGGTGTTTCCAACCAACTGCCGAAAGTTCTGATGTGTTCACATGTAATCCAGTCGTCACAGCTCCGGGTGTTTGGAGCGCCGAATGTTCTTGTGGTCATCGACATACGGGGTCACCAAGGTAGAGTTCTGTAGAACTGTGTAGTGTGCTTGAGACCAAGAATGCCCGTCCCTGCATATTATGAGTCCCCTCCTAGCGTGCGTTTTCCAGTCAGTCTCCCCTCATACCGCAATTGAGGGAGACCAATCTTCTTAAGGTCAAGAATGAAGTCAACACAAAACCCAATGACATCCTCTGTTTGATGGCCCATGGAGATGCTTCCTTCTGGCCTAGTGCGGTTACGAACAATTTCTTTAGGACTCCCATGAACCTTCAAGGGGGAACATATTGTGTAGAAAACGGGGCCCAGAACGACAATCTCGTCGACTAGATGAACTAGGACGTGCGTCATGATATGAAGAAGGATGGTGGGAACACCAGCTAGAAACTGACCAGACATTGCGCCACATCACTCCTTAGCCTTGGTATGATTTCTGGATCGATCACCTTCTGAGAGATTACATTGAGGATGCACATAGCTTCACAATGGCTAATCGAACGTTTTCGGTAGAAGCCCCTCAATGCAACCGGAAGCAGTTGCGTCAAATCACGTGGCAGTCATGAGACTTTAGGTTCTGAAACTTTTTCTCTGCCATTTTTATTATTCCCTTATATTCGACGAGAAGCCAGACGGGACCTTCATACTGAGCAGGCATTCAAAGAAGATTTCCTTCTCTTCTTTGGTAGAGCGTAGCTAGCAGGACCTTCATACTGCTTTGGAGGCATGCCGTCTTTTTCGTGCCAACGTTGCAGGTCCTCCCGTGCTTCCGGTGTATCTTGGTCTTTCCATACACGCCCAAGAACTAGCAGGTTCACGCCAAGGTTCTTTGTACAGTGCATCACGTCGATTGAAGAGCGGACCTCTAGGTCTTTCCAGTAGGGTAGGTCCCAAAATATAGATTTCTTCTTCTACATGGGAGCGCGTCCTCAGCGTCATTCGGAACAGATAGTCTGCCGGGACCCTTTCCCAAGATTACGTGTAAATCATTGAACATAGCAAGTACGTGATCACCGTACGCATGGCGGGCTTCTTCCGGTGATCTGCCTCGCCTTTGAAATGCTTGCCTTCTTTCGACATTGATGGTTGGTCGGAAGAAAGGCAAGCATTTCACAAGGCGAGGCAGATCACCGGAAGAAGCCCGCCATGCGTACACGGTGATCAGTACTTGTTATGGTCAATGATTTACACGTATCATTGGGAAAGGTCCGGCAGACATCCTGTTCCGAATGACGCTGAGGGAGGCGCTCCCATGTAGAAGAAAGAAAGAATCTATATTTTGGGACCTACCCTACTGGAAAGACCTAGGGTCCGCTCTTCAATCGACGGATGATGCACGTGACAAAGAACCTTGGCGTGAACTGCTAAGGCTTCTTGGGCGTGTATGGAAAGACCAAAGATACACCGGAAGCACGGGAGGACCTGCACGTTGCACGAAAAAACGGATGCCTCCAAAGCAGTTATGAAGGTCATGCTACGCTAAGCGATCTTACCAAAGAAGAGAAGGGAAATCTTCTTTGGAATGCCTGCTCGTATGAAGGTCCGCGGTGCTTCCGTCGAATATAAAGGGAATAATAAAAAGGCAGAGAAAAAGTTTCAGAACCAAAAGTTCATGACGCCACAGTGATTATGACGCAACTGCTCCGTTGCATTGAGGGGGCTTTCTACCGAGGAAAAGTTCGATTAGCCCATTGTGAAGTATGTGCATTTCCTCAATGTATCGTCTCAAGAAGGTGGATCGATCCAGAACTCATACCAAGGCTAAGGAGTGATGTGGCGCAAGCTCTTGTCAGTTTTAGCTGGTGTCCCCACCATCCTTCTCAATATCGATTGACGCACGTCCTAGTTCCTTAGTCGACGAGATGTGTCGGTTTGGGCCCACGTATGTTTACACAATATGTTCCCCTTGAGAGGTTCATGGAGAGTCCTAAAGGAAATATGTTGTAACCGCACAGGCAGAAGGAAGCATCTCCATGGGCATCAAACAGAGATGTCATTGGGTTTGTTGTTGACTCATTTTGACCTTAAGAAAGATTGGTCTCCCTCATTGCGGTATGAGGGGAGACTGACTGGAAAACGGCACGCTAGGAGGGGACTCAATATATGCGAGGGACGGCATTCTGGTCTCAAGCACACTACCAGTTTACAGAACTCTACCTTGGTGACCCCGTATGTCGATGAACACAAGGCAACATTATGACGCTCCAAACACCCGGAGCAGTGTGGGACGACGGGATACATGTTGAACACATCAGAACTTGTCGGCAGTGGGTGGGAAACACCCTCAGAGGTGACAATGTTTCTGATGAGCTGTACTCAGTTGTCCGGGGACCATCTTCGACGTTATTGACTTACAAAGGATACGAGATAAATGGGAATACATTTTACACGATCGGCCCAAGATCAAAAGAGCACTACCAAAACAGTGGTGTCCGCTTTGATGCAGCAACCAAGAGGGAAAGGACACATATTTGGGTAATAGTGGACATATGGGAACTTGACTACGGAACATGATTTTTAAGTCCCTTTGTTTAAGTGCCAAAGGGTCAATTGTAGATCGGGGGGGTGACAGGTAGAAGCCACATTACCGGAAATGACAAACAGTGGATCTGAACAATCTTGGGACACAGACGAACCATTCGTCCTAGCCAATGATGTGGCGCAGTGGTTTGGTATGTGAAGGACATGTCTGCCAAACGAAGAAAAGAAAAGATAAGGAAGCAAATTACATCATACGATGAGCCAAAGCGCCACATAGTTCTTTCAGGAAAAGAGACATCGTGAGGGAGTGGAGGGTAAAGATAGACATGTATGAAGATTATTAAAATTTTCATGAAATTCCTCCCTATCAAGTCAAGGCTGGACCCAAGCACCGCTGTTATAGCGATGAAGAAATATCCAATGGATACGGCGGCAATAAGCAAAGGACACAAGCAAGAAAATGAAGACAGATTGAAGTCAGAAAGGGTTGAATGATGATTGATGGATTTGAATGGTTCATTTAGAGCACACAAAAAAGTCTGGAGTTCAAATTAGTTCAAAAAAAATGAAATACTTTTTTTGTAACAGGTGAGTTTTGTCCGAAACCCTGATTACTTCGAAAGAGATGTCCATTTTGATACACGAAGTGCATCTAGTTTGTGCCGTAACCCCTTCAACTTTTTAGGACATGCTATTGGGTGTTGGAAATGATGATATCATCCCCCCCCCCCCCCCCCCTTGCCAATTTTCAACCTTCTTCAGAGTTCAGGTTGTTGAAGTGCTTTCAATTTCAGGGTCCATTTAGCTAAAAAAAAATCAGTAAAGCATGAAATAACAGAATAAACTCAGAAAGGGATTGAAAAATTGATGATGTTTGCTTTTTAATGGTTCATTGAGCACACAAAAAGTGTGGAGGGGTTCAAATAAGTTCACAAAATGAAATCCCTTTGTAAAACAATGGTTCATCCGAAAAACCCTGGATACTTCGAAAGAAGGATTGTCATTTGTACACGAAGTGCATCTTTAGTTTTGCACGTAACCTCTCAACATTTTTAGCAATGCTATGTATGTGGAAAGTGAAATGATGATATCATGCGACATTTTCAACAATCTTCAGAGTTCTTTGAAGGCTTTCAATTTCACGGTCATTTAGCTCAAAAAATCGAAATGCGAAATGAAAAATAACAGATGAAGTCAGAAAGGGTTTGAAAATTGATGTGTGACTTTGAATGGTTCATTTGAGCACACAAAAAGTCTGGAGTTCAAATAAGTTCAAAAAAATAAAATGCCCTTGTAACAGATGAGTTTTGCTGAAACCCGGATACTTCGAAGAGATTGTCCCATTTTTATACACGAGAAAGTTGCATCCAGTTTTTGCCGTAACCCTCTACAACTTTTAGAAACTCTAATAGCAAACAAATAATAAACTAAAAGAATGAACTAGAAAACTTTGATGAAACCTAATAGAAAAAAAGAACTACAAAACTGTAATGAAACTTATAATAGCTAAAGGAATCACTAAAAAACTTTTTTAAACCTCTTGTATTGTGAAACTAAAATTATATAAAATTTATTGACAACAAAATTATCAAATTATTTTCTCTTCAAAAACATTAAAGAAAAAGAATATTTCATTAAAATAAAAAAAGCAAAAAAGAAAATAAAATAAATATAAGTAGAAACAAAAATAAAATAAGAATAGAGTGAGAAACAAAATAAACTTTCAAATAATAAGTAGAAACAAAATAAAAAAAATAAAATTTATAAAATAAATAAAAATAAGCAAAGTAAGTATTTTGTTAAGTAGAAACCAAAATAAAATAAATAAAGCAAAACAAAGAAAACAAAATTAAAAAATTAAAAAAGTGCCGGCTACGTGGGCCACACGTGCCTGAATACGAAACTAGAAACCCAACCTGGGCCAGAATTCAGGCCGCCAGGCAGGCCCAGTAGGCCCACGCACATAGGCGAGTTGAGGGCCGAAAAGCTGCGGTGAGAGGAGCTAGAGAGAGGGGGCAGAGCTGACTTATAAACCATCATCGGCTCTCTCAACTAGCGAGGTGGGACTAAACTTTGCGCGAGCGGGCAAGCACAGGCTTTTGTCCGGTTGTGTGGCACCAACCGGGACTAAAGGGGGTCCATTGGTACCGGTTTGTTGGGGCACCAACGGACAAATGCACTGCCCTTAGTCCCGGTTGGTTGCCACCAAACCGGGACCAAAGGTCCTCTGCTTCCGCCCTTTGGGGCCTGCATGAAAAGAGACCTTTGGTCCCGGTTGGTGGCACAACCGGGACTGAAGGGGTCTTAGTCGGTTGAGTGTCACGGAACCGGGACATGATTCGTGTATATAAGAAGGACTTGTGAAAAATTTCAGTTTCATCGCAGTTCCCCGACGCCGACAGGCTGACCGAACGCACGTCTGCCGTAGCCCGTGCCCTCTGCACCGAAAAGGACCACGCCGACGCCGGTCCGACGCCCAGGCCGTCGCCGCGCCGCCCCCGTGCGCGGCCGGGACCGGCACCTGACGGCCGGCCCGCCCCCACCGTCGCGTTCGCCGTCGGCCGCCCCTGAGCGCGCCGTCCGCGACCCTGCGCTCGGCCCGCCCCACCGCCCACCGTCGCCGCCCTCGCACGGCAGCCCCCGCTTGTGAGCCGCCGCCGCCCCGGGCCTTCTGGTGTATATGATGATTTTTTTTTTCATATTTTATATGAGAATTTTTTGTTCATTTATATACATGTATAGATGTAGTGTATGGTGGCTATATGTAATGTATGGATGTTCAGTATATGTAATTCATTTTTTGTTCGCAGAGTTCTTTTGTTCATTAATGTATTTTTTTGGTTCATATGGTATTAACTTTTTTTGTTCATATCTGTATTTTTTATTCATAGCATTTTTTTTCCATGTATATTGTATGTGGCTATGTATGTATGAGATGGATACATTTTTTTCCATGTATGTATGCGTTGTCGATATACCCCTCCCCGATAACAGTTTGTTCTTGTATGTATGTCGTTTCGATATACCCCTCCCGATAAACTTCAAAATGAGGGGGAGGCGTCGATTATACCCCTTGCCCCGATACAATTTTTTTTATTGTATGTGGTATATGTCTGTCGTTGTCGATAAGCCCCTCCCCGATAACTTTGACATGAGGGGGGGGGGCGTTATACCCCCCCTCCCCGATAACATTTTTTCTAAGTTACTAAGGTAAAATGTCACCCCCCTCTCGAATATACCCCCTCCCCGATAACTTCAACATGAGGGGGGGGGTCGATATATCCTTCCCCGTATAAATTTTTTTTATATGTATGTGGCTATTACTATATGTCGTTGTCGATATAGCCCCTACCCGATAACTTTGAACATTGAGGGGGGGGGGGGGTCGATATAACCCCACTACCCGTAACATTTTTTTCTAAGTTACTAAGGTAAAATGTTCACCCCCTCTACGATATACCCCCCTCCCCGATAACTTCAAACATCGGGGGGGGTCGGTGTCGAATATTCCCTTCACCCAATAACATTTTTTATATGTTGTGTGGCAATGTATGTCGTTGTCAATAAGCCCATCCCCGATAACTTGACATTGAGGGGGGGGTCGATTATTACCCCCTCCCCGATAACATTTTTTTCTTAAGTTACAAGGTAAAATGTTCATCCCCCCTCTCGAATTACCGGGCGACCAACTCTCGAGGCCACCCAACCCAAACACCTAGAAACAAAAGCGTTGTCGATCTCCTACCCCCTCCCGCCCTTACCCGACAAACTCTCGAGGCCACCCAAACCACTAGAAGATAACTACCCCGGTAAACCTTCGACATGAGGGGGGACGGCGATCAACCCCTCTAGCTCCCGAAAAGTCATGCATTGTTTTATATCGCGGTGGAAACATATATCAAAGTTGATCATATGTCAAAGTTTGTTTTGAATTTGACATATGCAAAACAGTTGATCATTATCAAAGTTTGATCATTATGTCAAAGTTTGAATTTTTGACATAGCAACATTTGATCATATGTCAAAGTTTGAATTTTTGACATATATAGATTATTCAAGAATGCCCCAGCCCCCATTATGGATGTGCACAAGTTGATCCAATTTTTTTTCTGATCTCATCTATATATATATTCTTCTATATGTCACGTTGTCTGTCAAAGTATTGAAGAAATCCATGGCTTCATCATTAGTCGGAAGTAACAGGCGTATGATGCTATGAAGCTCTTCAAAGTTGTTTTGGAACGGAGTTCCGGATAGAATAATTCGCCTTTTGGTATGAATTTCAGCAAAGGCCTTCCAAATAGCGATATTCGGAAGGCTCTTTGCTGAACTTTGTACCAAAAAGCGAATTATTCTATCGGGAACTCCGTTCCAAAACAACTTTGAAGAGCTTCGTACCATTATACGCCTGTCATTTTCGGCTAATGATGAAGTCATGGTTTTCTTGAATTCTTTGACACTAGACAACGTGACATATAGAAGGGTAGATGAGATCAGGAAAAATATGGACCATTTTCTGCACATCCAGAATGGCGTCATTTTGTTAAATCCCTTGTCGGTCCAGACGTCGGACATTCATGAGAGAGGCGGTACAGTTTGCACTAATATATCCATCTGTCATGTTTGTATATTAATTGCCATGTTGTAATATTTGCAGAAACTATGGAGCACCGAGACATCGAAGCAGAACAGTTGTTGGGGGACATAATCCTCGGCGGAGGTGATATCCTGTCGTATCTCAATGACACCGATGGTCTGGAAGGAGAGGGTGAAGCAGGCTCCGGTGATCGAACAATGGAGGTGGAAGGACATGATTATGATGGCTCCGATGAGCAAACGGAGGAAGGAGCTGTTGCAAAGTCTGGCGAGGTATATATATTAATTAAGCCTGTGCTGACTAGCTAATTGATGCATTAATTGTTTTGGTATGTACACATATTAACTCTCTTCTTTCTTCTTTTCTAGCCCTCCGGATCGAGCCAAACTTCGGTAACGAGACGAGGCCCGAAGAAAAGGTTGCGCCAGGATGAAAGGTTCACGATCACAGCAATCAAGGGCGATGGCCAACCGATTGAACCCAGCCGGACCAAGGAAGCATTTTCTGCTCAGTGCGGGGTTCTTGTTAGGGACATGATCCCGATCAGCATCCACCAATGGAATAAGCCTAAGAGCGAAGACCCTCAAGTGTCTTTTGTCAATGATAGACAGAAAGATGATCTTTGGACCGCGCTGAAGGCAAATTTCACCCTACCGCCAGAGGAGGATCCGGATAAGCCAGTTATAGAGCCATTGGTCAAGGCTCATGCTCTTAAGAAGATGGCAGATCTATTCAGGAGGTGGAACAATGAGTTGAAATCAACGTTTGTCGACAAAGGGAAGACTCCAGAATTCATCGGCCGATTTGAGAAGATAAGAGATCACTGGCCTGCATTTGTGGCCCACAAGACATCGGAGAAGAGTAAGAAGATGTCAGCGACAAACAAGAAAAATGCTGCAAAGAAGGAGTATCACCATCGCACTGGGTCAGGTGGCTACCTCAAAGCCCGGCCGTTGTGGGACAAGGCTGAGAAGGACCTGCTTGATAAAGGGGTCGAACCAGAGACATTGAACTGGCCAGACCGTTCAAGGACTTGGTTCTTCGGGGTTGGGGGAACCTTGGACCCTGAAACAGGGAAGTGCCATTGGACGAAGGAGCAACTTGAAATACCCGTCAAGAAGCTTCAGAAGTATAACGCCGCAGCGCAGGAAGGGACGTTCATTCCCGACAGAGAGAACGACGAGCTCACACAGGCCCTCGGGAATCCTGAGCACCCAGGACGAACACGAGGCACGGCAGGCTCCGTTGCGTGGAAGGTTGGGTTTCCCAGCGCAGGCGGTTACAAAACCCGGGAGAGGAGGAGGAAAGTGGAGCAGACGGAACTGCAGTCGCTGAATGCAAGGGTACGAGCGCTAGAGGAACAAGCACTACTAGTTCAGAGCCAGCGACCTGCCGGAGCTACCCCAGAAGCTACCCCTCCATCTCAGTGGAGAAGCAGCGTGGCTTCTGTAGGAGATATGCCCTAGAGGCAATAATAAATGTTATTATTTATCTCCATGCTCATTATTATGTTTATGTTCCATGCTATAACTGCTATGGTTCTCGAGTCTGCAATAACCACGAGGCTCGGAGGAAGACTCATATGCACGTGTGGAATAATAAACGGTAAAATGTATTCCTAGTCAAGCCTCTATGACTGGCTCAAGTGTTGCATGATGGTTCTGTTTTCCTGATCATGGGCATGTCTATGCCAGCAACTTTGAGGGCACAATGTTAGAAGAACATTTGTGTTGAATCGACCCGATTGATGTTATGCTATGAGATACATTCGTCACAAGTTAATGGTTTATAACACAGAGATGGTTAACGTTTGCATGATTCCTCAGACCATGAGAGTATCGAGTTTCTTCATGCTTGCTTCATGAACTTTGGGGTTTGTTAAACGTCATCCGTAAATGGGTGGCTATTACGGCGGCTTACGGGTTCATGGAAAAGTGTGTCAAGTAACTTGATAGCTCAAGATTGGGATTTGCTCCTCCGACGATGGAGAGATATCTCTGGGCCCTCTCGGTGTTACGGTATCCATCATCGTCTGGCCAGACATAGGGTGATTTGATCACAGGGATGCCGGAACACGGTAACGAGAAAAGAGAACAATACTGATAACGGGGTAACTGGCATAGTGGACAAGTTGTTGATCCACGGGGATGCCAACATGTCTAACCTCGGGTATTTGTAACATATCGTGAAGCAACAGGAATAGCACACGGCAACTGGAGGTTCACTCGAATATTCATTCGTGTGGGTATAGGGGTCAATATGGGTGTCCACGGCTCCGATGTTGATCATTGATCGGAAGGGGTTCCAGGTCATGTCTATACTTCACCGAACCTATAGGGTCACACGCTTAAGGGTCATCTATCTGCTGAATACTAGACAGGGAGTCTGAGAGAAAATCACCAAAAAAGTTTCGGACACCGAAAAGTTTCGGACAGCGGAAAAGTTCCGCAGAGAGAGGTCACCGGATGAGTTCCGGTGAAACTGAAAAGTTGTTTCAGGGGATACCATTAAGTCAAAATGGTTTCGACACATGCCTGATAATTCTTGGAGGATGCCAGAATCATTCTGGAAACTTCTGGGAATTTTCTGGAAGAAAAACCGGAAATGTTCCGGGGCTGCCGGAACCGCTTCAGATGCTTTTCGCAGATGAAATCACTAAACTGGAATTGTTCCAGAACGCGTTGAAAATTATTTTAGTGGGTACTGGAAATGTTCTAAGCCCACATAAATATTTTCAGTTTGAACGGACGCTGAAAAATGTCGTCGTGAATAGTGAAAGTGCTTTTTGGGTGGCTTCTTGGAGAAGCCACCTTGAGGGTCCTTTGGTATTTTTCCCCTTGGCTTCTTGGAGAAGCCACCCTTGGGCTTGGCCTATAAATAGGGGTGGAGGGGGCTGCCTAAAGACTCACTCCTTCTCACATACAAGTGCCATGCAATGATCTGGCTTCTCTCTCCCTCCCACGAAAAGAGTTTCGTAGAGCCGAAAGGCTGTCTGGGTTCCGGTGGGACTAGTTCTGGACGGCGAAGCCCTGCCGGATAGATGACACCGTATGTGTGCAACCCCATAGAGAGGTCGTAGTTTCGATCTTAGTGCCCGAGGGGCTGTTCGAGAGTGCCTCCCGAAGGGCTGTCCAAGTGACGGTCCGAGTTCTGTGAGTCCTCCCGAAGGGCTGTCCGAGTGACCGCTCGAGTTTCGAAGGTCCTCCCGAAGGGCTGTCCGCGACACCGTCCGGGGGACTGTTCGACCGCCTCCCGGAGGGCTGTCCGAAGGGAAGATGAGGGTATACATCCTCGCGGTTGGGAGGTTGTAAATCCTAGCTGCGGGGATCTGCACCAACGATCGTCATCGACTCTACTTCCGCTGCGCTACGAGTCGGTAACGAAAATGATCAAACCTTGTATGCAGTCTCCATAGTGGTCCTGGGCTGGTGCGTAGGTCGGAAAATTTTTGTTTTCTGCTGCGTTACCCTACAGTGGCATCATGAGCCGTGCTATGCGTAGATGCAGTTTGCGATCTAGAATACATAGAGATGTATGGGTGTTGCACAATATAATTAGGTAGTAGATGAGTTCTATTACTGAAAATTATTTGTGCGGGTAGCAGATGAAATCTGTTACCCGATGTTCTTGTTGCTTCCCTTGAATTTGCGTAGTCCTGATCTTGACAGCATTGTGGAATCTCACAAAGTTCTGGCAATCCGCGATCCTTTCATGCTGCTCCTGAGTATGCTGATTGACAGATCAACGAAGTGCTAACAGTTCTTTGGGTTCCACTTTAGTCAAAGAAAGATGGATGTTTTGCAGATGAAAGGGCAATGCAGATATGATCTGCACGGGGGTCATGCGTATGACGAAGTTCAGTATGGGGATCGAGATTTTATTATCTCGTGTTTCATACACCCCGCGAAGTTAATCTAGCGACTTGAATTATCATACTTGATGATGGACGTTGGTAGCTTCGGTTTGTTTCGAAACCTTAGAAGCCACGTAAAACAAGTTTTTGCATGAACCGATTAGAGGCGTCTAACTTGGTTTTGCAGGAGGGTTTGCATGTGCATATGATGTGGTATAGCAGTGCTCATAATAATTTGATTATGTATGAGATGTGTATATGATGTAAATTGATTAACATGTCCTGCGTGTCATGATTCGGCATGATGGCTGGAGCCATATGATTGCACTTTAAATGACCTGCGAGTCAACCTTGGTGTAATGCATTATTTTATTAGCTATAGAGATAGCAATATTATCTGGTGCATCGACAAGGTGGTGGCAATCTTCGCAAAGGTGAACACCGACGCGAATACCGAAGACGAAGAAATACAAGACTTCTCCGTCAGAAAGGGCTATACCATATCACGCTAATTATGAATTGCCTGAGATGTTTATCCCTTATGATGCACCCTTCTTGATTGCGCGGTAGTCGCTTTTATTAGGGTGATCTCTCACAAAATTATCAAGTAGTTAGTGTTCTCCCAAGTGTAGCACCGTCTACAACACGTATCTTTTCGGGGTGCGCCATGTACACATGAGGACGAACGATTAGAGAGGTGTAAGGCGGGTGAAGGTCAGACCTCACTGCGTGATCACTTGGTTGTCTTGACGTTCAGGCAGGACAGTCCTGAGCTCGGAACACACGCATCGAAAGATGGACAAGAGTCACATAGAGATGTGATTGGCAAGTTGGCCTACCGATTGAAATTCACGTCATCAGTGATGAACCCGTCAATGGCGTTGAATTGATATGTGGATCTTGAATCACTCACAATCAATTATGAGAGATATTGATTTGAGTGGGAGCGCACTGATGAATTAACTTGTTTAATTCTCAGTGCAATTAATTTTGAACACTGTCTAAGTGTTTTTTGCATAATAGTTGTAGAATAATGGCTCGCATTTCCACCTTCCCTGTTAAAATTGAATAGCTGCTAAATATCTGGTTAAAACTTTACGGTTGGTAACGTAATGTGAGGATTGTCCTCAAGAGTGCCGAGAAGGACTTTGTCCTATCGCATACTTTCGGTATTCTTTCGCTTATGCTATGGATCACGTGACTCTCGTCCTTCGATCCAAAAGTTAGAATTCCGTTTCAGTCAAGTGCAATACATTTGCTTCCATGAGACCCGAACTTCGAAAGTTTGGATAGTTATGTGATATTCATGGAATCTGAAAATCATTTTCAGAGACAGACAAAGGCTAAAAGATATGAGATATCCAAAGAAATGTTTGTATGCAAACTATTAGTAAAGGAGTTTACTATGCATTAGACTGATAAGAGAGGGATCCAGAAGAACGCCTGTCATGTGATGAAAGGTGAATAAAACAACAACTTAAAGAGAAAGGAAGTGTCCGAAGGGTGTTAGTGAAACTTTCACGCCTAGGAAGTCCAGGGCTAACGCCACTCTTAAGTTGGGTGCTTCTTCTGAGAGTAGGAGAAATACTGAAAGTTAAACTGTTAGAAGTATAAAGGCAATAAGAAAGAAGACTGGAATATCCAGCTCATGTATGAATGTCATACAAGTTTTTGATGTATAGAAGGCTGGTCAAAGATATAGTTCTTGGGAATTATGATTAAATTGTTAATCACTAATTTTTGGGTATTGTGAGTTAATCACAAATATACCCGCTCGATTGCATTCTGTTGCAACTCGATGTAAAAACTACTATGGCCTGAAAGACTAGCCAGGAATGAGGTTTTGGTATACACAGGGAACATAGTAAATGTTACTATACCTTCCATCGGTGTATTACCGTCTGTATTTATTTTCATAATTCATTTAGAGTTTCACAAACTCTAGCCCATTGCATAAGGTATCTTGCAAGAAGGTTGTTCATAAGAGAACTTTTGATGTTCGATGTTATGAATAACATAAGGGCCATACTTTCATTGAGAATGAGATGTATGTTATGAATAATGATAATAATATATTACCTCTGGATTTACTTTCATAAATTCATTTTAGAGTTTTAAACACTCTAGCCCATTGCATAATGTTTGTTGCAAAAGAGTTGTTCATAAAAGCAACAATTGTTGTTCAGTATTATGAATAACATGAAGGGCCATGCTTCCATCCTAGATGGGACGTATGTTATGAATATTGATGGTAATATGATACATCCATAACACTGACGCTAAATGTCGTAAGACTAAAAGAATACCACACAAGTGTAGCACTACATTTGGTCACATTGGAGAAGCCCGCATGGAAAATTCCATTATGATGGATTTTGAAGTCGTTTGATTTTGAATCATCTGACACTTGCAACTTTCCTCCAAAAGTGAAGTGACTGAAATACCGTTCACAGGCCATAAGGAACGAGCAACAAACTTATTGGTGATCATACATTTTGATGTGTGTAGTTCAATAAAGGTTGCAAGTAGTGGATTTATCTATCTTCAGAAATGACTCAAGTAGATATATGGATATTTACTTGATGAGACGTAAGCCTGGATCTTTTGAAATCATTCGAAAGGTTTTCAAATATGAAGTAGAAGTTATTGTAACAAGAAAATTATGTTTCTACAATTCGATTGCAGAAAGAAATATTTGAGTTACAAGTTTAGCGAATGTCTGATGAGTTGTGAAAAGAGTTTCATAACTTACACCTCCCGGAACACCACTGTGAGTGGAAAGTCCGTGAAGATGTAATCGAACCATTTATGACATGGTAAGATCAAAGATGACATAAATAAATTTGCCATTATCCCTTTTAAAGTGATGCTTTAGAGACTGCAGCTTTTACACTGAAAAGAGCTCCATCAGGTCTGTTGAAATGACACCATGGTATGGTACGCCCAACCATGTTATATCTTTTCTTAACATTTGGAATATGGGGCTTGTGTAAAAGGTTACAAACCTATTCCAAATCAGACAAGTGCTACTTTGTAGGTTATCCCAAGTCATTGGGTATTCCTCCCTCACTATATCGAGGCAAATAGGTTTGCCACAAAGAACAGTATGCTTTTTGAAGAAAATGGTTCTTTCAAAAAGGTGAGTGGGAGAATAATGCAACTCGACGAGATAACCAGTATCTCCGTCATCAGGTCAAAAGAAAGAGACATTGGAAGTAATTCCAGAGTTTCCTACTGCGACTGATACGGAAGTCTCTACAATAAAATGTATGGACTTCGGTCGAACTTGCAGCTGAACCACGTAGGCAAGGCTCGTGCAAACCTCTCAGGTGCGCAAACGAGATATTGTTGTTAGACAACAATATACCTACGATACACAAGGAAGCGTTGATGGGCCCTGACTCCGGAATTGGCTAAATGCCAATGCAACCTGATTTAGTTTCCACATAAGTGATTCAAGATTAAAACCTTGATACACCTTTCGGAAGACTTAGAGTCTAACGAATATTTATGGAACTTAAAACTGATACGGATAAAAATGTTTTATCCATAAAGCTCGACTTGTTGCAATAACAAGTTCAAAGAGTTGACTACGATGAGATTGTCTCACCGTAGCGATGCTTAAAGTCGGTTCGGGTTGAACTAGCAATTAATACATATTTCAATCATAAGATATGAAACATGGATGACAAAAGGATTTCCATCTGATGGAAATAAAACCTAGGACTTGTATGTGATACAGTCCAAAGTAATTTGTCGATCCAAAGGATGCTAGTAGGTATGCAAACTTCAGAGTTCCAGCGATGGACAGAAGAGAGCAAAATGGAGTCGGAATCTTCGTGTTTTGATGAAATGGTCAAAGGGGTTTGACTTCATCAATGGGTAACGAAGATACTTGTAATTCAAGAAAGTAAGTGGGAGCATAATAATATTTCTAAAAACCTTGTGTGCTTGACACATTGGTAATTGGAAATAAATTTCTTGACACGAATTAGGACTTCGTTTGAAAATAGTTTTTCGATGAAGTGCTTGGGCTAAAAAGCCTTTATATTAGGCATGATAATCTATGGAGATAGATTTACCTAATGGGGCTTAGCAAAGATACATATTGACAAAATGCTAAAACCTTTTAGCATTAAAAACGTCAAGGAGTGATTCTTGCCGAAGTCACATGGAAAGTGTTTTTGCATGACTCGGTGTCCCAAAACACTGATGAGCAAAATACATGATGGAGATTCCACACACTCTTGTGTTTGGATTAATCATGTATTCCATGGTATGTAAAACAACCAGATATGTCCAATACTCCCAAAGTTGTTGCGAGTATAGATACCAAAGTGATCAAAAGTACTGATTATGGGACAACAGTGAAAAAGGGTCATTGAGTACTATAGTAGCACTGATGGCATGTTTTCTCGCAAGCGGAGATCATGAAGAGTTCGTTGTAAAAGGTTACATTGATACAGTCTTCATCCATGCTCCAAGCGATTTTCGATTTAAATTGAGGGTTTTGTGTAACACACAATATGGTGGCACGGTAGTTGGAAATTGTTCCAAACAAGTTACTGTGGCGAATTCTATAACAGAGGCAAAGTATGTTGCCGCTTTTAAAAGCGACAAAGAAGATGTTGAATCATATAGTTCATTCATGAACTTAGTATGGTTCCAAGATGGCTTTTGTCAATGGGACACTACTGCAGGTAGTTGCTCCATGACTCAGTCTGAGGAATCCAGGTTCGACCTGTGATTCACATACATACAAAACCAAGTCCACACAAAATATGAATTTTGTGAAAGCGTGAAAACGCGAGGATATGCAAAGATACACACGGAGCTGAAGTCGTCAGATCCGTTGGACATCAGGCTATACCACAAGCGAAGCATATTTACACCAGTGTGCCACAGGTGTAAAGTGCATTAGCATTAACTAGATTATTGAATCTAGTGCAAGTGGGAGTCTGTAGGAGATATGCCCTAGAGGCAATAATAAATGTTATTATTTATCTCCATGCTCATTATTATGTTTATGTTCCATGCTATAACTGCTATGGTTCTCGAGTCTGCAATAACCACGAGGCTCGGAGGAAGACTCATATGCACGTGTGGAATAATAAACGGTAAAATGTATTCCTAGTCAAGCCTCTATGACTGGCTCAAGTGTTGCATGATGGTTCTGTTTTCCTGATCATGGGCATGTCTATGCCAGCAACTTTGAGGGCACAATGTTAGAAGAACATTTGTGTTGAATCGACCCGATTGATGTTATGCTATGAGATACATTCGTCACAAGTTGATGGTTTATAACACAGAGATGGTTAACGTTTGCATGATTCCTCAGACCATGAGAGTATCGAGTTTCTTCATGCTTGCTTCATGAACTTTGGGGTTTGTTAAACGTCATCCGTAAATGGGTGGCTATTACGGCGGCTTACGGGTTCATGGAAAAGTGTGTCAAGTAACTTGATAGCTCAAGATTGGGATTTGCTCCTCCGACGATGGAGAGATATCTTTGGGCCCTCTCGGTGTTACGGTATCCATCATCGTCTGGCCAGACACTTTGTGATTTGATCACGGGGATGCCGGAACACGGTAACGAGAAAAGAGAACAAATACCGATAACGGGGTAACTGGCATAGTGGACAAGTTGTTGATCCACGGGGATGCCAACATGTCTAACCTCGGGTATTTGTAACATATCGTGAAGCAACAGGAATAGCACACGGCAACTGGAGGTTCACTCGAATATTCATTCGTGTGGGTATAGGGGTCAATATGGGTGTCCATGGCTCCGATGTTGATCATTGATCGGAAGGGGTTCCGTGTCATGTCTATACTTCACCGAACCTATAGGGTCACATGCTTAAGGGTCATCTATCTGTTGAACGCTAGACAGGGAGTCTGAGAGAAAGTCACCGAAAATGTTTCGGAGACAACGGAAGAGTTCCGAGAGAGAGAACACCGAAAGAGTTTCGGTAAAACCGAAAAGTTGTTTCGGAATATATTATTTGGTCAAAAAGGGTTTCGGCACCGCCTGGAAATTTTCAGAGGATGCCAGAATTGGTCTGGGAACTTCTGGGAATTTTCGGAGAGAAAAACCGGAAATGTTCCGAAACTGCCGTAACCGTTGTTAATGCTTTCCGCTGATGAAAACCACCGCACTGAAAATGTTTCGGATCATGCCCAGAATAATTTTAGAGGGTGCCGGAAATGTTTTGGGACCTTCTGGAATTTTTCAGAAAAAGTTTCGCGGAAAACATCTTGTCTCAGCGCGAGGGGACAAGATCCCACGAATCGGGGGTTGCATGTTTGGTGGCTTTTTGTCTAGGGAGCATGCATGTTTCATGGAGACATGTTGGTGGCTTGTTGGCCCCCCCCCCCCCATGGGGAGACAAGGTGTGGGCCGGCCCAAGGGCTGCCATGGTGGTGTCCCCTTGGTGCCCCCCTTGTGTTACCATTATGCCCTTTCATGTGTGACATAAAGCTTGGGTATTTTGGTATTTCGACATCCCACCCCACCCCTTGCCTTGGCCTATAAAAGGAGGAGAAGGGGCTGCCATTCTCCCCATCCCTTGCTCTCATACACATGCCAAGATGTTATCTGGCTTCTCTCTCCCTCCCACGAAAAGAGTTTCGTAGAGCCGAAAGGCTGTCTGGGTTCCGGCAGGAACTAGTTCTGGACGGCGAAGCCCTGCCGGATAGATGACACCGTATGTGTGCAACCCCGTAGAGAGGTCGTAGTTTCGATCTTAGTGCCCGAGGGGCTGTTCGAGAGTGCCTCCCGAAGGGCTGTCCAAGTGACGGTCCGAGTTCTGTGAGTGCCTCCCGAAGGGCTGTCCAAGTGACGGTCCGAGTTCTGTGAGTCCTCCCGAAGGGCTGTCCGAGTGACCGCTCGAGTTTCGAAGGTCCTCCCGAAGGGCTGTCCGCGACACCGTCCGGGGGACTGTTCGACCGCCTCCCGGAGGGCTGTCCGAAGGGAAGATGAGGGTATACATCCTCGCAGTTGGGAGGTTGTAAATCCTAGCTGCGGGGATCTGCACCAACGATCGTCATCGACTCTACTTCCGCTGCGCTACGAGTCGGTAACGAAAATGATCAAACCTTGTATGCAGTCTCCATAGTGGTCCTCGGCTGGTGCGTAGGTCGGAAAATTTTTGTTTTCTGCTGCGTTACCCTACAGCTTCCACCGAGGTCCTTCAGCAGCCTGACTTCACGGCTTCCAGCTACCCCGTGGATGCTATCACGGAGGCTCAACATTGCCACCTTATGACGCAATGGCAGCACCTCAAAGTCAAGGCGGTTGTCGGCTCTGTTACACCTCCTCAACCCGGCGCAACTTTTCACTGCCTTCCGATTCCACAAGGCTATGCTGTTGTGATGGTCAATGAAATAACGGAGGGATTTGAGGAGCTCCAGCTTGACCACCCTACTAGTGAAGGGGAGACTCAGCTGGGTCTTGCTCTGAAGACTCCATGTCTATGGCGGAAGGAGCTCATCAACCTTCCGAACTGGACGCCTCCGCCTCTTCCTTCGGCGAGTCAGGGCACTCCGCCTCCTCCTCCACCTCCTCCTCTGGCGAGTGATCAGGGCACTCCGCCTCCTTCTCCGGCTGCTTCGGCACGTGGCGGCACTCCGCCTCCTTCTCCGCCTGCGCCGGCGCGTCCGAGCAGCCCACCTCCTTCTCCGCCTCGTCCGCAACACCGGAAGACAGCCGCCGCCGCTCCGGCTGCTCCGGCGCGTCGTAGCACTCCGCCTCCTTCTCCGCCTCGTAAGCAACGAAGGAAGACAGCCGCAGCCACTCCGACTGCTCCGGCGTCTAGCAGTACAGCCAGAGGCGGGAGGCAATACAGATTCGGTCCGACTCTCACGCCTCTAGAGAAGTTACCATACGAGATGACCGACGAGGAAAACGCGGAGATCTGTAAAGCCCAAGTGAGGGACTTTTTTGCAAAGAAAAATCCACCTCCGGAGGAGAAGATGGATCCGGTGAAATTGAAGCGCATTGTGAAGAACCTGAAGCGACCACCACCGCCTCCGCCGGATGACAACCATGTCCGTGCTCTTAAAAAGGCAGTGGAAGGAGCGCGCCGGTCGGGAACTACTTCAACTGACAAAAGGTTACAAGAACGAAGAAGTGGGAACAAAATTCCCCAGCTCGGCGAACAGGCAAACCAATCGTGCCCCCCGCTCAAGGTGTCTAGCGATTGAAGATCGTCGAATGCAGAAATGCACAAATCTATGATATTGGGTTCATTAACACAAATCTCATAGAACAATGGACGGTTAAATATAATCCGAAAGAAACCGAGGCCAACTTGCTACAATCGTTGCTTAAAAATCAAAACAAAGATAAAATACTCTTTCCTTACAACTTCAAGTGAGTGTTACTGTCTTCTGCATATTCGGTTTCCCTTATTACTCAAGGTTATAGTAATGTAATTGATGAGTTATGCATGCGTGTGCAGCTTCCACTTTATTCTCCTAGAGATTAAGCTTGAGCTGGGACTAGTAGCCGTCTTAGACTCAAAACGAAAAGATCCCAAGTAGTATGCGGCCATGACTGAAATGCTCAAGAAGTAAGTTCAATCGATCATTATCGCACCATATCGGCAACTTTGTTCATTTCCTGATATCAAGTAATTAATTTCTTTGTCTCGCAGGGTTTGGAAAGTGTTCACCGCAGAAGTTCCAGGGCTGCCGGGGGATCTGCGATTTACACACCCGAAAGTAAGTACTACTAGCTAGTTCCACGCATCTCCCATTGATTCTAGCTAGTTTCATAAATACCATTTATAATGCTTGATTATCAGTTTGATTGACCTCTATTTCTCGTAAAGTGGTTGTGGCAGGAAGGCGGGAATAATTTTTATGGATACTACGTTTGCGAGTACATCTACAACGCAACGACCTCTAAGCGGGGCTACTCTGAAAAACAATATGAAGCGCGTAAGCAATAATATTCACAATTTTATTTTATTACCATCATTTGTGTTGAGTTTCATTCATATATATGTATTGACCCCTTCTTCAAATTAGATTTGGCAGATGCGGGATGAACTCCTACCACAAGATCGCTTAAAGGCAATTCAAGAGGAATTGGCTGGATTCTTTCTTGACCACGTCATCAATCCAGCCGGAGAATACCATGTGGAACTTGACATCAGATGTTAGGGATCTTATATTGTATATATGTAGCTAGTAGCATCGGATAGATATACGAAAACTTGTTGTTCGACCAATCTCTCGGAGAAGGAGGAGGTCGATCACTTCTCTCTGTATATGTTCATGACGATCTTGTGTACTTAATGGTTTCCTTCTTTTGCTTACTAGCTAGCGTGTCGAGTCCTCTCTATACGTATAGTACGTAGCGTCGACCAAGCACGGAGATAAGAGAGGACACTTCTCTCTATTAGCTAGCTAACACAATATATGAAACCCCTAAATTACCCTACAAAACCACTAAACCCCCGCCCCCCCCCCCCTTTCAAAACAAAAAACAAAAACCTCAGCTCCTGAGCTGCTGACACGTGGATGATCTTTGGTCCCGGTTGGTGTTACCAACCGGGACTAAAGGCCCTCCTCTCTGGGCTCGCCGCAGCGGCCACGTGGAGCCCCATCTGTCCCGGTTCGTATAAGGACCGGGACTAAAGATGTTGGGCTTTAGTCCCGACCCTTTAGTCCCGGTTCCCGAACCGGGACAAATGGGCCTTATGAACCGGGACAAATGGGCCTTTTTCTACTAGTGTCACGTATGTGTAATTAGAAGATGCGTTGTTGGGCAAGGTCTTCTTGAGGAGCAGCTGCTAGATAATCTACGATTAAACTCAAAGATCATGTGGTTTTTTTCTTTGTTTTTTCTTTTCTTGTTTGATTGGTTTTTCTCTTCAATTTTTTTCATGCCATGCGCAACTACAAGCGAATAGAAAACACAGAATCCCGACAATGAATGCATGGCCTGTTTATCCATCAAAATTAAAACCATATGTATATGACATTTAAATATTATTCGACTATACAAGATCTGTGTAAGTGCAGTTTGATGCATATACATACTGCACTTTTTTTTACCATTAGTACATGTTTTAAGACTCAATAATAGTTTTCCTATATCAAAGGACGTAATATGTTTGAACTTTAATACATTTCTAAATTTTTTTTGCATGGCATGTTTAAATTTATCAAGTTCTAATTGATTCTCTCGGATTAGGTTTGATTTTCACGGTGAGAAAAACATCATTGATAGTAATAATTGATACGTAATAGTAGTAGTAGTAGTAATAATAATAATTAAAAAATGAAATCTCAATGGCTTGTAAAGTCTATGTACACTTACTTCAAATAAGAAATTAAATTAGAAAAATAATAGATGATGCAGATGTTGCCCGAGGCCACTGTTATCGTTACACATAAACTTTACATGGAACAGATTAAGGGGTCTGAACAAGACATGCAATTTGCATTCTCAGAGCGGTCGCGCAAGAGACATTTACGTGCCCAATGATGGGATGTTAGGGACCACCTGTCAGGGGCACTTGTCGGCCTGTGGTGTTTTTGAGTTTTGATAGTTGCGCCTCTGTGTTTGTCCTTGCCCTTCAATTTTTGCTTTTATGCGATTCCCTTTCCCGACGAATCCCCCCTATCTATCCTTCTTTGTTGTATTCTACAAAGTTTAGGGTTGGGCATCAGTGAGGCCCTTTATCTTATCGGACGGTGTGATGCAAGTGGTACAGGGTGGACAAGGCGGTACAGTGGTAGTAGGAGGGCGGATGCGGCATGGTCAGGGGACTCGGCATCATACAATGCGGGGGTGAGTGGGGAAGGAGGTGGCGCAATGGGAGGAATATGCGCACGTGGCGAGGCTGTCGCCATCAAAGAGAGGCATAATTTTTCTGGGGAAGGTTCTCCGCTCGGCCGGGTTTGCGCGCGCGCGCGCGCGGGGGGGGGGGGGGGGGGGGGGGGGGGGGTTAGCGCTGTCCATGCATGTTTTGGGATCACATTTAGCGATAGCTTGTAACTAAGACTATGAAAAGTATATGTCAAGACACTGCCAGAATCGCCTTGTTTGTCGAGTGTCAAGTACACTCGTTAAAGTAAAAAATACACTCGGCAATTTTTTTTTACCGAGTATCACACTCGGCAAAGAGCATTCAGTGAATGTGCAGTCAGCAAACATATCTTTGCCGAGTGTTTTTCCATGGACAAAGAGGATAATCATGCCAAAGAGGATAATCTTTGCCGAGTGTCTTTATCAAAAGGAGAAGAATACATGACAAAGAGGATAATCATGAAATGGCAAAATATACAGATTCAACAAAGATTTTTTTTTTGCACGAAAAAAGCAAAGTTCTTTTTTTTTTTTTGCTGTCATAGATCGATAGACCTAATTAGTATTTTTTCTTTTGAGAAATATCTATCCAAATTGAACTAGAGAAGGATAATGTAGAACCGTTCACGATGGTGTGTGCGAGGGAAGAGAAATATGATATCATGAAACATGAAGGCAAGCAACAGCTGAACTTATTTGTAGCACGCAGACGCAAAGCCATGGCCATGGGCGGCAGTGGCAACTTTGTGGAGAGAGCCTGCTTCGCTACTTCCGTAGCAAAATCCAGTTTGCTGCACGGTGTTAAGTTCATTTCAGTTCCGCAATAGAACGTTCAATCATTGTTGATGCATGTCAGACTTTTCTACATATGCTTGCCATCACAAAATGAAGGCCATCCATATCTGATCGTGAATGCTTGGTCTGCTTTAGAAGATAAGACTGGTCTGTTTTTCTTTACAGGAGACTGATGAAACGACAATGGCAAATAACTAATACGTCAAAAAATGTCGCCAATCGTGTGCGGGCCACCCAATAATTCTAGCTAGATACAGTAGTACTACAACTAATGCATGTACTACTATTTCTACACATCCATTATTGTTCACATACAAAAGAAGAAAATTCTTCAAATAATTGTTTCCACGTACGTGATGCTGATTTTTTGGAAGATATATGATGCTGATATGGCCGCTCAACCACACCCTTGGTTGCTATTCCTCGAGTCAAGTGGTACCCTGGCGCTACCAGTTATCACATATTCCATAGGCAATAGAGTCAGACCATAATGGAAGGTTCTATTGCGAAAGTGATTTCACTATTGGATTCCATGTTCGCAGTAAGATCAAGCATCTTTGATGGTCTCACTGATCCAAGAAATAGATATGGCAATGAGAAAGGGCGTTTACGAATTGAAAAGCATGTTCCAGAATGTTCTTCAATTCAAATAGGTATTGATCCCGTCCATCCTTCCAGAGCTAGGCACCTGCTTCAGAATGAGAATCTTTGACAGAGACCGTTTCGTCGACTCTAGGGGCATCTCGACTGTTCTCCATCTGCTTGCCACCACAAACGAAGGAGGCCAGCCATACATGAATGATAGGTCAGATTCACGAGATAAAGACCCATCCATGGTGAAACAATGGCAAAGGTGATGGTCGTCAACAGTGTGGAAGTTACCCAATAATTTTAGTTAGGTGGTGTAGTCCTACAATTGTCACTGGAATGAGGCTAATCATGAAATGGAGATGTATACAGATTGATATACGAATTATGGTTTCTTATTCTTCTGAGAAATATCTACCCAAATATTTGAACTAGAGAAGAACAACAAAATAAACGTTCATGGTGGTGAGTTCGAGGGAAGATAAATAATCTGAAACACAAAGGCAATCAGCAGCTAGACTTATCTGATCGTCGAGACTCGAGACGGCCATGGCCATGGGCGGCAGCAAATGGAAAGAGAACTTATCCGATTGTGAAAAATGAACTGTAGCACACAAACACAAAGCCATGGCCATGGGCGGCAGCAAATGGAAAGAGAACTTATCCGATCGTGAAAATGAACAGTAGCACGCAAACACAAAGCCATGGCCATGGGCGGCAGCGGCAACTTCGTTCAGAGAGCCTTCTTCCATAGCAGAACCCAGTTCTTTGCATGGGGTTCGGTTCATTTCAGTTCCAAGACTTGCCTTGTAGTCTAAACCTACTGCTACCGGTCAGTACACGTTTCAGTCCATAGGCAATAGATCATTTCCACAATAACTGAAGGTTCTATTCTGGAATGCGATTCTGCCATTTGATTCCCTCTCCGCAGTCCTCGACTCTAGATGCATCCTGACTTCTCTCAATCTGCTTGCAACCATAGAGTGACAGTGGCCGTCCATACATGATCATGAATGCTTGGTCCGATTGAGGTGATAAGACTCACCCATCATGAGACGAAGATGGCAAGTAAAAACACATCAGCAGTCACCAGTCGTGCACGCGCGGGTCAGCCAATAATCCTAGCTAGATACAATGGTCCTACAACTAATGCATGTACTACTATTTCCAAGCATCCAATGTTCCCATACAAAAGAAGAAATTTGTCCACATAATTTTTTCCACATGATGCTGATTTTTTTAGAAGATATATGATGCTGATGGGAGCCGCTCAACCTCACCCTCGGATGCTACTTCCTCGAGTCAAGTGGTACCCTGGTGAGTGGTGACCACCACCATGTCACATGTCATGTTCGACATCAATTCGGCTTCGTAAGTAGCTCTAGTTGATGTTTTTCATTAATTAATTATTTTTTTCTTTTTCTGATAAGCAAGGTTACACCTCTTGGTTTTTGCATCTACGGATGCATACAACCATAAAATTATTGAAAGAGCTGCGAGGCAAAAAGGTCAAAGTCGTCAACAAACTGAATAAGTTATAAGACGGATAAATTCTACATGTAACGCTATGTACCAGTCGGCACACATTGTAGATAAGACCTGTCCATGATGAGACGATTACTACAAGTAAAACCTACAATTAATGCATGTATTATTTGCAAACGTCTAGTGTTCACATAGTACTACAAAAGAATAAAACGTCCACAAATTTTTTCCACATGACGCTGATATTTTGTTTGGGGGGATATACGATGCTGATAGAGGAGCTGCCCAAGTGCACTGGCGGATGCAACTTGATCATGTCAAGTGGTACCCTGTCCCTAGTGAGCGGTGACCACTGGGTCACATGTTATGTTTGAGGTCAATACGTCATGGTAAGTAGCTCCGCCTCCTTGTCATCGGCGCCTGCCTCTCCAGGAACACTGCTGTACCGCCACAGATCTGTGCCAACGTAAGAAGAAGTAGCCCAACCTGCACGACCTTCTGTTGGAATTCAGTACTAGTTTCGTAATGCAAACCAATGTGTTTAGCCAGTACGTGGATTATAACTTCTGCCTAGCTCCTGGTCTGAAACAAAACAACCTAGCTGCATTCATCTAGGGAATTCAGCTTTGGTTTTGGTCCTGAACTTAAGGCTTTCGCTCGTCTTCATGGGCTTCAGCTTGCGTTCTGCAACTAGGATGCCTTACCTGGCAATATCGAGCACCTCACTTCGCTCAAGAAACTGAAGATACATAGATGCATGAATATCCTGCCACTTCCAACACTGCCCCGGTCTGTCTTGAAGTTTGATCTTTCCTTCTGCGATGATGAGCTCATGAAGGGTTATCAAACAGAAGGAGATCCAAACTGGCATAAGATAAAGCACATCCCCAAGAAAACATTCTGCCCACTCATGTATAAAGACTGTAATCCTCTTTGATGCCTTGTTTTTCGGTAGTCACAGTTCGGTGCTAACTCTGCCTGCTTATGTTTGTTCAGCACTAATTTAATCTCAGAAGAAGATTCTTCTCATGCCTCTGAAGCGCTTTAGGCCTGAGCAAGACGGCAAAGGCAATGTCCAGCCAGCAGGGAGGTGCATGGTTTACAACTTGAGATTTGTTCTGTACGTCCGTGTGATCTGGGAGTGGACCAGACATATACGGCCGTACCTTTAGTAGTGTTTAATTTGATTGCTAGCAGTTTACTATCCAGGACATTTGTGAGGGAATTCGGTACAACTATTCAGTGTGAGTGAGTTCAGAGGATGTGCATATATTGCTGCAACTGGGCGTTTCACTCTTGGGTACTTTGCTTATGCAGCTCTCTAGTGTGATATTTATTATTAGTATTAACATGTTGTCTATCAAGTTTCAAGTTCGTATCGAACGTGGCAGTAGTGTCGGATCTGATGACTGTTATGATTTATTCGGTGTGCTATATATGTATGTGAATGAACATTGTCTTCTAAGTTTTATTATTATGGTGATGTCTTCCAGGTTTTCTTTTTTCTTGTTCTTGGTTCTCTTTGTCTGACAATCTTCCCATCAGGATCAGCTGGTTTCATCCGGCAGCTCCTTCTCTGCTGCTGATTCCTTGAGGCAAGTTTTCCATCCTGTTGTGCTTTCACCCGTCAAATCATTGCCTTTTGTTCCTTTTTTTTTTGAAAAGGGGGTTATCCCCGGCCTCTGCATCAGAACGATGCATACGGCCAGCTTGTAGGTAATGTCAGTTCGTCCGGTGGCATGCTTGTAGGTGGATGCTACTGGTTTCTTTCAGGTTTCAACCATCGACGGTTGCACATCCAGAAGCACAAAGTGTCATTGACCACAAATGACAACATTGAATGAGTCTGCTGATGATTGCCGGAGAATATAAATTCTGAAACCTTGCACTATTGTGCATTTTGTTCATGGAAAAGAGAAACTTGTTATTTTATAGTAATACTGGTGCAGTTTGATGATTCCTATATTTCACGACTGCTACTTATTTATTTGTTCCGTGTGCAATGCTACATATGGCAAGTAATTGGATAATTCAGTACTGTCTTGATTATGTTATTGGCTCTTTGTTTGCAAATGAAGGACACTGTCTTTTGCGCTGCCAGTTGAAACGGATACAATACTATTTTCAGATGCTATTTGCATATTGGTAATGGATACAAGGTGTGCCTGAAGGTGCATTCATTTGTTTTGTCAAGATAGTTCATTCGTTGAGTAGCACTAGCTAGAGGAGCCTGAACTGATGCCTGAGTGGGGTTGGACGCCCCTTTGCCGCGGCATTCCTCGTCAGCTTCCAAGTGATAGAATCTTGGATGGATCAATAATACAAGGTACCGTATGAAAGTAATGCGAAACATGCATGAACAAATGGTAAATGCAACCATTCATTCAGGCAAAAAACATGAGCCAAACACGTCCTGTAGCTTGTATCCATTCAGATTCAGGTCATCAACCAAACACTGCCTTGAATGTGCTGCGTGCCATCAGGCAATCCCAACTCCATTGTTTGGTAACTAAAATGTGACGAAACATTCCACATTTCTTTGATATCATGGATACAAGTATTGACCACACCAGTCTCTCAAGGAATGCATGAATTTCCGGTGGCTTCCAACACTGCCCCGGTCTCTCGAGAGACCGGGCATAACATAATGCACATCCCCAAGAAAATATTTTTCCCCACTCATGTAAGACTGTAATCCCCCTTGCTGCCTTGTTTTCCCATAATGATTGCAGTCTGATGATCTTAGGCCTAAACAAGATTCGTGGACAGGGTTATGAGATAAAGCAGCTTAGGGACCTAAACAAGATTCGTGACAGGCTGATGATCTTGGGCCTTGCAAATGTAGAAAGGAAAGGCTCATGGAACTGACACTGTACTCTCGGGATTACAGTAAATTGCGCACTGCAGAAGTTCAAGCATAGGTGGGGATTGAAGCACTGCAAATCTTCTACTACAATGGCTCAAGGTACCCAGATTGGATGGTGGGTAAGCTGAACGGTAGCCCAAAGGACATGTAAAAACTTGAATTCTGGCACTGCGGCCAACTGGGATTTGTTCTTGAACTTGAGGCTTTCCCTCATCTTCTTATGCTCAGGCTTGTGAACTGCAGCTGGGATGCCTTACCAGGCTTGCTACAATTGTGGAAAACCCATACATTTTGCTCCGGAATGCTTGGAACCTTCCAAGAAAAGGAATGAATCCCCTCTGAGAGAAAGAAGAGACAAGGATGATAGAAAGGAATGAAGGCATCAGAGAGACAAGGATACAGAGAAGAAAGGAAAGCACCGAAGGAGGACCGTAGAGTGTGACGGTTGGGTAGTAGTAGGAGGCCTGTTTCAAGCAGCGGTAGGGCCTCTTCGAGCAGTTATCATGTTGACAGGTGGCACAGCTTCTCAGCTGAAATGGAGGCACGGTGATCGAGCTTCTCAAGCTTGAAGGATTCAAGGAGGGGGGCTATGGCAGGTGGTGGATCTGGCATCCCAATCCGGCAATATGGAGTGGGGTGGCGGCCCCTCGTCCCTTTGCGGGTTGGCTTTAGATCGACGATGTGTTGAGTGACAAACCTTTCATGCGGCGCTGAGGTGGCTGGGCGCCGGATCTAGCTTGTCGGCTTGCGGCGGCAAGGTGGATGGTTCCAGCATGGTGGTGGCGCCGCCACGGCGCCGGGGGTGTGCGGACCAGCGGGTTTGTGGATCGGCTGCGGGTTTTCCCTTCCAGTAGTTAGCCGCGTGGGGGTGTGGAGGCCGGTTGATCCGGGCCATGGACTGCATGGCTACTGCTGACGCCGACGACGCGGCGCCTGAGGGCATCATTCTTCCTTCCTGAAGGGTTGTCATGGAGCTCTCTAGCCTTGTCCATCCTCGGGGTTTGTCTTCGAGTGAAAGCCTATGGCCCTGTTGCAAGGTCGAGCGACGTTGTTGTTTCCACGCTGCTTCCCCCTTTGGGGCGTTGTCTTGAAGATTTGTTCCCCTCCGCACTTTCCCTGGGCAAGACGTGCACGGCATCACGGTTGGCTGGTCCCCAACCAATGATGCGAGTGATTGGCGTTGCGACTCGTGCGGCGACAATGATGGTGGCGTGCGCAGCTGGGTCGCGGCTTTTTCTTCTGACGTCGATGGTTCGGTGTGCCAATGGGTGTGCCTATGTTTGTTTCTCGCTATGACAGAGAAGTCAGACGGTGACTCCATGAGGGTGGTTTCAGCGGACGGTGCTCTCTGGATGTTGCGCTGGACTAGGTTGGTGCGAGGCTTGCAACTTTCTCCTATGAAGCTCATTCGCAAAATCGCAGGTGCCATGTCCTCGATGCTTTGGTCGACTGTTTGGCGATGCTTTGTTGCTTGGTGCAACTTCTCGACGGTTGGTAAGCTTGTGCTTGTCCAAGGCGAAGTCGAAGTTGTCTGATCAGTGTGATGGATGATGCCGATGACGCACTCGGTTGGTGTTGATGATTCGGTTGTGTCGTTGGTTATGACGTGATCTTGTTTGTGGCCAGGTCGTCCGTGTGTGCCCCATGTGTGGTTGCACTGCACTGCATGGATAGGGTGGTGGAATTCCATGGAGACCGTGTACATGACTCCTCCCGTGCGTACTCGAGGTGAGATGGTGCCACATGCCCCCCTATCACATCCCATGGCATCCGTTCTCGCCCGCTCCAGCGCTCCTTTCCTTGGCTCGCCAGGCTCAATCGCTCCAACGCTCCTTCCCTCCTCTCAGCTCAATCCGTACCAGCGAAGTTGCGGCGGCGGCTGTGAGCAGAGTGGCCGCGGTGGCGGAGCATCCGCGCCAACTTGGTTCCTACGCACTTCGCTGAGCCAGTGAGCGAAGCACTCCGACCTAGCACGCGCAACGAAGCAGGTGCAAGTGGCGTGTGTAACACCCCCAGTGGTTAACTACAGTAACCACCCTTTTGATTATGCCATGTCATCATGATCAACAGTGCTTAATCAACATTAGTATCATATCTCTTTTCAAATTCAAACTCAATTGGAAATTCAAAATGAAAGTGGAAGATAAAAGTTGTCCAACATAGAAACTAAATTGTTCATTAAATAGCAAGTAAATTAGAGACAATTCTAAAATTGAACCCAACATTTTTGGAGCTGGGTAATTGGCTTGAACATCCTCAAATAGTGGCTGGAAAACAATATTAAATGACCTATAAATAAATATGAAATGATAAATATCCCAAACTAATTTTTGGAGTTAGGGTATAATGCACTGCTAATTTTGGGCTAGGTCACTTGTTTAGTAAAAATCATTTTGGGGCCTAATTATTTGACAACAGGAAAAACAGAAAATGAATAAAGAAAAAGACAGAAGAAATTAAAAAAATAAAAATAAAAGCCCCCCGGACCAACTGGGCCGTGGCCCAGCTGGACCACCAGGCCGGCCCACCCACTCCCCCATAACCCCCCCCCACACCCCCCACCCCCCACTCCCCCCTAACCCCCCCCCCCCCCGCTAGCCCAAACCAACACCCCCACTCAGATTCCCCCCCCCCCCCCCCCCCCCAATCGCTCTCTCCCTCTCCTCTGGATCGAGATCCAGGGAGAGGCCCGAGCTCACGTCGCCGCTCGCCGTTGCCCCTCGCCGCCCCGGATCTCCATCGCCGCCCGAGGGCCTCGCCGTCACCGGACCTCCTCATCTCCTCCTCACCGGCCCCCCTCGACCCTCGCCGCCCCTCGCCCCTACAACGCCTGTGAGGCTCCCCTCTGCCTCTCTCTCCCCTCCCGCGCTAGGTCGCCCTATCCCCGCTCGCTGGCCGTGCCCCGCTCGCGCCGACTCGCCTCGCTCGCCGCTGCTGCAGCGCGCACACGCGCCATGCCCCGCATCGCCGTTCACCGCGCCGACCGCTCGCCGTGGCCTCGCCCCTTTACCTCACCGCACCGGCCACGCCCCGCGCGTGCCCGCGCCCGGCCACCACCGCCGCAGCTCTTCCCCGGCAAATGCCCGCGCGACCCCGCTGCCGCTGCTCCGCATCGCCATCGCTCGCGCGCGCCGCCGCTCCCGCCTGCCCTGCACCGCCCGCTCAGGCGCCGACCGCAGCCCCCAGCCGCGCCGTTCGCCACCACCATGGCCGTGCCTTGCACGCACCACGGCGCCGTCGCCCGCGCCCGCGCGCCCCTGGGCGAGCGCCCGAGCGGGCCGCGCCCATCGCCCGCGCCCGACCCGCTGGGGCCTTTGGGTCACTGCCCAGTGGGGCCCCCAGCCCCCTTTTCCTGTTAAAAAAATGAAATTAGAAAAAGTTAATAAAAATAAATAATTAAATCTATAATTAATAATTAACTTAATTAATTAACCTAATTAACTCTGGTTAATTAAGACTAATTAAATTTAAATTAACTTAATGATTTAGTTAACCTAATTAACTACTGTTAATTAATTAAACAGGCTGCTGACGTCATGATGACATCAGCGTACACTGTTTCGGATAATGTTGATTTAATAAATTAATTAAATTCCAGAAATTGTTTAAATCTTTATAAATTCATATAAAATAATCCGTAGCTCAGATCAAAAAACTTTGTACATGGAAGTTGCTCAGAACGATGAGACGAATCCGAATACGAGGTCCGTTCATCTGTCGCACGTCCCTAACTATCCAAACATGGAACCGTTCCTCTCCGGTCATCTGTCTGACAAATGTCCGGAACCGGGAAAACATTCCCGGATGGATTCCCCCTTTCTCGGTGACGTGCAACCATACGTTAGGACACACCCGGCACTGCATATTGTCATGCCGTACTTTGCGTTGCTCATGTTTGCTCTATATTTATACTGTTTCCTCCCCCTCTTCTCTCTCGTTAGACCCCGACGCAGTTCCCCGAGACCAACGCCGCTCCGGAGCCCGAAGACACCATTGACAACCTTGCCCTTGCCGCCGAGCAACCAGGCAAGCCCCCCCTTTGATCATCCCGATATCGCCCATTCTAATTTCTCATGCTTGCATTAGAATTGCTGCTGCTACTGCTTTACCTATTCTGATGCATAGCCTGTTTATTGTAACCTGCTGTTGATAATTACCTGCATATCCTAAACTGCTTAGTTTAGGCTGGGTAGAGACTTATCAGTGACCCCACTTATCCTGACTGCCCCGCTGGATAATCCGAAGACCCGATCAACGGGATTGAAGACCAGGCCCCGACACCGCACATCACCCCCCCCTTAGTTGTAACGACACTGCAGCGTTACTATCGAGTGCCGAGGGTGAAACCTCTTGTAGCACTTCTGATGATAACTCTGTAGAGTAGCTATTCGGTCGTGGTCATCGAGGGTGAACCCTCCTTCACCACTTCCGATAACGACGCTGTCGTGCAACACATCAAGTGTGAACCCAGTGAGGGTGATTCCTCCGAGTTCACCTTGACGGAGACATCGAGTAGGAATCCAACGAGGGTGATACCTCGGATTCCCCTGATGTTATGGACACACAGATACTTGGACTTTACACTGTTACTTAGATAGGCGGGTCGACCCTGAGGGGTACCCGCGTGCGCCTGAGAGGCGAGTGTTGTGAAGACGGGTGCCTGTATGGTGCCCGAGTGATGAATACGAGGCGCGGCCGGGCATTCTTAACCCTTGCAGCAAGTCCTCGAGATGGGGCGACGAGGTCACATCTTTCGTGAGTCTCTGCTCGTTACCGCAAGCCCCTAGTCCTAACGATTTGGATATTTGATCCGAGCAGGCCTCTGGCCTGATAGCACTAACCATCACGTGGGCATAGTATGGGCGTTCTGCATCGTAGCATCAGCCGACAGTTCTGTCAGACGTCCAGTTCAGCATTGTGGCACGGTCGGATCGTACCGACCATCCGAGACGGTGCTGGTATCCACCCTGCACACAACGACCCGGAGTGCACAGGGCGATGGCCCAAAAACCCTGAGTGCTTAGGATGTAGACTGGCGGGGACCTCTCTACTGAGCTTTAGGTAGGGCTGCGGTGTGTCGTTTGGTCGAGGCCGGGCATGACCCAGGAAAGTATGTCCGGCCAGAGTTAATCGAGCGTGTTGGGTAAGTTGGTGCACCCCTGCAGGGAAGAACACTTCTATCGATAGCCGGTTCTACGGTAAAGGACACTTGGAGTTGTATCCCGATCGATACAGCTAGAACATGATATGAGACCTGGATATGAAGCTCTGGGATTGCTTCTCGCAGGGAGTCGAGAAGGGATCTCCGGACGAGGTTGATGACTGTATGGCTCTGGGATTGCTTTCTCGCAGGGAGTCGAGAAAGGATCTCTGGTGAGGTTGAGACTTAATGATACTGCTACATTATATTGTACTGTTCTACCCTCTTCTATTTCTGCAAGACCGCTGAAGATGCTAGTCTTCGATAGGACTAGGCTTTCCTCTCTATTCTGGCATTTCTGCAGCCCAGTCCACATATACAGCCTCCCTTTGAAAATGTTGCATATGTAGTGTAGATCCTTGCTTGCTGAGTACTTCTGAGTACTCACGGTTGCTTTGTTTTCCTTTTCTCCCCATATCAGTTTGACGTGACCAACATGACGGAGCCCCTGAGACAGCTGTCCCCGCCGACGATAGCTACTACTACCCAGAGGATGGATACTACTACGAGCTTGCTGTCGACCAGGAGTATGATCGGAGGGTCCCAGGCAGGAGGCCTACGCCTTTCGATCGTAGTGTTTTATTTTGCCCCGCCTTTCTAGAGGCCTTTCTGTTTCTGTTTAATATCTGTACACAGATATCTGATGCTTCCGCTGATGCTTGTTCGCAAGCTTATGTATTCGAGCCCTCGAGGCCCCTGGCTTGTAATATAAAGCTTGTATGACTTTATTTATGTTTTAGAGTTGTGTTGTGATATCTTCCCGTGAGTCCTTAGGCTTGATCGTGTTCATTTGCGTGTATGATTAGTGCACGATTGGGCCGGGGGCGTCACAAGTTGGTATCAGAACCGACTGACTGTAGGAACCCCCTTTCTAACTCCTTGGCCGAAGTTGAGTCTAGTAACCGAAAATTGTTTTACTAACTTGGCTGTGTGGCTTACGGGCCCACGTCGCCAATTGGGTGGTATTAGTATCTTTTACTTCTCGACCTTTACTCTGGGACTCTGATCTCTCTTCTATTCGGGTTAAAAATTTTACTAACTCCAACATTAGGTTCTCGTAATCACTTCCACCCGGAGTTCTGAAATATCCCCCCTTGCTTCGAGATTGTGGACCAGGTTCTGCTTACAGGATCCTTTTATCGAGGGCACCCTGTGTTTCACTTGCAGATTCCTCGCCCCAATAGTTTTCTCCGACGTTGATGTAGACTTTGCTATGTCACGTTGTGTACTTCCTTGCCGCGTGCCTGCGCGCCGCCTAGATGTCTAGCCCTCCCTTTTCAACTGTCGTAATGCCGGATACTAACTGAGGCTATGTGTGGCTTTGAATGTCTGGTGCGAATATGCTGAATTATCTATTGCACTTCCTTCTGTTGTGCGTGATACTTCATGAATCATTCCATACACATGCAGTTTTTCTTGGTAAACTGCCCCTGTTGATTTGGCAGGATGGCTGACGATCCTCCACCTCCACCCTATATTGCCTCCATGATGCAGCAGTTTGAACTCAACCGTCAGCAGTTTGAGCTCAACCGTCAGTTTATGACCGGAATATTGGCTCAATTCCAAACTCAAAATGCTCAGCAACAGAATGCTCCAATAACTCTGCAAGAATTTGTGCGCCTCAGTCCATCCGTTTTCCGCAACTCCACCAATCCTATGGATGCTGATGATTGGCTTCGTGACATCCTGTTTGAGATGGAGTCAGCTAATGTTGCCACTGACAGTTACGTCACTGTAACACCCCCGGTGGTTAGCAACAGTAATCACTTTTGATAATGACATGTTAGCATGATCAACAGTGCATAATCATCATTAGCATCACATTGCATTTCAACTCCTAAGTCAAATTCAAAATTTAAATGAAAGTGGAATATAAAAGTTGTCCAACATAGAAACTAAAATGTCAGATAAATAACAAATATTCCAGAGGCTATTCTAAAATTGAAACCAACATCATTGGAATTGGATAAGTGACTCGAACAACCTCAAACAGTGGATAAAGATAATATTTAATAACCATTTATTAAATCTGAAATAAATATGGAATTATATTTTGTCCAAACTAATTTTAGGTGTTAGGGAATAATGCACTGGTATTTATGATCTAGGTCTCATGTTTTACAAAAACCATTTTGAGGCCTAGCTATTTACTAGCTGTCGCACGTCCCTAACTTCCAAACATGAACCGTTCCTCTCCGTCATCTGTCTACAAAATTCCGACCCGGGAAACATTCCCGATGGATTCCCCCTTTCTCGGTGACGTGCACCATACGTTAGGACAACACCGGCACTGCATATTGTCATGCCGTATTTGCGTTGCTCATGTTTGCTCTATATTTATACTGTTTTCCTCCCCCTCTTCTCTCTCGTTAGACCCCGACGCAGTTCCCCAGACCAACGCCGCTCCCGGAGCCCGAAGACACATTGACATGACAACCTTGCCCTTGCCGCCGAGCAACCAGGCAAGCCCCCCCTTTGATCATCCCGATATCGCCCATTCTAATTTCTCATGCTTGCATTAGAATTGCTGCTGCTACTGCTTTACCTATTCTGATGCAATAGCCTGTTTATTGTACCTGCTGTTGATAATTACCTGCATATCCTAAACTGCTTAGTTTAGGCTGGGTAGAGACTTATCATGACCCACTTATCCTAACTGCCCCGCTGGATAATCCGAAGACCCGATCAACGGGATTGAAGACCAGGCCCCGACACCGCACATCACCCCCCCCCCTTAGTTGTAACGACACTTGCAGGCGACTATCGAGTGCCGAGGGTGAAACCTCTTGTATGCACTTCTGATGAATAACTCTGTAGAGTAGCTATTTCGGTCGTGGTCATCGGGGTGAACCCTCCTTCACCACTTCCGTAACGACGCTGTCGTGCAACACATCAAGTGTGAACCCAGTGAGTGATTCCACACCGGTTCACCTTGACGGACATCGAGTAGGAATCCCCGAGGGTGATACCTCGGATTCCCCTGATGTTATGGACACCACAGATACTTGGACTTTACACTGTTACTTAGATAGGGCGGTCGACCCTGAGGGGTACCCGCGTGCGCCTGAGAGGCGAGTGTTGTGAAGACTGGTGCCTGTATGGTGCCCGAGTGATGAATACGAGCGCGGCCGGGCATTCTTAACCCTTAGCAGCATCCTCGAGATGGGGCGACGAGGTCACATCTTTCGTGAGTCTCTGCTCGTTACCGCAAGCCCCTAGTCCTACGATTTGGATATTTGATCCGAGCAGCCCTGGCCTGATAGCACTAACCATCACACGTGGGCTATATGGGCGTTCTGCTCGTAGCATCAGCCGACAGTTCTGTCAACGTCCAGTTCAGCACATTGTGGCACGTCGGATCGTACCGCCCATCCGAGCGTTGCTGGTATCCACCCTGCACACAACGACCCGGAGTGTGCACAGGCGATGGCCCAAAAACCCCTGAGTGCTTAGGATGTAGACTTGCGGGGACCTCTCTCTACTGAGCTTTATGTAGGGCTGTGCGTGTGTTCGTTTGGTCGAGGCCGGGCAGACCCAGGAAAGTATGTCCGGCCAGAGTTAATCAGCGTGTTGGGTATTGGTTGCACCCCTGCAGGGAAGAACACTTCTATCATAGCCGTTCTACGGTAAAGGACACTTGGAGTTGTATCCGATCGTACAGCTAGAACATGATGAGACCTGGATATGAAGCTCTCGGGATTGCTTCTCGCAGGGAGTCGAAAGGGATCTCCGGACGAGGTTGATGACTGTATGGCTCTGGGATTGCTTTTCTCGCAGGGAGTCGAGAAAGGATCTCTGGGTGAGGTTGAGACTTATAATGATACTGCTACATTATATTGTACTGTTCTACCCTCTTCTATTTCTGCATGACCGCGGAAGATGCTATTCTCGATAGGACTAGCTTTCCTCTCTATTCTGGCTTTGCAGCCCAGTCCACATATACAGCCTCCCTTTGAAAATGTTGCTATGTAGTGTAGATCCTTGCTTGCTGAGTACTTCTGAGTACTCACGGTTGCTTTGTTTTCCTTTTCTCCCCATATCAGTTTGACGTGACCAACATGACGGAGCCCCTGAGAACGCTTTCCCCGCCGACGATAGCTACTACTACCCAGGGATGGATACATACTACGAGCTTGCTGTCGACCGAGTATGATCGGAGGGTCCCAGCCAGGAGGCCTACGCCTTTCGATCGTAGTGTTTTATTTGGCCCGCCTTTCTAGAGGCCTTTCTGTTTCTGTTTAATATCTGTACACAGATTCTGATGCTTCCGCTGATGCTTGTTCGCAAGCTTATGTATTCGAGCCCTCGAGGCCCCTGGCTTGAATATAAAGCTTGTATGACTTATTTTGTTTTTAGAGTTGTGTTGTGATATCTTCCCGTGAGTCCTTAGGCTTGATCGTGTTCATTTGCGTGTATGATTAGTGCACATTGGCCGGGGGCGTCACAAGTTGGTATCAGAACCGACTGAACTGTAGGAACCCCCCTTTCTAACTCCTTGGTCCGAAGTTAGTCTAGTAACCGAAAATTGTTTTACTAACTTGGGCTTGTGGTGGCTTACGGCCCACGTCGCCAATTGGGTGGTATTAGTATCTTTTACTTCTCGACCTTTACTCTGGGACTCTGATCTCTCTTCTATTCGGGTTAAAATTTTTACTAACTCCAACATTAGGTTCTCGTAATCACTTCTCACCCGGAGTTCTGAAATATCCCCCCTTGCTGCGAGATTGTGGACCAGGTTCTGCTTACAAGGATCCTTTTATCGAGGGCAACCCTGTGTTTCACTTGCAGATTCCTCGCCCCAATAGTTTCTTTTCCTCCGACGTTGATGTAGACTTTGCTATGTCACGTTGTGTACTTCCTTGCCGCTTGCCTGCGCGCCCCTAGATGTCTAGCCCTCCCTTTTCAAACTGTCCGTAATGCCGATACTAACGGAGGCTATGTGTGGGGCTTTGAATGTCTGGTGCGAATATGCTGAATTATCTATTGCACTTCCTTCTGTTGTGGCGTGATACTTCATGAATCATTCCATACACATGCAGTTTTTCTTGGTAAACGGCCCCTGTTGATTTGGCAGGATGGCTGACGATCCTCCACCTCCACCCTATATTGCCCTCCATGATGCAGCATTTGAACTCAACCGTCAGCAGTTTGAGCTCAACCGTCAGTTTATGACCGGAATATTGGCTCAATTCCAAACTCAAAATGCTCAGCAACAGAATGCTCCAATAACTCTGCAAGAATTTGTGCGCCTCAGTCCATCCGTTTTCCGCAACTCCACCAATCCTATGGATGCTGATGATTGGCTTCGTGACATCCTGTTTGATAGATGGAGTCGAATGTTTGCCACTGACAGTTACTCACTGTAACACCCCCGGTGGTTAGCAACAGTAATCACTTTGATAATGACAGTTAGCATGATCAACAGTGCATAATCATCATAGCATCACATTGCATTTCAACTCCTAAGTCAATTCAAAATTTAATGAAAGTGGAATATAAAAGTTGTCCACATAGAAACTAAAATGTCAGATAAATAACAAATATTCCCAGAGGCTATTCTAAAATTGAAACCAACATCATTGGAATTGGATAAGTGACTCGAACACCCCCACGTGGGATAAAGATAATATTATAACCATTTATTAAATCTGAAATAAATATGGAATTATATTTGTGTCCAAACTAATTTTAGGTGTTAGGGAATAATGCACTGGTATTTATGATCTAGGTCTCATTTTTTACAAAACCATTTTGAGGCCTAGCTATTTACTAATTGAAAAAGGAAAAAAGAAAAGGAAAAAGAACAGAAAGGATAAGGAAAAGAACCACCCCCCCCCCCCTCTGGCCCAACTGGGCCGTAGCCCAGCTGGCCCACCGGCCCACCCCCATCTCCCCTATCCCCCTAGAGACCCAAACCCTAAATCCACCACCCCCCCCCCCCCCCCCCCCCACCGACATATCCCACCCCCCCCCTCTCTCCCCCCCCCCTCTCGTCACTCTCTCTCACTTCCCCCCCCCCCCCCCCATCCATATCGTTGCGCATCGCCCGCTCGCCCTCTACCGCCACCGCCCATCCGCCCTCCTCGCTCCTCCCCCGTCTGCCAACCCTCGCCGCGCTCCTTCCGTCGCAGCCACCTTCGTCGACACTCTCGCCGCCTCGCCGGACTCCACCTACGCCGGCCTCCCCCCGTCGACCCGTCGTCCTCCGGCCTCCACCCCGAGCCCCTCCTCGCGCTCGACGCCACGCCCCCGCCTCGACCCCGTCGCCGACCCCCCCCCCCCCACGAGCTCGAGCCCGTTGCCCCGTCCCTGCAAATCTCGGTGAGGCCCCAGGCCTCCCCCTCCCCTGCCCCGTGCGCGCGCACGCGCCGCCCCGCACCCGTCGCGCGGCCTCGCCAGTGCTCGCTCGCCTCGGCCGTTCGCCCCGCTCGCCCCGCGTCACCGCTCCCCCCCCCCTCCCCCCCCCGCACTCTCTTCCACTCGCTCGCTCCACCAGTCCTCATTCCAGGATCTCCTTCACTCGTCTTCATTTCCGACTCCCCTCCTGCCTCGCCCCCTCCCGACCCCCTCGGTCCCCTCGTTCCTCCCCGCTCGGGCTTCCCTACTTCTTCCTCTCCCGCGTCTCTCTTCTCTCTCATTTGCCCCTTCTCCCCATTCCCTTTTCCTTCCCCTGTCCCTTTCCCCCCGCCACCCCTGTGCCAGCTGCAAAGCGGGCCCACGCCCAGAGCAAAATAAAAAAGAAAAAAATAATATAAAAATAATAACAAGCAAAATAAAAATAATACAATAATTAATTAGATACAATTAATTAGTTTAATTATCCTGATGTGTTAATCTAATTAACCAATTAGTGTTATTAAACATAATTAGTAATTAACTTAATTAACCGCTGACATCAGCATGAGGGTCATGCTGATGTCATCATCAGCACTGTTTCGGATATGTTGACATTAATAATTAATTAAATTTCAGAAATTAATAAAACTTTAGAAAATCATATTAAATAAACCGTAACTCCATGAAAATATTTTTACATGAAACTTGCTCAACGCTACGAACCCGGATACGCCCTCGTATTTCCCGTCAGACGCCCGCAACTATAAGAACGTTGAACAATTAGAACCGATTTCGATAACTGAATATGCCCAATTAATATAAATAATCCGAATAAATTCCTAAATTAACTAAATCGTTTAGTTAGGCGTAGAACACCCCGGCATATCATTTAGCATGTCATACATATTGTTTCATTATTGCCGTGAAATTTATGTTTCTCTTCTCTCCTCTCCCCTCCTTCTCTCTCGTAAACCCGAGACCGACGTCGCGGCTGTCGAGTACGACACGCGTACTGACGAGCAGCCCGTGACGACCTCCCTCTCTTGCCAAGCACAGGCAAGCCCCCCCCCCCCCCCCCCCCCCCTGCCCCCCCCCTCCCCCTTGAGCATTCCAGATATCGCCCCTGTCTATTCCTCCTGCTTGCTTAGATTCGTACTGTTAATGTAATGCTCCTTTCTATGCATAGCCTGCTGTTGTAACCTGTTCATTGCTACCTTACATGCCTATGATAAACTGTTTAGTATAGCTTGTATGACCATCTGTGACCCCACCACCTTACTTTGTCGCCCCTGCTTGTTCATCGACGACTCGATCAACGTGATCGTCGACCAGAGACAGACGCCTCACTTCACAACCCCCCCCCCCCCCTAAGTTGTACGACTCTGCCGTTAGTAACTATCGAGTGCCGAGGGTGATACCTCGTAACGCACTCACGATGAATACTCTGCATATAGCTGTTCGGAGTCAAGGTCTTGGTCATCGAGGGTGATTCCTCCTTCTCCATGTCCGATACAAATCTGTCGTGCAACCCCTCAGTGTGAACCTCGAGGGTGATACCTCATACGTTCACCCTGATGATTATGACCACACGGTTACTTGACCTTTGTCACAGGCGGGTCCACCCTGGTCGGTACCCGCTGGGGATCTATGATTTCGGGTGTGCCGGAAGGGCACTCGAGTGTGACATTGTGGCGGAGCATCAGAGACTCTGATTGTCTCCGCTTGATACTAATTGAGCCTATTGGATTTGGGTGTGTGATCTGAGTGGGTCGACGTGCCCTATACGCACTACCACCACGCGGGATTATGGTTATGGGGCCCTCTGCGATGTACGTTTCTCCGAAAGCTTATCAGACGTCACGATTCACCGTGCGGGCTGATCGTCGGGATTGGGCTGGATACTTCACTGGCGAGTTCAGTGTCGCGCCTGCACCCCGGCCAGCCACGCAACGCGCAGGGTGCCCAGGGCGATGGCCCGAGACCCCTGGGTGCATAGGTTAGTCCGGCGTGCTGACCTCTCTGCTGAGCCTAGGTAGAGCGCTGCTTCGTGTTGATCTTCCGAGGACGGGCATTACCCAGCAAGTATGTCCGGCCAGAGTTGATCGAGCGTGTTGGGTAACAGTAGTGCCCCCCTGCAGGGATGAATCTTCTATCGATAGCCGGTCCTACGGTAAAGGACGCTCAGTTTGTGTATCCCGATCTACTACTTAAACTGGATACTTGTTACTTAATTGAAGCTTCGGGATTACTTTCTCGCTGGGAGTCGAGGAAGGATCTTTGAGCTGTACTTCAACATGTTTGCTAAATAAAATGCTATTCTACTCTCTTCTACTGCTGCAAGATGATGGCTTTGAGAAGATGTTTGAAGATGCTAGTCTTCGATAGGACTAGGCCTTTCTCTCTATTCTGGCATTTCTGCAGTCCAGTCCACATATACAGCCTTTTCTCCATTGATAATGTTGCATATGTAGTATAGATCCTTGCTTGCTGAGTACTTCGGATGAGTACTCACGGTTGCTTTATTTTCTCTTTTCCCCCATATACCCCACCTTGATGATACACCAGAAGATGGAGTCCAGGAGCCAGACGCCACCACCGGAGCCTACTACCAGGCGGGTCCAGAGGGCACGTACTACTGGATCGAGCCAGCTGACCAGGAGTAGGATCGGAGGCTCCCAGGCAGGAGGCCAACGCCTTTCGATCTAGTGTCGCTGTTTGTGCTAGCCTTCTTAAGGCAAAACTTGTCTAACTATGTCTGTACCCAGATATTATTTGTATGACTGACTTATGTATTCGGATCTTCGGATCCCTGGTCTGTAATATTGTGGACCTCCGTTCATTTGTGTTTAGAGTTGTGTTGTGATATCTTCCCGTGAGTCCCTGGGCTTGATCGTACACGTTTGCGTGTATGATTAGTGTACGATTGAACCGGGGGCGTCACAAGTTGGTATCAGAGCCGACTGCCTGTAGGAAGCCCCCTTCCAATTCCTTGGCCGAAGTTGAGTCTAGAAACCGAAAAACTAAATTACTAACTTGGCTGTGTGGCTTACGGGCCCACGTCGCCAACTGGGTGGTATTAGGATCTTTTATTCCTCGTCTATACTCTGGGACTCTGATCTCTCTTCTACTCGGGTTAAATAAAGTTTACAAACGCCGACACTTAGGATCTCGTAAGTTCTGTCTACCCGGAGAGCTGGATATCTGTGCGATTTCCCTGTCGTTGATCTGATTAGTCTGATGATCATTTTCCTTTCCATTGTTTTGTCTAACCTTTCTCTCCGAGTTGTGTTAAACTTCTCATTGTCATTTGACAAATCTGAATTTCCTCTGTTTCAGATGGACCGTTTGTTTCCACCGCGTCCTACGACACAGCTTGTGCTTCGCACTTGGGCTCGTAATACCCCTGGGTTTCCAGCTGTCCTGATCGCTCTCATGACCAGACTTGGCTACCGTTGGTACCCTGAGTACTTGGTTTATGAGGTTTACCGCGAGTTCAACCAGGAACAGTACTATGCTGAAGTTCGGATTTATGATCAGCAGAACAACTCAGACACCGAGCTACACCTTTTTCACGGATTAGGCGTGACGATTGAGATGGCAGTCCATGATGCCGCCTACTCTGCTGTCGTACGTCTACGAGGGGAGCACAATGCTAACTTGGATGATACTGTGTTTCGGTACATTCCATATGCACCTGTTGGAGATGCTACTGGATACTACACAGCTATCTGTGCCCCGTACGAGTCTCGACGCTACGACCCGCAGGTTCTGATTCAGTGCACTCAGTCTCTGGATCGCACTGTTCAGGCTCTTGCCGTCGAGCTGTTCGCCGCTCGAGCACGCTACTACGAGGCTATGAAACAGTTGCTACCAGCTGTTCGTGCAGGGATACATCCGGAGTATATTCTTTCCCACGCAGGACCGAGATGCCGCCAGGTATTGATTGGCCTGCTGTGGGAGGTCACACACCTGCACGTGGACCTCTTCTTACAGTTCGAGACCGGGTTCTGCATCAGAGTGCACATGGAGCACAGGATCCTTCCGCGACGAATATTCGTCGTCCGCACTCGCAGTTACCCCGTTACAGTGGTTTTCTCCGACGTTGATGTAGCCTTTGCTATGTCTCGTTGTGTACTTCCTTACCGCGTGCCTGCGCGCCGCCTAGTATGTCTAGCTTTTAATTTGCGCTGTTATGCTGTCCGCATGTACCCGACTTTGTGTATGGATCTGTATGTCTTAATCGACTACTGTTATGTATCTATTACACTGCTTAAAGTATTGTCGTGTTACATCATACTTGTCGCTAAACACTCGCAATTGCTTTTACTAAACTACCCCCTGTTGATACTTAGCAGGATGGTTAGACCAGGTGGTCGTGGTCGTGGTCGTGCCCCTGAACGTCCACCACCGCCAGACTATATGGCGGCTATGATGCAACAGTTTGAGCTTAACCGCCAGTTCATGGTTGGAATCATGGCTCAGTTTCCGCATCAGAACAACCAGAACCAGAACCCAGCTTCAATAACTTTGACAGAGTTTACGCGACTCAACCCAACGCAGTTTCGCAACTCTGACAAGCCCCTGGATGCCGATGACTGGCTCCGCGACATCACTCACGAGATGGAGTCAGCTAATGTCGTCCCTGCCAACTATGTCAACTTCGCGGCCTTTTTCTTAAAGGGCCCCGCTGCTCAATGGTGGGACACACACAAGCGTACTCTGCCTGTTGGAACAGTCATCACCTGGCATGAGTTCCAGGCTGCTTTCCGTACACGTTACATCCCTCAAGCAATTATGGAACGCATGAAGACCCAGTTCCGTAACCTCACCCAGGGCAATAAGACCGTTGAAGCTTATCAGCGGGAATTTCTTGATCTCTCCCGCTATGCTGAAGAAGACATCGCCACAGATGCTCGCAGACAAGAGAAGTTCCGTAATGGACTACACCCTGACCTCAAGCTTGCACTAGCTGCTCAAGACATCAATGACTTCTCAACTCTAGTGAACAAGGCTATTCTTGTTGAGACCGCTCAGATGGAACACAAGGACTCGCAGAAGCGCTATCGTGATGCTGGCTCATCTTCGGGCTCAGCACCGAAGCGTAGAGTTTGGATTCCCAACAACGCGTTCCGTCCCAATACCTCTGCGCCAAAGAACAATGCTGCACCACGTCTGCCTCCTCCACCGCCGAGGCCGTCAAAGGCTCAAGCTATTCAGAACAATGCCCCTCTTCGTCCTGAAGATTGTTTGTGTTTCAAGTGCCGCAAACCAGGCCACCAGGCTAAAGAATGCCGCCAGACTCAGAATCAGTTAGATTTTCCTCGTGCTGGCCGTGGATATGGCCGTGGCAACAATCAGACCCGCAACTATAATACTGGGTCTGCTTCACGTGGTCGTGGTCAGGCTTACAACATTGACATTGAAGAAGTCCAGGATCAACCTGCTACTGTGATGGGTACCCTTCTTGTTAACTCAGTACCTGCTTCTGTATTATTTGATTCAGGAGCATCGCATTCATTCATGTCTGAAGCATTTGCATTATCTCATGACATTGCATTCGAAAAGATGAAGCCACTTGGGAACGCGAGGATCGTCTTCGCGAAGAATACCCCTCTTTCTTTCAGTCTTCCTCTCAATTCTCGGGACGAGAATTCTTAATAGATGAGGAGAATTGTAACACCCCCGGTGGTTAGCAACAGTAATCACTTTTGATAATGACATGTTAGCATGATCAACAGTGCATAATCATCATTAGCATCACATTGCATTTCAACTCCTAAGTCAAATTCAAAATTTAAATGAAAGTGGAATATAAAAGTTGTCCAACATAGAAACTAAAATGTCAGATAAATAACCAAATATTCCAGAGGCTATTCTAAAATTGAAACCAACATCATTGGAATTGGATAAGTGACTCGAACAACCTCAAACAGTGGACAAATATAATATTTAATAACCATTTATTAAATCTGAAATAAATATGGAATTATATTTTGTCCAAACTAATTTTAGGTGTTAGGGAATAATGCACTGGTATTTATGATCTAGGTCTCATGTTTTACAAAAACCATTTTGAGGCCTAGCTATTTACTAGATTGAGAAAGGAGAATAAAGAAAAGGAAAAGAAACAGAAAGGATAAAGGAAAAGAACCCCCCCCCCTTCGGCCCAACTGGGCCGTAGCCCGCTGGCCCACTGGCCCACCCCCACTCCTCCTTATCCCCCTGGAGACCCAAACCCTAAATCCCACCCTCCCCACCGACAGATCCCCCCCCTCTCTCTCGCTCACTTCCCCCCCCCACCCCACCCACCACCGATCCAGATCGGGCGCAGGCCCGACACGCCCTCGACGCGCCACCGCCGCCCGTCGCCGCCTCCCCCTTGCCAACGCCGACGCCGGCGCTGCCCCGTCGCCACGCCACCTCGTCGACGGACCTCGCCGCCTCGCCGGACTCCACACGACGCCGGCCCCTCCCCGTCGACCCGTCGTCTCCGGCCTCCACCCCGAGCCCTCCTCGCGCTCGACGCGACCGCCCGCCTCGACCCCGTCGCCGACCCCACCACGAGCTCGAGCCCGCTGCCCCGTCCTGCAAATCCGGTGAGCCCCAGGCCTCCCTCCCGCCCCGTGCGCGCGCACGCGCGACGCCCCGCACCGGGCGGCCTCGCCAAGTGTGCTCGCCTCGGCCGTTCGCCGCCGCTCGCCCGGCGAACCGCGCCCCCCCCCCTCGCGCTGCCACTCGCGCGCCACCGCCCGCGGCGCTCCGGCCACGTGCGCGTCCACGCCCCCTCCGCCTCGCCCCGCCCGCCGCGTCGGCCCCAGCTGCCCGCGACTGCGGCCGGCGCACACGGCGCTGCGCGCCGGCCCGTCGCCCGCGCCCGTGGCCTTGCCACTGCCCGATGGGCCCGCCACCCCCTGTGCCACTGCCAAAGCGCCCACGGCCCAGAGCAAAATAAAAAAGAAAAAAAATAATATAGAAAATAAATAACAGCAAAATAAAAATAATATAATTAATAGATAAATTAATAGTAATTAATTAGTTAATTATCCTGATTAGGTTAATCTAATTATCTAATTAGTGTTAATTAAACGTAATTAGTATTAAAACTACTTAACCGCTGACATCAGCATGAGGTCATGCTAATGTCATCATCAGCACTGTTTCGGATATGTTGAATTAATAATTAATTAAATTTCAGAAATTAATAAAACTTTAGAAAATCATATTAAATAAACCGTAACTCCGATGAAAATATTTATACATGAAACTTGCTCAGACGACGATACGAACCCGGATAGCCCTCTGTTTCCCGTCAGACGCCCGCAACTATAAGAACGTTGAACAATTAGACGATTTCGATAAATGAATAGTGCCCAACTTTAATTAATAAATCCGAATAAATTCCTAAATTAACTAAATCGTTTAGTTAGCGTAGAACACCCCGGCATATCATTTAGGCATGTCATAAATATTGTTTGCATTATTGCCGTGAAATTTATTGTTTCTCTCCCCCTCCTTTCTCTCGATAGACGCCCGAGACCGACGTCGCTGCTGTCGAGTACGACTACGCTACTGACGAGCAGCCCGTTGACGACCTCCCTCTCTGCCAGAGCAACCAGGCAAGCGCCCCCCCCCCCCCCCCTTGAGCATTCCAGATATCGCCCTTCTATTCTCCTGCTTGCATTAGATTCGCTACTGTTAATGTATGCTCCTATTCTGATGCATAGCCTGCTGTTGGTAACCTGTTCATTGCTACCTTACCTGCCTATGATAAACTGTTTAGTATAGGTTGGTATGAACCATCTGTGACCCCACCACCTTACTTTGTCGCCCCTGCTTGTTATCGACGACTCGATCAACGTGATGTCGACCAGAGACAGACGCCTCACTTCACACCCCCACCCCTAAGTTGTACGACTCGCGTAGTAACTATCGAGTGCCGAGGGTGATACCTCGTAACGCACTCACGATGAATATCTGCAGTATAGCTGTTCGGTCGTGGTCATCGAGGGTGATTCCTCCTTCTCCATGTCCGATACGACTCTGTCGTGCAACCCCTCAGTGTGAACCGAGGGTGATACCTCATACGTTCAACCCTGATGATTATGACCACACGGTTATTTGAACTTTGTCACAGGCGGGTCCACCCTGGTGGGTACCCGCTGGGGATCTATGATTTCGGTGTGCCGGAAGGGCACTCGAGTGTGACATTGTGGCGGAGCATCAGAGACTCTGATTGTTCCGCTTGATACTAATTGAGCCTATTGGATTTGGGTGTGTGATCTGAGTGGGTCGACGTGCCCTATACGCACTACCACCAGCGAGGGATTATGGTTATGGGGCCCTCTGCGATGTACGTTTCCCGAAAGCTTATCAGACGTCACGATTCACCGTGCGGGCTGATGCGGCGGGATGGGCTGGATACTTCACTGGCGAGTTCAGTGTCGCGCCTGCACCCGGCCAGCACGCAACGCGCAGGGTGCCCAGGGCGATGGCCCGAGACCTGGGTGCATAGGTTAGTCGGCGTGCTGACCTCTCTGCTTGAGCCTAGGTAGAGCGCTGCTTCGTGTTGATCTTCCGAGGACGGGCATTACCCATCAAGATGTCCGGCCAGAGTTGATCGAGCGTGTTGGGTAACAGTAGTGCACCCTGCAGGGATGAATCTTCTATCGTAGCCGGTCCTCTACGTAAAGGACGCTCAGTTTGTGTATCCGATCTACTCTAAAATGGATACTTGTTACTTAATTGAGAGCTTCGGGATTACTTTCTCGCTGGGAGTCGGGAAGGATCTTGAGCTGTACTTCAACATGTTTGCTAAATAAAATGCTATTCTACTCTCTTCTACTGCTGCAAGATGATGGCTTTGAGAAGATGTTTGAAGTGCTAGTCTTCGATAGGACTAGGCCTTTCTCTCTTTCTGGCATTCTGCAGTCCAGTCCACATATACAGCCTTTCTCCATTGATAATGTTGCATATGTAGTATAGATCCTTGCTTGCTGAGTACTTCGGATGAGTACTCACGGTTGTTTATTTTCTCTTTTCCCCATATACCCCACCTTGATGATACACCAGACGATGGAGTCCAGGAGCCAGACGCCACCACCGGAGCCTACTACCAGGCGGGTCCAGGAGGCACTACTACTGGATCGAGCCAGCTGACCAGGAGTAGGATCGGAGGCTCCAGAGCAGGAGGCCAACGCCTTTCGATCTAGTGTCGCTGTTTGTGCTAGCCTCTTAAGGCAAAACTTGTCTAACTAGTGCTGTACCCAGATATTATTTGTATGACTGACTTATGTATTCGGATCTTCGGATCCGGTCTGTAATATGTGGACCTCCGTTCATTTGTGTTTAGAGTTGGTGTTGTGATATCTTCCCGGTGAGTCCCTGGGCTTGATCGTACACGTTTGCGTGTTGATTAGTGTACGATTGAACCGGGGGCGTCACAGTCACCTTTTGGCGACATTCCACCTGAAGGGCCCAACTGCTCAATGGGGGAAGGCCACAAGGGTATGTTACCTGCTGAGACTGTAACCACATGGCAGGAATTTCAGTCAGCTTTCGTGCATGGTACATTCCTCAAGGTCTGATGGACCAAGAAGAAGCAGGAGTTCCGCACAAACTCTCGCAGGGCACAATGACTGTGGAAGAATATCAGAGGAAATTCCTGAATTATCCCGCTACGCTGCGGATGACGTCGACACCGACACTCGCAAGCAGAGAAATTCCGATGAGAGGACTACGTACTGATATAAAACTTGCACTTGTTGTCCATGATTGCACAGAATTCGCAACGCTTGTCACGCAAATCTTTCCAAGTTGAAACAGCTCTGACTGAGTACCGCAGTCGCTCAAGCGCACTCGTGATGTTGGTTCGTCTTCGGGTCGACCTGTTGAGAAGCGTCGAGTGTGGATCCCTCACAATGTTTCATCCCGACCTGCTCCAACACCAAGACCGTCTTAATGTTGCACCTCGTCTGCCTTCACCGCCGAGACAGCTTACGGTTTCATGTAGACCGCCTAATGCTATGGATTCTATCAAGTTGCGCCAGTCCTCCTAATGGTCGTAAGAAGGGTTGTCGAAACCGCCGATTCAGAAACCGTAATACCATACCGTCTGCTGTTGTGCTGGGCTATGCCAATCACGTCAATGCTGAAAAGCTCAGAAGGAACCAACTATCGTGCTGGAACACTCTCTGTGAATTCAGTACCGGCCTCTGTTCTCTTCGATTCAGGAGCATCGCATGCTTTTGTGTCCCCAACAATTTGCTCAGTCACATGAGTTATACTTGGAAGAATTACCCACTCCTCTAATGGTTCAGTCCCCGAGATCCAAGTGGCAAACCACACATGCTAAGCCCTCACAACCACATCGAGATTGGAGGTCTACTTTTTCGGTTTCTCTCATTGTCTTAGACCTTTTGACATAGACATTATTTCTCGGTATGGACTGGTTGACAGCCCAAATGCTTTGATTGACTGTGTACTAGACGTTCCGCTCACACACCCTTATGGTCAGGTGATCAATTACTCGGCCCGAATAGCTCAAGATGCTGAGAGCCGATATATGTTCTGAATGCATTGAATGCTTCACCTCTTGAAGGATCGAGAACGTTCCAGTTGTTGTGAATTTCAAGATGTCTTTCCAGAAGAACTTCCAGGAATACCCCCTGCTAGAGCTGTTGAGTTGTCATCGACTTGAAACCAGGCACAACCTATTGGAAGCGTCCTTACAAGATGCCTCCGCATCATCTTCTCGAGCTTAAGGAAGAAATCGACACGTCACTTAAGAAAGGTTTTATCCGCCCTAGTTCCTTTCTTGGGGAGCACCTTCATCTTCGTTAAGAAGAAGGATGGAATAACCCGATTGGTTCTGGATTATCGGCCCATTAACCAAGCTACAATCCAGAATAAATATCCGCTCTCTCCCGGATCAATGATTTGTATGATCACAACTTGCCGGTTCCTCAGTATTCTCTAAGCTGGTGATTTGAGATTGGGGATACCATCAGATCGTGTTCGCGAAGAGGATATTCCCAAGACTGCATTGTTACTCGCTATGGCTCCTACAGTACACGGTCATGTCCTTCGGCTTAACAAATGCTCCAGCCACATTCTCCCGTCTGATGAATTATATCTTCATGGATTACCTCGACAAGTTCGTTGTGGTTTATCTAGATGATATTCTGGTCTATTCAAAGAATAAAGAAGAACATGCCGAACACCTCCGTCTTGTAGTGAAAGGCTCCGAGAACACCAGTGTATGCCCAAATACTCCACATGTGAATTTGGCTTCTTGAGAGTAACCTACCTTGGTCATGTGATTACGAAAGATGCATTGCTGTTGTTAACCCAGAACGAGTTTAGGCTATTCTTGACTGGACTCCTCCGAAGAATGTCAAGCAAGTCAGAAGTTTTCTCGGCCTTGCAAGCTATTGTCGTCGATTTGTCGAGAATTTTTCTAAGATTGCTAAGCCTTTGACTGATCTGCTTCACAAGGGCGTTAAGTTCGAATGGACAGAAAAATGTCAGAAAAGTTTCCAGACACTCAAAGACAAGCTGAAATCTGCCCCAGTACTATCTCGCTCCAGATACCCGCAAAGACTTTGTGATTATTGTGACGCATCCCATGAAGGATTAGGCTGTGTCCTAATGCAAGAGCGTAAAGTGATTGCTATGGCTCTCGTCGTTACGCCCACATGAAGAGAATTATCCGGTACATGATCTAGAAACTAGCTGCTGTGATCTATGCATTGCAGTTGTGGCGACATTACCTTCTCGGTAATCGTTGCGAGATCTACACGGATTATAAAAGTTTGAAGTACTTGTTTACTCAACCTTCTTAAACCTCCGTCAGCAAAGATGGATGGAGGCCATTGCGGACTATGATTTGGATATTTCCTATACCCCTGGCAAGGCTAACATGATGGTGATGCCTTAAGCCGCAAGTCCTATTGCGAGAAAACCTATGGTTAGGCGAGCTCAACTCGTCTTTTTGAAGAACTGCCATGCCAAGCTGAATCTCCGTATTATCCCACAGGGTTCTCTTAATAACCTTGTGATACAACCAGATCTTGAGAAAGCGTTAAGAATGCACAAGCAAAAGATGCCGAAGTTGATCTGATGAAGAAAGACCCTTCACCTTGTAAAGTACAGGGATTCTCGCTGTCTGAAGATGGAACTTGTATTTCAGACCGCATTGTCGTACCTCGCTTCGAGATATGACGACCAGGTCATGAAGGAGGCACATGATACCCGCTGTCATTCACTCCGGGTAGCACCAAGTGACTGGTGGTTCTAAAGAAGCAGGAATGCTTCGCGCCGCCCCGCACCCGCGCGCGGCCTCGCCAGTGCTCGCTCGCCTCGGCCGTTCGCCCGCGCTCGCCCGCGCGCACCGCGCCCCCCCCCCTCTCGCGCTGCCACTCGCGCGCCACCGCCCGCTGCCGCTCCGGCCACCGTGCGCGTCCCACGCCCCCTCCGGCCTCGCCCCGCCCGCCGCCCGCGTCCGGCCCCACGCGTGCCCGACTGCGGCCGCGCACACGCGCGCTGCGCGCCGTGCCCGTCGCCCGCGCCCGTGGCCTGGGCCACTGCCCGATGGGCCCCGCCACCCCCCTGTGCCACTGCCAAACGCGCCCACGGCCCAGAGCAAAATAAAAAAAGAAAAAAAATAATATAGAAAATAAAATAAAAGCAAAATAAAAATAATTAATTAATTAATTAGATAAATTAATTAGTTAATTAATTAGTTAATTAATCCTGATTAGGTTAATCTAATTATCTAATTAGTGTTAATTAAACAGTAATTAGTAATTAACTTACTTAACCGCTGACATCAGCATGAGGTCATGCTAATGTCATCATCAGCACTGTTTCGGATAATGTTGAATTAAATAATTAATTAAATTTCAGAAATTAATAAAACTTTAGAAAATCATATTAAATAAACCGTAACTCCGATGAAAATATTTTATACATGAAACTTGCTCAGAACGACGATACGAACCCGGATACGCCCTCTGTATTCCCGTCAGACGCCCGCAACTATAAGAACGTTGAACAATTAGACCGATTTCGATAAATGAATAGTGCCCAACTTTAATTAAATAAATCCGAATAAATTCCTAAATTAACTAAATCGTTTAGTTAGGCAGTAGAACACCCCGGCATATCATTTAGGCATGTCATACATATTGTTTGCATTATTGCCGTGAAATTTATTGTTTCTCTCCCCCTCCTTCTCTCTCGATAGACGCCGAGACCGACGTCGCTGCTGTCGAGTACGACTACGCTACTGACGAGCAGCCCGTTGACGACCTCCCTCTCTTGCCAGAGCAACCAGGCAAGCGCCCCCCCCCTTGAGCATTCCAGATATCGCCCATTCTATTCTCCTGCTTGCATTAGATTTCGCTACTGTTAATGTATGCTCCTATTCTGATGCATAGCCTGCTGTTGTAACCTGTTCATTGCTACCTTACCTGCCTATGATAAACTGTTTAGTATAGGTTGGTATGAACCATCTGTGACCCCACCACCTTACTTTGTCGCCCCTGCTTGTTCATCGACGACTCGATCAACGTGATCGTCGACCAGAGACAGACGCCTCACTTCACACCCCCACCCCTAAGTTGTACGACTCTGCGTAGTAACTATCGAGTGCCGAGGGTGATACCTCGTAACGCACTCACGATGAATACTCTGCAGTATAGCTGTTCGGTCGTGGTCATCGAGGGTGATTCCTCCTTCTCCATGTCCGATACGACTCTGTCGTGCAACCCCTCAGTGTGAACCTCGAGGGTGATACCTCATACGTTCACCCTGATGATTATGACCACACGGTTACTTGACCTTTGTCACAGGCGGGTCCACCCTGGTGGGTACCCGCTGGGGATCTATGATTTCGGGTGTGCCGGAAGGGCACTCGAGTGTGACATTGTGGCGGAGCATCAGAGACTCTGATTGTCTCCGCTTGATACTAATTGAGCCTATTGGATTTGGGTGTGTGATCTGAGTGGGTCGACGTGCCCTATACGCACTACCACCACGCGGGATTATGGTTATGGGGCCCTCTGCGATGTACGTTTCCCTGAAAGCTTATCAGACGTCACGATTCACCGTGCGGGCTGATCGTCGGGATTGGGCTGGATACTTCACTGGCGAGTTCAGTGTCGCGCCTGCACCCCGGCCAGCCACGCAACGCGCAGGGTGCCCAGGGCGATGGCCCGAGACCCCTGGGTGCATAGGTTAGTCCGGCGTGCTGACCTCTCTGCTGAGCCTAGGTAGAGCGCTGCTTCGTGTTGATCTTCCGAGGACGGGCATTACCCATCAAGTATGTCCGGCCAGAGTTGATCGAGCGTGTTGGGTAACAGTAGTGCACCCCTGCAGGGATGAATCTTCTATCGATAGCCGGTCCTACTGTAAAGGACGCTCAGTTTGTGTATCCCGATCTACTACTTAAACTGGATACTTGTTACTTAATTGAAGCTTCGGGATTACTTTCTCGCTGGGAGTCGAGGAAGGATCTTTGAGCTGTACTTCAACATGTTTGCTAAATAAAATGCTATTCTACTCTCTTCTACTGCTGCAAGATGATGGCTTTGAGAAGATGTTTGAAGATGCTAGTCTTCGATAGGACTAGGCCTTTCTCTCTATTCTGGCATTTCTGCAGTCCAGTCCACATATACAGCCTTTTCTCCATTGATAATGTTGCATATGTAGTATAGATCCTTGCTTGCTGAGTACTTCGGATGAGTACTCACGGTTGCTTTATTTTCTCTTTTCCCCCATATACCCCACCTTGATGATACACCAGACGATGGAGTCCAGGAGCCAGACGCCACCACCGGAGCCTACTACCAGGCGGGTCCAGAGGGCACATACTACTGGATCGAGCCAGCTGACCAGGAGTAGGATCGGAGGCTCCCAGGCAGGAGGCCAACGCCTTTCGATCTAGTGTCGCTGTTTGTGCTAGCCTTCTTAAGGCAAAACTTGTCTAACTATGTCTGTACCCAGATATTATTTGTATGACTGACTTATGTATTCGGATCTTCGGATCCCTGGTCTGTAATATTGTGGACCTCCGTTCATTTGTGTTTAGAGTTGTGTTGTGATATCTTCCCGTGAGTCCCTGGGCTTGATCGTACACGTTTGCGTGTATGATTAGTGTACGATTGAACCGGGGGCGTCACAGTCACCTTTGCGACATTCCACCTGAAGGGCCCAACTGCTCAATGGTGGGAAGGCCACAAGGGTATGTTACCTGCTGAGACTGTAACCACATGGCAGGAATTTCAGTCAGCTTTTCGTGCATGGTACATTCCTCAAGGTCTGATGGACCAGAAGAAGCAGGAGTTCCGCAAACTCTCGCAGGGCACAATGACTGTGGAAGAATATCAGAGGAAATTCCTTGAATTATCCCGCTACGCTGCGGATGACGTCGACACCGACACTCGCAAGCAGGAGAAATTCCGTGAAGGACTACGTACTGATATAAAACTTGCACTTGTTGTCCATGATTGCACAGAATTCGCAACGCTTGTCAGCAAATCTTTCCAAGTTGAAACAGCTCTGACTGAGTACCAGCAGTCGCTCAAGCGCACTCGTGATGTTGGTTCGTCTTCGGGTCGACCTGTTGAGAAGCGTCGAGTGTGGATCCCTCACAATGTTCATCACCGACCTGCTCCAACACCAAGACCGTCTTATGTTGCACCTCGTCTGCCTTCACCGCCGAGACAGCTTACGGTTCATGATAGACCGCCTAATGCTATGGATTCTCATCAAGTTGCGCCACGTCCTCCTAATGGTCGTAAGAAGGGTTGTCGAAACCGCCGATTCAGAAACCGTAATACCATACCGTCTGCTGTTGTGCTTGGCTATGCCAATCACGTCAATGCTGAAAAGGCTCAGAAGGAACCAACTATCGTGCTGGGAACACTCTCTGTGAATTCAGTACCGGCCTCTGTTCTCTTCGATTCAGGAGCATCGCATGCTTTTGTGTCCCAACAATTTGCTCAGTCACATGAGTTATACTTGGAAGAATTACCCACTCCTCTAATGGTTCAGTCCCCGAGATCCAAGTGGCAAACCACAATGCTAAGCCCTCACAACCACATCGAGATTGGAGGTCTACTTTTTCCGGTTTCTCTCATTGTACTTAGACCTTTTGACATAGACATTATTCTCTGTATGGACTGGTTGACAGCCCATAATGCTTTGATTGACTGTGCTACTAAGACAGTCCAGCTCACACACCCTTCTGGTCAGGTGATCAATTACTCGGCCCGAATAGCTCAAGATGCTGAGAGCCAGATATATGTTCTGAATGCATTGAATGCTTCACCTCTTGAAGGCATCGAGAACGTTCCAGTTGTTCGTGAATTTCAAGATGTCTTTCCAGAAGAACTTCCAGGAATACCCCCTGCTAGAGCTGTTGAGTTTGTCATCGACTTGAAACCAGGCACAACTCCTATTGCGAAGCGTCCTTACAAGATGCCTCCGCATCATCTTCTCGAGCTTAAGGAAGAAATCGACACGTCACTTAAGAAAGGTTTCATCCGCCCTAGTTCCTCTTCTTGGGGAGCACCTTCACTCTTCGTTAAGAAGAAGGATGGAACTAACCGATTGGTTCTGGATTATCGGCCCATTAACCAAGCTACAATCCAGAATAAATATCCGCTTCCCCGGATCAATGATTTGTATGATCAACTTGCCGGTTCCTCAGTATTCTCTAAGCTTGATTTGAGATTGGGATACCATCAGATCCGTGTTCGCGAAGAGGATATTCCCAAGACTGCATTTGTTACTCGCTATGGCTCCTACGAGTACACGGTCATGTCCTTCGGCTTAACAAATGCTCCAGCCACATTCTCCCGTCTGATGAATTATATCTTCATGGATTACCTCGACAAGTTCGTTGTGGTTTATCTAGATGATATTCTGGTCTATTCAAAGAATAAAGAAGAACATGCCGAACACCTCCGTCTTGTAGTGGAAAGGCTCCGAGAACACCAGTTGTATGCCAAATACTCCAAATGTGAATTTTGGCTTTCTGAAGTAACCTACCTTGGTCATGTGATTACGAAAGATGGCATTGCTGTTAACCCAGAACGAGTTTAGGCTATTCTTGACTGGACTCCTCCGAAGAATGTCAAGCAAGTCAGAAGTTTTCTCGGCCTTGCAAGCTATTGTCGTCGATTTGTCGAGAATTTTTCTAAGATTGCTAAGCCTTTGACTGATCTGCTTCACAAGGGCGTTAAGTTCGAATGGACAGAAAAATGTCAGAAAAGTTTCCAGACACTCAAAGACAAGCTGACATCTGCCCCAGTACTATCTCCTCCAGATACCCGCAAAGACTTTGTGATTTATTGTGACGCATCCCATGAAGGATTAGGCTGTGTCCTAATGCAAGAGCGTAAAGTGATTGCTTATGGCTCTCGTCAGTTACGCCCACATGAAGAGAATTATCCGGTACATGATCTAGAACTAGCTGCTGTGATCTATGCATTGCAGTTGTGGCGACATTACCTTCTCGGTAATCGTTGCGAGATCTACACGGATCATAAAAGTCTGAAGTACTTGTTTACTCAACCTTCTCTAAACCTCCGTCAGCAAAGATGGATGGAGGCCATTGCGGACTATGATTTGGATATTTCCTATACCCCTGGCAAGGCTAACATGATGGCTGATGCCTTAAGCCGCAAGTCCTATTGCGACAACCTCATGGTTAGGCGAGCTCAACCTCGTCTTTTTGAAGAACTGCGCAAGCTGAATCTCCGTATTATCCCACAGGGTTCTCTTAATAACCTTGTGATACAACCAGATCTTGAGAAAGCTGTTAAGAATGCACAAGCAAAAGATGCCGAAGTTGATCTGATGAAGAAAGACCTTCACCTTGTAAAGTACAGGGATTTCTCGCTGTCTGAAGATGGAACCTTGTATTTCAGAAACCGCATTGTCGTACCTCGCTTCGAGATTATGACCGACAAGGTCATGAAGGAGGCACATGATACCCCGCTGTCTATTCATCCGGGTAGCACCAAGGTACTGGTGGTCTAAAATGAAGCAGGACATTGCTCGCTATGTTGCTGAATGTGATGTGTGTCGTCGCGTTAAAGCAGAACATCAGAAACCAGCTGGAATTCTGCAACCACTTCCTATTCCTCTATGGAAATGGGATAAGGTTCAAATGGATTTCGTTACAGGACTTCCCAGGTCACAGAAGGGTCACGATGCTATTCTTGTCGTCGTCGACCAACTCTCTAAAGTTGCACACTTTCTGCCTGTCAAAGAGACTATCACTGCTAGTCAGTTAGCAGAGTTGTATATCTCCAGTATTGTTTCACTCCACGGTATTCCGAAGGAGATTAGTTCGGACCATGGCGGTCTATTCACTTCCAAATTCTGGGAAAGTTTCCAAACAGCTATGGGAACTCATATTACCTGGAGTTCAGCTTATCATCCCCAATCCCAAGGCCAAGTCGAACGAGTCAATCAAGTGCTTGAAGACATGCTTCGGGCTTGTGTTATATCGTTTGGCAAGAAGTGGGAAGAATCTCTTCCGTATGCCAAGTTCTCCTATAACAACAGCTATCAAGCCAGCTTAAAAATGGCTCCCTTTGAAGTACTCTATGGACGTAAGTGTCGAACCCCTCTGAATTGGTCAGAAACTGGGGAACGACCGCTCGTGGGTCTGGATATTATTCAACACGCCGAAGAACTAGTTCGTATTGTCCGGGAAAATCTCAAGGCGGCTCAGGACCGCCAGAAGAGCAACTATGATCGCAAACGATGGGGTTTGACTTATCAACCTGGTGATCAAGCTTATTTGCAAGTCACTCCTGTGAAGGGCACTCACCGTTTTGGAATCAAGGGCAAGTTAGCTCCACGCTACATTGGTCCTTTACGCATTATTGCTAGACGTGGTCAGGTGGCGTAAAAGTTGGAGTTGCGGCCGCAATTCTCTCATATCCATGACGTCTTCCATGTGTCGCAACTTCGTAAATGCTTCAAGGAAACTCCGCACCGAGCTGTGGATCACGAGATGCTCGAATTGCAAGATGACCTATCTTATAAGGAGCATCCGATCCGCATTCTCGATGAAGCTGAACGTCGGACCCGTCAGAAGGTTACCAAGTTCCTCAAAGTGCAGTGTTCAAATCATACTGAAGAGGAAGCCACTTGGGAACGCGAGGATAATCTTCGTGCGGAATACCCCGAACGTTTTCCTTCTACCTCTTAATTCTCGGGACGAGAATTCTTGTTAGTGGAGGAGATTTGTAACACCCACAGTGGTTAACTACAGTAACCACCCTTTTGATTATGCCATGTCATCATGATCAACAGTGCTTAATCAACATTAGTATCATATCTCTTTTCAAATTCAAACTCAATTGGAAATTCAAAATGAAAGTGGAAGATAAAAGTTGTCCAACATAGAAACTAAATTGTTCATTAAATAGCAAGTAAATTAGAGACAATTCTAAAATTGAACCCAACATTTTGGGAGCTGGGTAATTGGCTTGAACATCCTCAAATAGTGGCTGGAAAACAATATTAAATGACCTATAAATAAATATAAAATGATAAATACCCCAAACTAATTTTTGGAGTTAGGGTATAATGCACTGCTAATTTTGGGCTAGGTCACTTGTTTAGTAAAAATCATCTTGGGGCCTAATTATTTGCAAACAGGAAAAACAGAAAATGAATAAAGAAAAAGACAGAAGAAATTAAAAAAATAAAAATAAAAGCCCTCCCCGGACCAACTGGGCCGTGGCCCAGCTGGACCACCAGGCCGGCCCACCCACTCCCCCATAACCCCCACCCCCCCGCTAGCCCAAACCCTAACCCCCACTCGATTCCCTCCCCCCCCCCCCACTCGCTCCTCCCCTCTCTCTAGATCGAGATCGAGATCCAGGGAGAGGCCCGAGCTCACGTCGCCGCTCGCCGTTGCCCCTCGCTGTCCCGGATCACCATCGCCGCCCGAGGGCCTCGCCGTCACCGGACCTCCTCATCTCCTCCTCACTGGCCCCCCTCGACCCTCGTCGCCCCTCGCCCCTACAACGCCTGTGAGGCTCCCCTCTGCCTCCCTCTCCCCTCCCGCGCTAGCTCGCCCTATCCCCGCTCGCCGGCCGTGCCCCGCTCGCGCCGACTCGCCTCGCTCACCGCTGCTGCTGCGCGCACACGCGCCACGCCCCGCATCGCCGTTCACCGCGCCGACCGCTCGCCGTGGCCTCGCCCCTTTACCTCACCGCGCCGGCCACGCCCCGCGCGTGCCTGCGCCCGGCCACCACCGCCGCAGCTCTTCCCCGGCAACCGCCAGCGCGACCCCGCTGCCGCTGCTCCACATCGCCATCGCCCGCGCGCGCCGCCGCTCCCGCCTGCCCTGCACCGCCCGCTCACGCGTCGACCGCAGCCCCCAGCCGCGCCGTTCGCCACCACCGTGGTCGTGCCTTGCACGCGCCGCGGCGCCGTCGTCCGCGCCCGCGCGCCCCTGGGCTAGCGCCCGAGCGGGCCGCGCCCATCGCCCGCTCCCGACCCGCTGAGGCCTTTGGGTCACTGCCCAGTGGGGCCCCCAGCCCCCTTTTCCTGTTAAAAAAATGAAATTAGAAAAAGTTAATAAAAATAAATAATTAAATATATAATTAATAATTAACTTAATTAATTAACCTAATTAACTTTGGTTAATTAAGACTAATTAAATATAAATTAACTTAATGATTTAGTTAACCTAATTAACTACTGTTAATTAATTAAACAGGCTGCTGATGTCATGCTGACGTCATGATGACGTCAGCGTCCACTGTTTCGGATAATGTTGATTTAATAAATTAATTAAATTCCAGAAATTATTTAAATCTTTATAAATTCATATAAAATAATCCGTAGCTCAAATCAAAAAACTTTGTACATGAAAGTTGCTCAGAACGACGAGACGAATCGGAATATGCGGTCCGTTCGTCCGTCGCATGTCCCTAACTATCCGAACATGGAACCGTTCCGCTCCGGTCATCTGTCTGACAAATGTCCGGAACCGGGAAAACATTCCCGGATGGATTCCCCCTTTCTCGGTGACGTGCAACCATACGTTAGGACACACCCGGCACTGCATATTGTCATGCCGTACTTTGCGTTGCTTATGTTTGCTCTATATTTATACTGTTTCCTCCCCCTCTTCTCTCTCGTTAGACCCCGACGCAGTTCCCCGAGACCGACGCCGCTCCGGAGCCCGAAGACACCATTGACAACCTTGCCCTTGCCGCCGAGCAACCAGGCAAGCCCCCCCCTTTGATCATCCCGATATCGCCCATTCTAATTTCTCATGCTTGCATTAGAATTGCTGCTGCTACTGCTTTACCTATTCTGATGCATAGCCTGTTTATTGTAACCTGCTGTTGATAATTACCTACATATCCTAAACTGCTTAGTTTAGGCTGGGTAGAGACCTATCAGTGACCCCACTTATCCTGACTGCCCCGCTGGATAATCCGAAGACCCGATCAACGGGATTGAAGACCAGGCCCCGACACCGCACATCACCCCCCCCCCCCTTAGTTGTAACGACACTGCAGCGTTACTATCGAGTGCCGAGGGTGAAACCTCTTGTAGCACTTCTGATGATAACTCTGTAGAGTAGCTATTCGGTCGTGGTCATCGAGGGTGATTCCTCCTTCACCACTTCCGATAACGATGCTGTTGTGCAACACATCAAGTGTGAACCCAGTGAGGGTCATTCCTCCGAGTTCACCTTGACGGAGACATCGAGTAGGAATCCAACGAGGGTGATACCTCGGACTCCCCTGATGTTATGGACACACGGATACTTGGACTTTACACTGTTAGTTGGATAGGCGGGTCGACCCTGAGGGGTACCCGCGTGCGCCTGAGAGGCGAGTGTTGTGAAGACGGGTGCCTGTATGGTGCCCGAGTGATGAATACGAGGCGCGGCCGGGCATTCTTAACCCTTGCAGCAAGTCCTCGAGACGGGGCGACGGGGTCACATCTTTCGTGAGTCTCTGCTCGTTACCGCAAGCCCCTAGTCCTAACGATTTGGATATTTGATCCGAGCAGGCCTCTGGCCTGATAGCACTAACCATCACGTGGGCATAGTATGGGCGTTCTGCATCGTAGCATCAGCCGACAGTTCTGTCAGACGTCCAGTTCAGCATTGTGGCACGGTCGGATCGTACCGACCATCCGAGGCGGTGCTGGTATCCACCCTGCACACAATGACCCGGAGTGCACAGGGCGATGGCCCAAGACCCCTGAGTGCTTAGGATGTAGGCCGGCGGGGACCTCTCTGCTGAGCTTTAGGTAGGGCTGCGGTGTGTCGTTTGGCTGAGGCCGGGCATGACCCAGGAAAGTATGTCCGGCCGGAGTTAATCGAGCATGTTGGGTAAGTTGGTGCACCCCTGCAGGGAAGAACACTTCTATCGATAGCCGGTTCTACGGTAAAGGACACTCGGAGTTGTATCCCGATCGATACAGCTAGAACATGATATGAGACCTGGATATGAGGCTCTGGGATTGCTTCTCGCAGGGAGTCGAGAAGGGATCTCCGGACGAGGTTGATGACTGTATGGCTCTGGGATTGCTTTCTCGCAGGGAGTCGAGAAAGGATCTTTGGGTGAGGTTGAGACTTAATGATACTGCTACATTATATTGTACTGTTCTACCCTCTTCTATTTCTGCATGACTGCTGAAGATGCTAGTCTTCGATAGGACTAGGCTTTCCTCTCTATTCTGGCATTTCTGCAGCCCAGTCCACATATACAGCCTTCCTTTGAAAATGTTGCATATGTAGTGTAGATCCTTGCTTGCTGAGTACTTCTGAGTACTCACGGTTGCTTTGTTTTCCTTTTCTCCCCATATCAGTTTGACGTGACCAAGATGACGGAGCCCCTGAGACAGCTTTCCCCGCCGACGATCGCTACTACTACCCAGAGGATGGATACTACTACGAGCTTGTCGTCGACCAGGAGTAGGATCGGAGGGTCCCAGGCAGGAGGCCTATGCCTTTCGATCGTAGTGTTTTATTTTGCCCCACCTTTCTAGAGGCCTTTCTGTTTCTGTTTAATATCTGTACTCAGATATCTGATGCTTCCGCTGATGCTTGTTCGCAAGCTTATTTATTCGAGCCCTCGAGGCCCCTGGCTTGTAATATAAAGCTTGTATGACTTTATTTATGTTTTAGAGTTGTGTTGTGATATCTTCCCATGAGTCCTTAGGCTTGATCGTGTGCATTTGCGTGTATGATTAGTGCACGATTGGGCCGGGGGCGTCACAGCGTGTCTCGCCTCTCGGCGTGTGATGCTACACCCGCACCTTTCGCCGTGCTACATGATAGGTACAAGCCACAATTGTCTCTCGAGAGAGACACAGCTCGCCGCCCGTCTTGGTCTTCTGGCAGAGCCACTTCGGTCCGCCTTGCATCGTGGTCTTCTGGCACCACATCATCGCCTTTCACTAGCGTGATCACACCATCACGCCTAGTGTCATGGTCTCCTGGCGCCATGACTTCGCCTTTTTCTGACGCGACCACACCGTCACGCCTTACGTCATGGACTTCTGGCGCCACAACTTCGCCTGGGTTTATTGGCGCGGATGCACTCACCGGACTTGTATCTAGCTGACCGCGATCATCTGGATCCTCCTCGTCCACTAGCTCGCACATCAAGATCATATCCCCGTCGTCTCCTTCCTCAGCCATGAGCGCCCGTTGCTTCGGTGCTTCCTCGCAGTTAGCCTTGAAGTGGACCGAGGAGACCACACTTATGACACCTCACTTTTCTGTTGTCAAACTTCCTCCTCGGTGGTGCAGGCGCATCCTCGTCGTCCGAGTCGGCGAAGTTCTTTCTCGCCGAGCGCTGCTTCCCTTTCCCCTTCTTCTTGCCGCTGCTCATGGATCCGCCTTGCTTTTCTTTCGACAGTGCGATCCATTGCACCTTTGTCAGCATTAGGTGCTCACTCGCCTCTGCATCACCGAAACTGAGACGAATTCTCTAGTCATGGGCCTTGAACCTTCCGATGAGATCCTCAACCGTAAGAGTCTTTAGGTCGAGACATTGCTCGATCGACGTGATGATCTGGAAGTAGCGTGCCGGCGTGGCGCGCAAAAATCGTCTGACGATCGCAACTTCTTCCAGGGTTGAACCATAGCTACGTATGCCGTTGATAAGGGTCTTGAGACGGGAGGCAAACTGATCCACCGTCTCACTTTCATCCATCTTCAGGCACTCATAGCTTCTCATCAGGGACTGAAGGTGTGCTTCCTTGACACGGTCATGACCCTGGTGCAGGATCATGATGGTCTCCCATGCCTCCTTCGCCGATTTCTTTCCGACGAGGTGTTGCAGCACATCCTTCGGCATGGCGGAGTAGATCGCCGTTAACGCCCGACGATCCATCCGATACTTCGCCGCGCCCTTCGCGTACTCAGCGCCGCCGTCCTCGACAGCTTCCCAGAGCTCAGCGCCCTCCATCGCGACCTCCATGTTCATTGCCCATAGTGCGTAGTCCTCTCGATCCAGACGAGGGAATTGCGATCCCCCCACCATCGGCATCGGTGCTCCCGCTCCTGCCGTCATGATCTCCTTGCCTGTGTTCGACATGATCCTTCGAGTGCTTTCCGAAAATCACGCCAATACACCAAAGCTCTGATACCAATTGTTGGCACAGGCCCGGCCTCGACGCTGCGACCGCCGTGTACTTTCCGGCGAGACGCAGGTACAAGACTAGCTCGAGTACTTTCCGAGCTTTCCGAGCTAACCAGTTGGAGACGCAGACGAAAGCTCGGAAAGTACTCGAGCTAGTCTTGTACGTGCGTCTCGCCGGAAAGGGTTAGCTCGGAAAGCTCGGAAAGTACTCGAGCTAGTCTCGTACGTGCGTCTCGCCGGAAAGTACACGGCGGTCGCAGCATCGAGGCCGGGCCTGTGCCAACATCGGAGTCATTCTTGGCTCCCCCTATTCCTCCCGGCCGATGTGCCAGAAGGGAGACGGCGGGCTGGTGGCGGCGCAGCGGTGAATCTCTTGATCCAAGTGGTTTCGTCCCCGGCGTCGACGGATTTGATCCAGGGCTGGGACTTTGGACCGGATTGCAAATCTCCTGTGTTCTGGGGTCCTTATTGCAAGAAGCATGGACTTGTTTGTAATTTCCCTTTATGTCTGGGTCCTTGTGTAAACTGGCGTGTACTGTTTACTCTCCTTTCTCCAATAAAATCTAGGTCCTTCGGGGCCTTACCTTGTTAAAAAAAAATAGTGCTGTGCTGCTGCTGGATGGTCCACTCCCACTCGCTGCAGCATCTTTGAACGGCAGCTAGCTAGCCTATCGACTTCACTGCACCGGTAGTTTTTTTTTTTTTTTTTTTTTTTTGAGAAAGGGATGCTTGTATTCAAATGCTCATACACAGTACAAAGACCCAGCACAAACAAGCACACCCCACACATACGAAAACGGATACAGACCACAGGCCCAGCCACCTATGCACGACGAACCTCACACTCGCCGCATCCATCTGCCAGCCGGTCGCTCGCCGTCTGCTCGAGTCGCCAAGAACGAAACCTTCCTCCTGCATCGCCATCCATAGCTTTGTAGGCCGCATATAGGTCCCACCCCACTCGACGGGAACCGAGGTCGGGTTCCGGCGCATCGGCCGGGGATAATCCCCACAGAAGAGAAGGTTCCATACCTTCGCCGTGGCACCGCCTTGCCGGAGCCCCCGAAGGAAGACGATCCCCCACTGACCTCAACCCCAAAACAGGGCCTGCAGCCCCAAACTCACCAAAGACACACAATGCCGGCGCCGCCAACCAGCAAAGGACCAGCGACCCGGGACACCCACCGCCGGAACTGCAGCAGCGACCGCTTCGTGCTCTTTTTTTCTTTTTCTAATGCTACCTCCCTTCATCTGGGTTTATTAGTCTCATTCGTATTTTGTGTCAAATTTTGATCATTTATATATTTAACTAGTAAAATATAAGTGATATATCACGTGCCACGCCACTCAGTCTATGGGCGTATGTGCATGATCCTTCGTGCTTTCTCTTTCTTTTTCTAATACTACCTCCATCCATGTGGGCTTATTAGTCCCATTCGTATTATGTGTCAAATTTTGATTATTTGAAAGTAGTTTCCTATGGTACTATTTTTACTACATATTACTTATATTTTGCTAGCCAAATATATGATCAAAGTTGACACAAAATACGAAGGGGACTAATAAATCCAGACGGAGGTAGTAAATGTTAGAATTTGTGCATCTGAGTGGGCGAGCCTGCAAATTGCAGACAACCTAGTCGGATGGCGTCGGTCGGTCAAGATTTTGCCCCGGCTCTTTGGTCGGCTTTACCGTGCATATTAGGTTTGTCTTAAGTCAAACTTTGTAAATTTTGATCAACTTTATAGTATTAAAAAACATTAACATTTACAATATCAAATAAATATAATATGAAAATATATTCCATGATTGATCTAATGTTATTGATTTGGTATTGTAAATGTTCGTATTTTTTTCTCTAGACTTGATCAAACTTTAAAAGGTTTGACTTAAAGACAAACTTCATACGCCAAGCAAAAGAAACAAATGGAGTGCGTACTCTACGTAAAGAAAGCAAAGGTAGTGAGTGACTTAAGGGCCCCCGGGTTTTAGACCCCCCCCCCCCCCCCCCCCCCTGCGTCAGAGCATGATCAACTTGACGACGAAGGTCTATTACCGCAAGCAATCGAAGTACGACCAAGAACAACATAAATAGAGATTGCAATTTGAAATTCTGAATCTGCTAGATAACACAAATATCTCAAGGAGATCATAAATTGGGGTTCCGATGACGGCAAAACTGGCGGTCTAGTCGACTCACGCGTTTACACTTAAAATAGCAATTGGCTAAACTTTAATCAAACCAAAACCCGAGGAGAACGCTAGGAGGTTGATCTAACTTTACAGGACTAAGGGATGACGGTCAAGGGTATGGATGCATGTCCCAAGGTAGGAGAACAGACCCCTAGGTCGTACAAGGCCCATGCAATCCGAACCCGAGCCCAAAAGGCGGGGAACTTGATTTCTAGCTTCTGTTGGACCAAAGTGACGTGAGAGAATTCATAGTACAACACAAATGCACGTCACATTGCTTGATCATCATGGCTTGAACATTTGTAGAGGAAGCCAAGGTTGTGGTTGTATCCAAGGCAACGATGTCCTCGTCAAAAACAAAGAGTGGTTTGCTAATTATTGCTTTAAACTTTTGACAGGGCTGACACATTGTTTTTATACACAAACAAGCTTAGACTTTATCTGTCAGGGCATCCGTTAAGATAACATTAGTGCAATTAGTGACAAAATCTGGTGCGCCCTTTTTCTCAGATGATCTGGAAATGACTGTCAGCAGAAAACTGTTCAGTGTTACTGTTAAGTTGAAGGAGAAGGGTTCAGATGAAAGAAATGGAATCAAGCCACTTCCTCAATGCCCATATGATACAGGATTGAGACTCAGGGGATGATCTCAATTTACAGACAGAACTAGTCAGATCATCATTCATACATATTCAGAGCGGCCTCACAGTTTAGACATGCCAGCGAACAACTACAACCAACATAATATTGCCTACAGCTGGTGACGAGGTCAATTACAGTAACACCCACACGGCATCAGCCTTGAACCTCGTCTCCGGGCACTGACAGCACTGCAGATTTTCTCAAGCTACTGTACATGTCATGGCAGGAGAGCGAAAACTCGGCCATGTTTCTGAAGAGCTCTGGCAGGTGCATCCTGAGGTTTGCGAGCGTCTTCTCCCTCACCTGCCTCGCAAGCCTAAGGTGGTGCCCCTCCTCTTCCTTCAGCCTGATCTCTACTTCCTCAATGGCTATTTTCCTCTCGTTGACAGGATCTACGCTAGGAGTATCGGCTGCTTCGGGGTTAGCTTCCTCACCCAGGGATGCCCTTCTTTCTGTGTACCTACGATGCCAGTCTTCGAAATGTGCCCTCTTTCGGTCGAGATCCCTGCGAGTTTCCTCGCACCTCCGCCTTAGTCTGACTGCCTCTTCCTGAAGCAGTACAATATTGCTTATGACTTCAGCAAAGGTTTTGATGGCAGTTTTTGCAAGTTCTACAGGAAGCCTCTCGAGCTGGTCCTGCCAGGCATATAGGAGATTCGTGATGGGTGCTTCCACCTGCCTTGGAGGGGAGGATACCTTCTCCTTCAGGTTGCTCTCGATGGGGATGAGATTAAGTTTCAACCATGCATTGAGTGCTCTGATGTACCCTTTCTGATGGTCCATAAGTTTCTCGAACTGCATGTGCCACTCCCTGACAATCTCACGTAGCTCACAGGTCTGCTTATAATGCAAATCAGTTGTCTCCCTTAGAACAGGCGGTACCTCAAAAGCTCTGATCCACGATATGATCATAAACTGGCTCTTATGATGATGGTGCATAGAACTCCACATGTGTGCCATGCTTCACAAGACATAGAGAATTGGTAAACAAAAACAAGCTGCAAAGCCTAGATACAACTTAAGGATAGCAAGCACTACACCACAAGAAAGGTATGATCTCATTTAATAAGAACAAATTATAAATAACATCACAAACTCCTTTATTGTCTATCATGGCAATTCTTATTTTATCATGAATTTCACTATCAGTTACTGCACCTTGTCTACAAAACATAACTTGCTACTTCTGAAATAGAGAAAGAGATGCACTGACTAGTACAAATTTTCTATTCCTACCTATATGCCGCTAGAAAACTCAATTATGGAATTCTTACTCACTTTTCCATTCGTTGTGGACAATTTGATCCGGCTATCCGGGCATCAAATTGGATGCATGGACAGATATTTTTGGGTCAAAAACAGGTGCTTAATAGTGAACCATGTTCAAAATTGAACAATATATAGGTACTAAGACATATATAAGATTTGAAGATAAAGGCAAAAGCTTTCTTCCTCTTGATAGTTTGTTGGCCGTTTATTGGGCAAGTTTGTTTTTCTCGGTTTTCTTTGCTGGTTTGTGTGGCATGTGGGAGGGAAGGGGTAAACTTTTTTGGCCTTTTTGGGGTTTCTTCAGTAGTCTATGTCAGATGTGGGAGGGACTTTCCTGATTGTGCGGTGATTAAATGAAATGCTAAATGAATCATTGGTAACAAACAGATAGGTGGCATACCACTTTTCAGTTGCAAAATGTTATAAATTAGCAGAAGTTAAAACTGTAACATTTGAAAATACTTTTGCTGTCCAACATGCCAATGCCATTATCAAGTAATCTCGATGAACAGAGTTCAAAAGGTTTGACAGGAACGCAAAAAGTGTGAAATTCTTTCTGGACTGAAGGGAGTATTTAATTGTCAGTTGAGACAGCAAGGTGCAATCAAGGCTAGGATAGCACTGTGCTTATGTGGCAGCATATTTCCTGTACTTTACATTATTAAACTGTCTAGCAATGCATCTTTCTTTTAGCCCTGTTAAATCGGTCTCCATGCAAATAGATATACCTCTGGTTCATCATACTAGCAAGGAGAATCAGGTAGCTTAGTCTGCACCTAGAAACCCAATTGGCATAAAAAAGAAAATGCCACACTTCATTTCTTAACACTTTTCATAAGTCAAAGAACACTCACCCATCGACAAGGTCCACTAACTTTGGGTATAGCTGTTTATCACGTAGCCGATTTATTTCTGAAACTGTTGAATCCATGGATTGCATATCCACTATGTACCTTGTGTGCAAGTGGCGAAGAGCGGCCTTTGTCTTCTCAAGGGTTTCAAGTTTAACACCGCGTTTCTTTTGTTTGTGCAGTAGAGCAACCTTCTTTTGATAATCAATTTTCATAAGTTCCCCTGCCTGGTTTGGCACATTCATAGAATAAATCAGTCAATAAAAATAGAGACTGAAACAACAAACGTGACAAATGAACAATCGCTGACGATTTCACATGGAAAGTGCACTAAAAGAAACCACAGGTCTAGAAAGTGAATGGGACAGTTTGGTCTACACTCATTGTTCCTACTAACAAGAATTGACTTATCACTGCATTTATACTCCCTCCAAATGCAGATGTAAGTTGCATTGGTCCCACAATACTAGATTTCATCGTGAATATACTTTCATAATACATGATGTTTGCAGCTTGCAACAACATAATATAGTAGCAATTAGCAATCAAAGTGGCTCATAGACCGTATCAACATCCGAACAGCCTAGATTTGGAATTGGAGGGAGTGTATTTTAAATGATAGGATCTTTGGACTTTGGCTAGCAACCTGTATAATAATGGTTAATTACACTCCCTGACAAATAAAACATTTTGGAAAACGCTGAACTTGATGCAACAATAGGCTACGCAAAACAAAAGGCAGCAAAAGTGGTGTCTGAGGTAACCAGATTTTATGCTCTAATAGTACGGACGAGAGTGGAGGAGGGGGAAAGAAATGATGTGTAAAAAATCCCCTTTTTTTTAGCAACGCGTGTATTTTTTTTTCTCCTAAGAAAGCTTTAAAAAGGAAGCTGAAAAAAATCATGTCTTCGGGAGAACTGTTCAAGCGAGTTACTGTTTGTACATGTGTCACTGTTCATGCGCGGTACTGTTCATGTGCGATTGCTGCTCGCAGTGGATTACGGTTCACCCCTATTGTTTATAGTGGATTACTGTTTCACTGATGTTGACGTACATGTTGAAAAAAAGTCAAAAAACAAGAAAAACGAAACCCTTCCCAATTTAGTATAGTAGTGAGGTCACTGTTCATATACGCTTACTGTTTGCAGTGAATTATGGTTCGCACACTGTTCACAGTGGATTACTGTTTGCTGATGTCGATGTAGATGAACAGCACATTGAAAAAAAGTCAAAAAAACAAGAAAAATGAAACCCTTCCAGCTTTAGTATAGTTGTATATTTAGCTGCAGAGGTGTTCATTGTTCATTACGGGTTTCAAAACATCACCAAGGAGGCTAGGCCAAATGCACTAATATTCTGACAGCGAAATGGGACATGGATAAACCAAAATTGAGAAGTATCTTAGCAAAGCTATAAGCTATTCTAAGAAAGTAGTTTAGTTTAATGAACATTACCTTCACTTCATCATACAGTTTTTTCTCCCACGCAAGCATCAGGTCCAGAACTGTGGCATGAGTTTCGAATCGAAAATCGATCTCGAAATTACCAACTAAATCCTCTTGGTCAGGTAAGTTCTTGAAGGAGCGGTTCCATGTGATAACTTGCATGATTTTTGTAGAATGATCAATATGTCCTGAAAAATATCCACAGATAGTGAAACGTAAATTCAATACCACACTGCACACGCCGTAAAATTGGGAAGTTGAACTTGGGATTCAGTAAACCAGGAAACTAGCTGCTACTGGATCACAACCGATATGATTGAGATAAGTTTTCTGAAATGAAACGATGGTAACCTTACTCTAAATTTAGCGTCCAAGACAAGTCCAAAAGTAACCCTTGCAGATGTGTTTGTGAGAGCCAACTCAACAAAGCATTACAAAATGCAGTTTCCCAATTTGCAAAGGTGCTATATATGACAACAAAATCAAAGGGAAGTTCACGTTATACGCTTAGTTTAGAAAATAGAGAAAAAAAATATATGTGCCAGTAAAGCTAGTCTAGGGTATTTGGTTGTTAAATAAAACTGCCACCGGAGCAGAATTTTAATTTCCATTTTTATCTATTCCAAAAGAACATCGATTGATTCATAAATGTTAATCACATTTTTGTTTCCAAAACTAAGGATCAGCGGCACGGTGATTTTCTGACTTAATGGCTCTGGCCTGATTATTTAAGATTCAAAACTAAGGATTAGGAAACAAATTGAGTAGACAGACTTGCCTCGACTGTCAGCATGGTTGGAATGGTAATGCATCCGTGTGGCCTCAAGCTTTATTGACACATCGTGTGCACTCTCTGAAGACCTAAGAAAATTATCATCAAGCTGAGTAACAATCTGCAGTAAGCTGGCAGACACCATCATAATCTTCCCTTTATGGGTCTCAACTGCACCCATAGGCGCAGCATGCTGGTGCTGCACTTCTGGTGGCGGGCCAGGTGCCTTGGGTGGCTTCCGAATAATCGGCTTCGATGGGGGAAGGTTTGCCGCAAGTTCATCGATGGCCTTCGCCTTCTCCGGTGCTGTCTGTAGTGACCGCTCGGCCCACTCCTCAGCAGCACGCGATGGTGCAGCTGGCTTACTAACAGCTGGTGCCTTCACCTCAGGCACTGACTCCTCCCGCCTATCCATCCAAGTATCCTCAGCTTGCTGCTCCAGGGTGGGCGATGGTGTGGGGGTTGGACCGAATAGGTAGTCCCAGGTAGCCATTTGTGCCTCTTGCATAGGGGGCGGTGGTGTCGCAGACGCTGGCGTCAGAGGGGATGGGTTTAGCCGCGGTGGTGGCGCTGGTGTCACTGGAGAAGACCCGACACTGTCCATCACACCCCGCTTCGGCGGCCGTCCGTGCACCACCACCATATCGTCGAAGCTGAAATCGTCATGCTCGTGGTGATCATCATCGTCCTCATCGTCATCGTCATCGGCGTCGTCCTCATCGGTGTCAGTTATGATATGGCCATCGTCCTCGCCCTCCTCCTCCTCCTCCCGGATAGCAGCGCCAGCTGGGGGGCGGTTCTTGGTGGCAATCCGAGGATCGGCCATGGGGATGTTGGGGGTCGACGAGGAGCGTTGGAGGCTGCCGTGGGAGAAGTCCATGAAGGGCGGGGGCGGGGGGGAGGGCGGGATGAGGACGGCGGTGGTCGGAGAGCCTCGCCGTGGGAATGGGAGGCTATCATGCTGGGGTCGGGCGCCTCGCCGTGGGCAAAGTCGGAGAGCGCTCCGCCGGTGCTCTTCAGGCGGACGGTGTAGGCGGTATGGGCGGCGGCGAAGGTGTTGCGCGCCTGGACGGCGTCGGCCATCAGCCGCTTCCGATCCCGGCAGCGGCACACCGCCTCCTCTTGGTCGATCTTGGACTGCGCGCACCCCATCGAGGCGGCGATGGGAAGGCGATCGATCCTCAGAGGGGTTCTTGGGGAGATGATGATACGGCAGCGTGGTGGGTGAGATCAGTGAGGGCCGGTGGCGGTGGACGATCGGTGGTAAGCTGCTGCCCTACTGCTGTAGCGTGGGAAAAGTGATGGGGTAGATGCCGTTATCTCTTCGGTTTTTTTTTTTTTTAGAAAGCGAAGACGTGTCCTCCATTAGAGAAAAAGGCCAATACAGGGACGCACCACACCAACGCGAACACGAAACATCTCGAGAAGCCGGGAAACCTGAACTTTTACAGAGACAACCCTGGACAAAAGAAAAACAGAAAAAGCCCTTCCAGGTCCCTGTCGACGCCAACTCCGCCGCTTGCCGCATCTGCCGGCCATGTCCACATCGCCACGGAGAGAACCGAGCCTGGCGTCACTATCTCATGTCGAAGCCGACGAAAAACAACCAACGAAGCTGTCGCACCGCCTTCCGCAACCCAACAGCCGAGCCAGCGCCAGCCAGAACTCGCCGGCAACACCGTTTGAGAGCAACACCCCGGACGAAACCCTCATGTACACTGCTCCAGAGCCCTCCATCGACGCCGGAGAAAACGCCTTGGAGACAGCGGCGAGCACGGAGCACAAAAGCCAAAGGCTGGGTGGCCGCCACTGCCTAGCCAAGCCCAACCCAAGCACGGTAGCCCTACCAGGTCCTCGTCGGCGCGAGCACCGACGCGCCGACGAAACGCGGATGGAGCTTAGGGCACATTATTCCAACGCGATGCGAACGCCGGCGCCTCGCTCGCATCACTAGGAGACCTATCTACACACCAGCGAGGACCCGGAGCTCCTCCCGCCTCCCGAGGCCAAGCGGCCATCGGAGGCGAGGAGGAGTGGCGAGGTCACCGGCGGAAGAAAAGAGCACCCCTCCTGGTCGCCTTCTTATCGCCTTGAGACTGTAGCAAGGGAAAGGAGAGCGAGCCAGTTAATTAGCCCCTTTTTTATTTTATTGACAGCATCTTTGATCGTGTTTAATCAAATAGTCATTGAGCACTGTGCACCAATGACCTTGGTGCACTCATATAAATGAATCCGGAATTATTTCTGTGCGAAACTATCTATACAAATATATATTACCATGTGAATCACTTACGAAATACTGATGTGTAGGCGTTGTTGAAAGAATGGGCCTATCTTAATTTGTATGGCTTTGGTAGGGAGATTTTATTTTGGGATAGATAATTGCTCGCGCGTTGCAACGGGAGCGTGACTATTCAGGTGGACATGTATCTTTAGGATCTACATGCACGAACGGCATGTTTTTAGCAAAACATGGACGACCTTTTTGTTTCCAAAAAACTAATATATTGGGGTGACAAGGAATTGTTAAGAAAAGAAGTGTGTGTGGTAAATTCACTAAACTAAATAAAGTACTTTTAGATGTGTCAGTGCAAAATCACCTGCCTTTGTTGGATTCCTTATCTCTTCCGCGCACATGTATGGGGGATTCCTTATCTCTTCCGCGCACATGACTCATTGTTGAAGGCTTTACTACTACCTAATGATGATTAAGATGCCAAAGAACACCGAGACTAGTGCCGAAGGTGGTTTGAGTGAGGAGTAAATTTTTTTTGAACCTGGCAACAACATTTTCCATTAATTAACAGCAAATCCTGGGCTACAAGATCCAGCACAACGTCTGGAGTTTCACCCTGCCACGCCACACAGATGTCACCCTCCAACCCAGCATCATAGGCTGCTAGTCTATCAGGGGAACTAAAGAAATTAACATGTAAATCCTCCTCTATCTGTCGGAAGAGAATCCCGTGAACAGCAAGATCATAGTCATCTATAATACCTAAATAGTTCATCCCTATTATCTTATTTCTCTTGACATGCAGGCTATCCACATCAGCAACCACTCTCATACCGCCACGTCACATATGATCCCAAATTATTTTAACCCTTTGTTCACCCATGAGTCCACGTCATCCTCTTTTGCTCTACTGCCGTGCGCTTTAAATTTGCCGATGCCTACCCTTCCACTCAATTTGTTACTAATGGGTTGCACGTCGTCTCTTCAATTCTCTCTTCGTCTCCTCCAACTCCACCCACACAAATAAATCAAAAGTCATTGAGATGATTGTTTCCATCTCCCTCTTCATCTTCCGTGAATCAACATGTCTCCACTGACTTTGCCTTCAAGTCTTGAAATCAAAACAGTTCCCTTTACATCCCCACCTCGATGTACTTATATACTGCTACGACGCCGGCGACTTCTGTAGTCTGCTTCAGACCCGGCGTCACCCCAGCAGCGTCCGTAGATCCAGATATCGAGCCATGACTATCCATTCCGTCCACCCGTCGATCCATCCGCCGGAATCGATTCATATTATTTTTCTCGAAGATCGTCGTCATTGGAGTCCTGGGCCGTTAGTCGCGGCGAGACGACGCTGCCGTACGCGTACGCGCCGCTGGCTCCGTTCAACGACGTGGAGGAGTGCCGGAGTGGGGTCGCGCTGAGGTGACGCGCGTGCATCTCCGTGCTGGCCGCGTTGGCCGTGGTGGTGCTGGTGGTGGCCATCGCGCTGGCTGGGTCCAGCAGGGTGGAGAGGGTGGTGGACTACGATGTGGTGGTGGGCATGCCGCCGCTGACGGAGACGGCGCGGAGCCGGGGCAGGGACGCCGGTGTGTGGGAGAGGACCTCCGGGGCGGCAGACGAGATGGGGTTCCTCGGAGCGGACGGGTTCCCCTGGAGCAACACCATGCTCCAGTGGCAGCGCACTCGGTTCCATTTCCAGCCCGAGAACTAGATGAACGGTACGGGCATCGGTTCATGATGCATCCAGTCCTCCGGCCATTAATTCCTTTTTTTATTGCAAGAGCACTGTACTGATTTATCTCCTTTGGTTACAGGTGCCCGAAGGCCACGACCAGGAGCTAGGAGACGGTGGACTAAGATTTTTCTCTCTGTTAATTTCGTCTCTCTCTCCATAAATTTCTATCACTCCTCTCTGTTGTTAACTTCTCTCCGTTAATTCTCTATGAAGAATCAACAGATTGTTAATCCCACTTTGAATGAGTGCGACGGGTTCAGTAGGCATGTGTGACTATATCCTACAGCTTCGTCTAATCTATGTAACTGAGCTATTTTTGGCACTCTCAAAGCGATTGTTAAGAACCATTTGCTTAGTGACAATCTGTGGCAAAATATTTTGAGTAGTTCATAATTTTATCTACAAAGGGTTGTAAGCTCACCATCTCATAGTGAAGAGATAAATCTCAACAAATTACCCATCTTTTATCCTTTCAACCAAATACAAAGTTGGCTACCTATAATCACTTATTATCCTCAACCAAACAGAAAAATGGTTATTCCTAGCCGTGGGTTGCGGTACCCAGAACCACCTAAATCTATCTAGCAAACCAAGTGTACCCCTAATTACAGAAATATTCATATATCTATTATAGCATCAGAAACACATAACAAGTTCCGCAGCAACGCGCGGGATATCATCTAGTTACTATTGATCGCAGCCACCAGTACCTGGGAATCAGATTCAATAATCAGGTTCATCATTCCCCAGTCCGTCGCCGCCTTGATTGCGTAGATGCAGGCCAGAGCTTCGGAGTGAAGTTTATCCCGGGCAAAACGAATTTTCCCGGCAGCAGCTCCCAGAACAGCTCCGTCGCAATCTCAAAAGATGAAGCCCCACCCTCCAGTACTGCTCGCCTCATCAAAATTTACCTTGAACGTTCCCAGCGGCGGGGCTTCCCAACGACAACCAGCAGCAGTCCTCGGCACCTTCTCAGGACAAAAAAAATTCCGCATATTCCACCGCACAATTTTCTACAGTAGCAGTGACCACCTCAACGTTCAGTTTTCCTTCTCCTGCGTTTATTTTATTCCTCGTTTTCCACCAGTTCCATAGCAGGGAGATAATCTTTATCATCACCTTTTGTTCCATTCTGAGAACGGTCTGAAGCATCTCCTTCTGTCCTTCACATGAAAGCAGCTTACACCGTTGTTCTTCCAGCCCCAATCGACGCCACAGTTGACAACCTCCCTTGCACCTCAAGAAAGTATGGGCTCCATTGTCGTCCAGCCTGAATCATACTTGGCATAGAGGATCACAATGCTCGCTCTATGCGGAAGACTATCATGAGCTATCCTCCACAAAAATTGACGCACATTCGGTGGACAGTGAGCAGACCATATTGTATTCCAGGAGAACTTACTGACTTGATGACTCGTGGTGCCGCCCGAAGAACTACCCTTTGGCTCATCCAACATCTGATTGACCTTGTACGCCGATTTAACAGAGAACATTCCTTTCGGATCATAATGCCAAGCCCAAGTATCCTCGCGGTCTTGTACCAGAGCAATCTGAAGGATTTGTTTTGCATCTACAGCCCACATACACTCCTTGATCATTTCTTCATCCCACTGACCTGAACTTGGGTCAATCAAGTCGGATACTTTGTCCAGCAGCATATTTCCACGAGGAGTAATTGGGTGTCTTGAGCCACTTCGTGGAATCCAAGGATCCTTCCACAGGTTAATAGAACTGCCATCACCCACTCTCTTTATCACACCTTCCTTCGGCAACTTAATCCCTTTCAAAATACTATGCCAAGTGTAAGAAATTCCCGGCCTTGGCTCCGCCTAAAGAACATCAGAATGGGGATAGTATTTGGCCTTTAACACCCTAGCACAGAGAGATGTCAGATCCGTAAGCAATCTCCACCCTTGCTTTGCAAGCATTGCCATGTTAAAAGCATGTAGGTCTTTATACCCCAGGTCCCCAAATTTCTTTGGTTTTGACAAAGTATCCCAGCTCCACCAGTGCATTTTATTTTCATTCTCCTGCTGAGCCCACCAGTACCTACAAATCATTGAGCTCATTTGTTCACACGGCCCATTAGTCAAATCAAAATAGGACATCGCAAAAATAGGTGTGGCTTGTGCACAAGCCTTAACAAGCACCTCCTTCCCCACATTTGTGAGCTATTTTTCCATCCATCCTTGGATTTTCATCCATATTCTATCGTTGAGATAACCAAAAATTTGGGTTTTAGATTTTCCCACATAAACAGGCCGGCCCAAATACCGTTCATTCATTGCTTCAACAGTTACTCGTAACTGCTCCATCATCCTTTGTTTCTCACCATTGCTTGTATTTTTTCTGAATAAGATCGAGGACTTTTTGACATTTATGGTCCGGCCCGAGCAATTCTCATACAAACTCAGAATGGATTGCAACTTGCTTGCACTTTTCTCACATACCTTCATCAAAATCAGTGAATCATTAGGAACAATAAATGATTGAATCTAGATGCATTTGGTGACACACGGACCCCCTTCCAAACTCCTATCCTCATCAGCACAATTAAGCAAGCAAGAAAAAGCTTCTCCACATATCAAAAAGAGGTAGGGGGAAATGGGATTCCCTTGTTTGAGGCCACGGCCAGGAATTACCCCTTCTGTGAGTGTACCATTCATCTTGAAACAGTACTTTACCGTCGTGCAACATTTCATGATCAATTCCACCCATCTTTCATTAAAACCGAAGGCTTTCATCATATGCTCAAGAAAAGACCATTCAACCATGTCATACGCCTTACTCATATCAAGTTTAAGGGCAGCCACACCATCATTTCCTCTTCTCTTATTTTGCATATAGTGTGTCACTTCATAAGCAAGCAATATATTATCAGTAATAAGACGGCCCGGAACAAAAGCACTTTGATTCGGTGAAATGATCTCAGGGAGAATGACCTTCAATCTATTCACAAGGACCTTTGAGATGAGCTTGTACACCACATTGTAAAGGCTTATAGGTCTCAGACACTTCATAGGCTCGGGTGATTTAATCTTCGGAATAAGCATCACCCACGTATCATTCCAACCTTCTGGCATGGTTGCACCGTTCAAAACTGCTAAAACCTCCTCCGTAACTTTTGGTCCCACAAGATCCCAATTCTGTTTGAAAAAAATAGCTGGTAGGCCGTCGGGACCAGGGGCTTTGAGATCCCCAATCCCATCCAGAGCAAGCTTGACTTCTTCAGCGGTAAAATCCCTAGTGAGCCACATGTTCATTTCTGGCGTTACTTTGCCAGCAACATGAGGAAGAAGCACCATAATACGTTGACCTGCATGAGATGTAAACAACTTGTTAAAGTAATTGGTGATCACCGCTGCCATGTCCGCCTCCTCTTCGACCATGTTTCCCTCCTCCGTTCGTAACTTCTGGATACGGTTGTGTCTCTTCCTCCCCGAAGCATATGCCTGGATATATTTTGAATTCCTGTCACCCTTTTTGAGCCAATCAACTTGTGCCCTTTGCTTCCAATATAAGCCCCGTTGATTTTCCAACTTATCCAACTTGAAACGTAGGTAGTGCTCCTTGTTCACCTGCGCCTGCGATATAGGGGACCTTCTGCACCTGTCTAGTTCCTTCTTAGTTCTGCTAATTAGTTTCTCGAGCTGACCAAGAGATGTTTTGCTCCATTCCTGTAACTCACTTGCCACAGCACTCAAAGCTTCGCTAACAATATAGCCACCACTTGCCCACTTCCTATCCCATGAATTCCGAATGATCTCACCGAAAGATTCTTCTTCCAGCCAATGAGCTTCAAATCGAAAAGTGTTGCTGCTGCTCCCACACGATGGAGCCCCTCCTCTCTCCTCTGTGTCAACTATGACCGGTCTACGATCAGAATGGTGGGCTCTCCATTTGTCACCTTGAAGAAAGGAAACCGGTGGCACTACTCATCAGACGCAATAGCCCGATCAAGTCTCTCCTTGGTATACTTGCGGTGGTCGTGACTATTGTTTCTCCAAGTAAAGCGGTCCCCTACAAATCCCATATCATGCAACCCACAATCTTCCAGCACTTCTTTAAACTCATCCATACACCGTTGGGACCAAGCCGCCCCACCCTCCATCTCCCATGGGTACAAGATCTCGTTAAAATACCCAGCACAGATGCAAGGATAGTCATTGTGATGTCAGATTGTTCTCAGAAGTTTCCATGTCGCCTCCTTCTCATCAGATTTTGACTCCACATATATGCCGGTAAATCTCCATTTGAAACCATCCTCCTCCATATCTCCGCATCCTTGTGATATTTTGACTTTAACCTCGCCGTCAAATTAACCAAATTTCGCCAAAATAGAGTGAGCCCAACACTTTGGCCATCGCTATCCTTTGTCACAAGATTCGTCAGCCTTGATTTCCACCTCAACCATTCCAGTCTCTTTTCCTCCGTTTTTGTTTCAGAAAGAAAAAGCATGACAGGATCCTCCCGCCTCTGGAGCTCCAGAAGCCCTCGAATTGCCGGGCCATTCCCCAACCCCCAGCAATTCCAAGCAATAAGTATCATTGATCCTCGCTGGGCTGACCTGGCAGCCCCGCTTCAATTATATGTGTACTCTCCACCACCGAACCCCCATTTCTCTCCTCCATACCCCCCTCCTCATAACATACATGTTGTCAATATCCATCTCCTCACCTCCTCTCTTACCCACAACCAGCAACTCGCTAAAGGCTGGAAATTGCAAAGGAGGAGTTTTATACAGAGCATAAGCCTTCACGTCCTAGTCCTTAATATGGATTCTTCCCTGATCTGATTTCTTTCTATGGAGTCACTGCAAATCAAAAATATCCCCTTTGTCAGCCGTAGCCTCATCACTCTCCTTCATTGCCACATCTCTTTCCTGACTTTGCAACGAAGGTCCAGATCCTCCAGCGGCTAAAAGATACCCCAAATCCTCCACAAAATCATCATGATTCTTACACACTGGCACTCCAAATTGATTCTGCATGCCTGAATCAGCCTTAATTCCATCGTCCATGACTTCATCTTTGACAAGATCAACCGGAACACATAAACAGAGAGTTGGGCCATGCACCCCCCCTTCCAAGTTCCCCTTTTGCTGCATCTCATAAAAAAGGGGCAAGATCCCCTGGCAAACTGGCTCCTCCTTTCCCTTCTTGATCTCGAATTCTTTCTTAATATCCCCAAAATTCAGCTCCAGGCACTCTCTAGCCTTCAGACGCATCAGCTCCAAGCACCTTCAAGGATCGCTTGAATGCCACAGAATATGCCTCACCCACTGCCTGAAACTACTCCACTAAACCGATTGAAGCTTGACACACTCGCCTAAGGGGCATTCGGTAGCCAGTGCCGCAGCCATCCCGTCCACCACCCCATCGCCGCCGCCGCAACCCGTACACACATGATTATTCCTAGGACTAGAATAAGAAGACAGGGAATAGGGAGGGGATTGTAGGGGTAACTACGAGGAAGAGTGGAATCGAACCATAGGATTGAAGATGGCTGGGGAGGTGGATTAGATGAAGAAATTGGGGGAAAGAAGAAAGAAGATGGATACAGGAGAGAGGCACTTCTCAAGGAGAAAGGGGGAGCTAGAGTGGGGGAACTAGGGGAAACAGAACAGGAGAGAAGATGGCTGGGGGAGGAGGGATTAGGGGGAAAGGAAGCATGGCATGACGCCAGTCGCCAGGAAGACACCCAAATCGCCGCTCGGATACTGTAGCAAGGGAAAGTTGCGTCTGGGTACGAGTGAGGAGGAGTTGGCTCAATTGGTAGCCCGTGCCCTTGGGGAGGTTTTAGCAACCCTTAGAAAAGAGTTAGAAACAACCATTAAAAAAGAGCTCTTGAGGCCATGAAAATTTCTTCCTCTATTGGAGAAAAAGATTTGGTGGACACCAATCCTACTGTTACAAGTGGTTATCATCGGTGACGGTGCAACATACCGGGGGCATCCGACCTCCCGGGAAGCCGGCCCACCAGGCTGAGAAGTTGGCCCACTAGAGCGACCTCAACTTGTACCCCAAGACATGTACCTAGTAGATCTAATTGGACTCTATAATGTAACTGACTTGGGCCCATGTGACCCTACCCCTCCTCCACCTATATAAGGGGAGGTACAGGCCTCCCAAGTCAGCATCTATCTTTACAAGATCTATCATACGAGACACCGATCAATAAAATCAGACATGCATGACTAGGGTATTACCTCCACCGTGAGGGCCTGAACCTGGGTAAATCTTCGTCACGTGTGCACCATATTCTAATCGTCTATGCATACTTTTCCCCATGAGCAACCCTATATAGGGATCTGTCGGATTTCAATACCGACAGTTGGCATGCCAGGCAGGGGTGGTGCGCATAGATAATATGTTCAGATGTCCTATTTCATCTACATCGATCGATTTTTTTTGACTGTGGCATGCATCAGGTATTTATTTAAGATTGGGGTCAAAAGAATGTTTTGGGCAGCGATATCATTACATAGTGTATGTGATCCATCCAACCCGAGGAATGGCCGCTCTCCGCTTTGCATCTGACGTATATTGCTTTTGAGTGATCCACTGGGTCGCAACAACCCTCATGCCTCGTTTGGCAGAAGTGGATCAGACGGGATTTCACCGGATTTTCCTCGCGTGGCCCAGAAATCTCGCAAAACCACGAGGGCCCATTTGGTACGCAGGGTTTCCGCCGCCCAGCCCCTCCGAGCCCCCTCTGATACCCTCATTTCCACATGGTTTTCAGCCCTTGAGGGGTGACTCGAGGATTTGGAGGAGATGACGCAGCCGCTGCCCACTCAACGCACCGCCGACCGACTCCACCTCAAGACGCCGCCGCCCGACACCTCGATGCCAGCATACCTCCTCCAGCATACCCCCGACGGTAAGTCCTCGTCTCCCCTCGCCACGCCTTCCCCCTTTTCCCCTCGTCGTCTAGGTTTCTTCCATCCACTCGGCCATGGCTGCCGCCTCGTCCTCCCCGGCGAGCTCGGCAAGCACACCGTCTCCGAGGGCACCAAGCCATCACCAAGTTCACCTCGTCTTAGATTCCATTGCCTGTATCTAATACCAGATGTGGTTCTTCACTCTGGTTATCACCAAGTAGAAGCAGTGCTGGTGCTGGGCGGGAATTGTTGAATGGTTGCCAATGCTTCGTTGTCTGTAAGAACTGAGTTAAGAATGGTGCCGCTTTTGCAAGCTGAGATTTCTGTTGTGATGTAGTTGTTATTAATCCCTGCCATACGGTTGTGCTCTTTAGTAGTAATAATGTAAGATTCTAGGCTGATGACCTACCGACAGTAGGATGTTTCTGCATTAGGTGCAGAACAGAGTAGTACATTGTTGAATGGCCCTGTTTAACTGCATGCTGTCACTGAGCATTAACTTGGTTGCCGATGCTTTGTTGGCTCGTTGGTGGTGACTGAATTTGTGCTGATTTTGGCAAACTTGAGATTTTAGAAAAATAGTGAAACATTCTTTCTATACTATGGTTACTGATTTTATGCTGTGATTTGGTAGTACTAGATGGTTCTCCTAATGTAAGTTTTGCAGATTCATGGTGTACTGACAGTAGGTTGGTGCAAAACAGAGTAGTATATTGTTCATTAACGTGGCATGGAAGAAGATCAACCTAATTTGTAGCCATAATAAACTACATACTCTGTAAATCGTGGCAGATAATGGCTCTGAACTTGCTGAATGCTGATGTTTGTGACATGCACCCTATTTTAGTTAACTGACGAAAGTGGCGATATCTTCATACATAAACTCAGTTTCAGCTCCTGACCTTCTTTCTATCTACTCGTTCAATGGCCATGATCGCCTAAAACATTACCGTTGCTCATCATGGTGTTGCTGTTACTGCTTATGTCGACACAATTAGTTGTCCATTTTTCTGTCGGGCTATTTGTTTGTTTGTTTACTCGTTCTGAATTTGTGATGAAATCATATCAGCTAGTCTAGTCTGCTCGTCTTGTAATTTGTTTACTCGTCTTGTAATTTGTGATGAATCATTTTAAGAGTAGTTATATCTGACATCTAGTCTATATGGCTCTAGTTTAATTGGTTCTAGTTTAATTTATGGCAACATTGGTTCTTATTTATGGCAACATTGGTTCTCCACTCTCAGATTATATAATGCAATATGAAAAATTGTTAAACAACTAAGCAAGGAAATTCTGTTTGTAGTTTCTCATTATTTAAGCAAGGACATTAAGGAGCTAGCTTCTCATGCATCTATCTTTTCATCTAGCTAGCTAACTAACATGGTCCATTTTCGTTGAACTGGATCTATGTAATGGACCTTGCTAACTTGTTCTCCCTCCATGGACCTTGCAGCCTCTTCCACGCTCTGTCACCATCACTCTGCTTAACCCCGACCGAAGAGCTGGCCTTTTCCCCTGTAAGATGTAACTTTTGGTTAATTCTCCATGAGTGTTGGTGGGACAATGCAGTAGGGATGCTTGTTTCTATAGTATATATGATCATAATTTCATAGTAACAACTTAAATATATTCACCATGAGTGGCTGGACGAGCTTCTCGCCTCCCCATCTCTTTAAGCATGAGGCCTACCCGCATCCCCACACAAGCACCGTCTTCTGCCTCTTCCCCTCTCCCCCCGTGCGTAGCCACACTAGTGTTGGATCCTGTCGAGTTCTGGTGCTGCTGCCGGCTGCGCGGGGGCACTGGACCCAGCATGGGGATGCCTTTTTTTTGGCATCCAGGAGATAGGATTCTACAACTGTTGATTTCTTTTGCTGGCACTGTCAGAGATTTTTGCTAGAACAGGCGACTGTTTTTGTTGAGGATCTGCAACGGTTGGCGTTTTTTTGCTACATCCGGCGATGAATTTTGCTGTGACCGCTGACAGATTTGGTGGAACCCGGCATCGAATATTTGGATGCAACCGGTCGTGTTTTCCAGCCACCGCGACGCCATGGAACTGAGGCTTCCGCCACGGGGTCTGGCGGCAGGGCCCACCAGTCTCCTCCCGTTCCTTTGAAATTCGCTGCCTCGCCCGAAAACCAATTATCCACATACTGCCACCGTGGGTTGTGGCGGCAGGTGCTACGTGTCGGTTGTCGGATCTGCCATCATGGTAGATTTGGCAATGCCGTTCGGACGTGGTCCTTTTTGGCAATACGAAAACGCAGGTGGTCTTTGTTTGACAAAAATTCCAAAACGCGATGGATAGAGTAATACATACAATCACTGGCGGAGCTACATGTATTTTTGCAGGTGGCATGGCCCCCCCCCCAACCTTGACAAAATGTCTGAAGAATTTTTTTTTTTTAGAAGTGCCTAATTAGAAAAAGTATAGTCTTTGGCCCCCTCAAGATTGTTGTATTTGCCTTTCGCCCCTCCAGCATTTCATCCCTAGCTCCGCCACTGATACAATACACGCGGCATATATGCGCTATGAGTTTTTTTCTTTCCTTCTCAACTCGTACGTGTAGGCAGTGGCTAGTTCCCAAACTAAATCATGACGTCAAGTACGTCCATGCATCGCGCTTGGCCTGCCATGCATGCTCAAGTGATCCGATCGATCCTGCTAGCTGCTAACATGTACGAGCCCGGTGAAACAAATCGATGTCGCCAATTCACCACTCCTACTTTGTTAAATTATTAAAAATATTCGTAGTTAGGTAGCTATTCGTCAAAAACAAAAACAAAAGAATCTTCGGAATTAATTACCTATAATAAATGAACTTATATACGCTAGTACAACAACAGACGAATGACCTTTTACGTATGTCTAGCTACCGGGCGCACTCCCTGCTGCGCGTGCATGCATGCAGCCAGGCCAGGCCAGGCCAGGCCGTTCCCAGGTGCCTGGCTATGTGGAGAGATATATCCGCCCAGACTTAATCCATGCCTTCAAATCTGTCTAGATTCAGGTAAAAATACCCAAAATCTGTCCAAATTTAGGTAAAAAATGGCAAGACTTTCGTTATCTTGAAAATCTCTGATCTGACCGATACGAGGCACGATTTAGGCAGGTTTTTGGTTTCTTCCCTGTCTAAGGCAAGTTTTAGGCTGTTTCTCTCTTCTGTGTTTTCCCCTTCCTCTGTGTGTCTTGTCTGTTTCGCTTTTGTTAAATTAGAGCATCTACAGCCAGACGCCCCAAACAACCCCTCATACGTTCGTGGACGCATCCGGCCAGTGACCGGACAGGAGAGAGAAGCAAAAAAGTGACCCAACCGGACCCCTCATATCATCCCTATACGCCGCGAACCCTCATATCCATCTCAAATATAGGGAGGATATGAGGGCTCGCGGACGCGTCCGGGCATGCCCGATCAGTCCGGCACGTAGGACACGACCCCACCCCGGACCACCTTTTCTTTATTCATTTTTTTCTTTCTCTCTCTTCCTCTCCATCAATCACGTGCAAGTGACCGGACATGTGAGAAAAAAACTGAGGAGTGTGGCTACGCGGACGGACAAATAGGAGACACGCCCGGTCACTGACCGGACGCGTCCGCGGGTGTTTGAGGGGCCGAATTTGTAAGTTCCTGCTGTAGATGCTCTTAGGATGCTTTGCCTCGTACGGGAGGGGATTTAGCTAGCGCAGCGCGGCGGATAGCATGGAACATATACCCTGGATCGATCAATGGCCATCCTTGGCTACTTACGTACAGGCACACCCCCCAAGGGTGAGCCTTTTCTTTCTCTTTTTTGTTATTATTCTCACGGACTGCAGGGTGAGCTAATTAAATACACGTCTTCCGGCCAAAATTATTCATCTTCTAACTAAACCCAACTACGCCTGTTACCGACGTTATACGTACTAGTCCTAGAGTTGTATTCCCTCGGATACCGACAATATACGTACTAGTCCTAGAATTGTACTCCCTTGGATACAAAAAAAAAAACGTCGTCGTTTTAGTTTAAATTTGAACTAAAGTCACGACACTTATTTTCGATCGGAGGGATTACTACATATGTTTTGCTTCACTTAATTAATCGTTTGCTATTTACTCCCTTTTTCCATCAAGACGCAAAATTACACCATGCATGCGACGTGTTTTCCACACATTTTGCTAACAAAAATAATTTGTGAAAGAAAGTCATGTACGAAAAAACTCTAGCTACCAAGAGGCTTGACGTGGCGATATCTTTTAAACAAAACCAACATTAATTGTACTTCTTTGAACGATTGGTTGCTCAGTCACCATGTTCGACATCGCCACGCAGCCACTGAAACCCCATGTATGTGGTCGACTCCGTGTCTGGCGTCGCCTCGTGCCGCTTGTCCGCCTCGCCACTGTTCAAAACTCGCTACTGGTGAACCATCGCCGTGCTCCTTCCGGTGGCTCCGCCAGATGAATGTTGGGCGCAACACGGGGGACTGTCATCGTTGCGGGTTCGGCCAAATTCTCATCACGCGCGGATAGCCGTAGCCCGGGACCGGTAGATCTTGCCGTCACCATGGTAGGAAGCCATCGATCTCCTTGTCGGGTAGAGGTGCATGTGCTCACGTGCCATTGCCGTGGCCCGGGACTGTCGGATCTAGCAAGGGAGAGGTTGTACGTAGCCATTGGATCTGGCCATGGAGGGGACGGCATGGCTGCGCAGAATGATGGACGGCGGGTGCATTAATTTGGGACCGGTCGGCTAAGTATGATTAATTCTTTTTGTAATAGTAGTTGTGGTATGAAGAAAAGCGTTACTTAAATGAATTGGGAGCGGGCTAGGCTAGGTGGGAGTTTCCTTTCGGCAGGTTTCCTCTCCGAGGAAAGTCGTTGATTGGTCCATTGCCATCTCCCCACATATTGATCCCCCTCTCGAGCCGATCCCGGTCATCCAATACACTCTCCTTGCATGTGTATGTGAAAATAATTGATAAGCATAATAGGATGACAATGCTGCCGCAACTAAACTTAGAACGAAAATGCACATGAAAAAGATAGACATTAACTATCTCATCACATAAAATAACGATTTATCCTAAAATGTGTTGACTAGGAGGATCAAATACTGTTTCTTCCGTGCGTTTGATATACACAGTAATTCTTATTGACTAGGAGGATCAAACATTGTTTCTTCGGCGAGTTTCTTGGAGTCTGCAGTCCGATCACCCCGACGTCACAAGGCGGGCGTCGATACGTCCTGCTGCTCGTCGACGACTACAACAGGTTCATGTGGGCGATGCTCCGCATCTCCAAGGACGAGGCGGAGCGAGCCATCATCAAGCATCAAGCTGCAGCACAGCTTGAGTGCGGTCACAAGCTACGGGTGCTGCGAACAGATCGTGGCGACGAGTTCACGTCGGCCACCTTCTACAAGCACTGCGACGACAAAGGGGTACAACGCCATCTCACGGCCCCGTACTCCCCACAGCAGAACATCGTCGTCGAGCAGAGGAACCAGACGGTGCTCGAGATGGCATGCTGCATGCTCAAGGCAAAGCAGGTGCCGAGCACGTACTGCGGAGAGGCCGTGCTCACGGTCCTCTTCATCCTCAACCGCTCCTTCACGAGGAGCGTTCACGGCAAGACGCCCTACGAGGCATGGTATGGGAGGAAGCGCGACGTATGCTTCCTCCGCACCTTCGGCTGTGCCGGGCACGTCAGGACGGCGCGCCCACAAGTGAAGAAGCTCGACGACAGGAGCACCCAAATGGTGTTCATGGGCTACGAGATGGGCTCCAAGGCATACCAGATGTACGATCCCGTCGCGAAGTGTGTACACGTCTCCCGGGACGTTGTCTTCTATGAGGACACACGCTCGACTTGGGAGACACCGTGGGGGACTGCAGCAAGTAGCTCCTTCACTGTTGAGTACACGGTATACTCCAGGGCCCCGGGAAGGTCTGTCTCGGGAAGTGCCTGTTGGGAAACATTGCATGGAAAACAAACAAGAATTCTACACACACGCAATGATCTATCCATGGAGATGCAGAGCAACGAGGGGGCGAGTGTGTCTACGTACCCTCGTAGACCGTAAGCGGAAGCGTTTCACAACGCGGTTGATGTAGTCGAACTTCTTCGTGCTTCAACCGATCAAGTACCGAACGCACGGCACCTCCGCGTTCTGTACACATTCAGCTCGGTGACGTACCTCGCCTTCTTGATCCAGCAAGACGTCGAGGTAGTAGATGAGTTCCGTCAGCACGACGGCGTGGTGACTATGATGGTGAAGTGATCTCCGCAGGGCTTCGCCTAAGCACTACGAAAATATGACCGGGGGTGTAAACAGTGGAGGTGGGCGCCGCACACGGCTAGGCAATTGTCTGGGGTGTGCTAGGCGCCCCCTCCCACATATATATAGGTGGAAGGGAGAGGGGAGGCAGCCAGGAGGCGCCCCAAGTAGGCCGAATCCTACTTGGGGTCCTCCCCAAGTGGCGCCCCCCTGCCATATTTATTCGAGGGGGAAGGAAAGAGGGGGGGAGAGGGAAGCAAGGGGAAATCCTATTCCACTCTTTCCTTTCCCTTCCCCTCTTTCCTTCTCATCCTAGGTCAGCCCATATGGGGGGCGCACCAGCCCCTTGTGGCTGGTGCGTTTCCCCTCTTGGCCCATAAGGCCCATATCTTGCCGGGGGTGCTCGAAATCCCTTCCGGTGACCCGATAAGTACCGGTGACCCCCGAAACACTTCCGGTGTCCGAATACCATCGTCCTATATATCAATCTTTACCTCTGGACCATTTCGAGACTCCTCGTCATGTCCGTGATCTCATCCGGGATTCCGAACAACATTCGGTCACCAAATCACATAACTCATATAATACTATATCATCAACGAACGTTAAGCGTGCGGACCCTACGGGTTCGAAAACTATGCAGACATGACCGAAACACCTCTCCGGTCAATAACCAATAGCGGAACCTGGATGCTCATATTGGCTCCTACATATTCTACGAAGATCTTTATCGGTCGAACCGTTATGACAACATACGTAATTCCCTTTGTCCATTGGTATGTTATTTGCCCGAGATTCGATCGTCGGTATCTTCATACCTAGTTCAATGTCGTTACCGGCAAGTCTCTTTACACGTTCCGTAATACATCACCTCGTGACTAACTCCTTAGTCGTTTCCTTGCAAGCTTATGATGTGTATTACCGAGAGGGCCCAGAGATATCTCGCCGATACTCAGAGTGACAAATCCTAATCTCGATCTATGCCAACTCAACAAACACCTTTGGGGATACCTATAGAGCATCTTTATAATCACCCAGTTACGTTGTGACATTTGATAGCACACAAGGCATTCCTCCGGTATCCGGGAGTTGCATAATCTCATAGTCGAAGGAATATGTATTTGACATGAAGAAAGCAATAGCAATAAAATTGAATGATCATTACGCTAAGCTAACGGATGGGTCTTGTCCATCACATCATTCTCCTAATGATGTGATCCCGTTATCAAATGACAACTCATGTCCATGGTTAGGAAACCATAACCATCTTTGATCAACAAGCTAGTCAAGTAGAGGCTCACTAGGGACACGGTGTTTGTTTATATATTCACACATGCATTTAGGTTTTCGATCAATACAATTCTAGCATGAATAATAAACCTTTATCATGAATAAGGAAATATAAAATAACAACTTTATTATTGCCTCTAGGGCATATTTCGTTCAGTCTCCCACTTGCACTAGAGTCAATAATCTAGATTACATTGTAATGATTCTAACACCCGTGGAGTCTTGGTGCTGATCATGTTTTGCTCGTGGAAGAGGCTTAGTCAACGGGTCTGCTACATTCAGATCCGTATGTATCTTGCAAATTTCTATGTCTCCATCCTTGACTTGTTCATGAATGGAGTTGAAGCATCTCTTGATGTGTTTGGTTCTCTTGTGAGACCTGGATTCCTTCGCCAAGGCAATTGCTCCAGTGTTGTCAGAAAAGATTTTCATTGGATCCGATGCACTAGGTATTACACCTAGATCGGATATGAACTCCTTCATCCAGACTCCTTCATTTGCTGCTTTCGAAGCAGCTATGTACTCCGCTTCACACGTAGATCCCGCCACTACGCTTTGCTTGGAACTGCACCAACTGACAGCTCCACCATTCAATATAAATACGTATCCGGTTTTTGACTTAGAGTCATCCGGAACAGTGTCAAAGCTAGCATCGACGTAACCGTTTACGATGAGCTCTTTGTCACCTCCATAAACGAGAAACATATCCTTGGTCCTTTTCAGGTACTTGAGGATGTTCTTGACCGCTGTCCAGTGATCCACTCCTGGATTACTTTGGTACCTCCCTGCCAGGCTTATGGCAAGGCACACATCAGGTCTGGTACACAACATAGCATACATGATAGAACCTATGGCTGAGGCATAGGGAATGACTTTCATTTTCTCTCTATCTTCTGCAGTAGTCGGGCATTGAGTCTTACTCAACTTCACACCTTGCAACACAGGCAAGAACCCTTTCTTTGAATGATCCATTTTGAACTTCTTCAAAACTTTATCAAGATATGTGCTTTGTGAAAGTCCTATTAAGCGTCTCGATCTGCCCCTATAGATCATGATGCCCAATATATAAGCAACTTCACCGAGGTCTTTCATTGAAAAATTCTTATTCAAGTATCCTTTTATGCTATCCAGAAATTCTATATCATTTCCAATCAACAATATGTCATCCACATATAATATTAGAAATGCTACAGAGCTCCCACTCACTTTCTTGTAAATACAAGCTTCATCGAAAGTCTGTATAAAACCATATTCTTTGATCACCTCATCAAAGCGTATATTCCAACTCCGAGATGCTTGCACCAGTCCATAGATGGATCGCTGGAGCTTGCACACTTTGTTAGTACCTTTAGGATCGACAAAACCTTCTGGTTGCATCATATACAACTCTTCTTTAAGAAATCCATTAAGGAATGCAGTTTTGACGTTCATTTACCAGATTTCATAATCATAAAATGCGGCAATTGCTAACATGATTCGGACGGACTTAAGCATCACTACGGGTGAGAAAGTCTCATCGTAATCAACCCCTTGAACTTGTCGAAAACCTTTTGCGACAAGATGAGCTTTATAGACAGTAACATTACCATCAGGGTCAGTCTTCTTCTTGAAGATCCATTTATTCTCTATGGCTCGCCGATCATCGGGCAAATCCACCAAAGTTCACACTTTGTTCTCATACATGGATCCTATCTCAGATTTCATGGCCTCAAGCCATCTATCGGAATCTGGGGTCATCATAGCTTCTTCATAGTTCGTAGGTTCGCCTTGGTCTAGTAACATGACTTCCAGTACAAGATTCCCGTACCACACTGGTATGGATCATGTTCTGGTTGACCTACGAGGTTCTGTAGTAACTTGATCCGAAGTTTCATGATCATGATCATTAGCTTCCTCTCTAGTTGGTGTAGGCATCACGGGAACGGATTTCTCTGATGTGCTACTTTCCAATTCGAGAAAAGGTACGATTATCTCATCAAGTTCTACTCAATACAAATGATGGTAATAAAATAAAATTGTGAATATTATTGTTTACATACTTCATATTGTCGGGCAGAGTAGCCCCGCTCAGAGGTCGATTGACGGATGAAATCGCAAACGTAGTATCCACACAAATTATTCCCGCCTTCCTGCCACAAGCACTTTACGAGAATAGAGTTCAATCAAACTGATAATCAAGCATGATAAATGGTATTGATGAAACTAGAATCAATGGGAGATGCGCGGAACTAGCTAGTACTACTTACTTTCGGGTGTGTAAATCGCAGCTCCCTCGGCAGTCCCGGAACGATTCTGGTGAACTCTTTCCAAACCCTGCCTGACAAAGAAAATAATTACTTGATATCCGGAAATGAACAAAGTTGCCGATATGATATGGTGCGATAATGATCGATTGAACTTACTTCTGGAGCATTGCAGTCATGTCCGCATACTTATTGGGATCTTTTTGTCTCGAGTCTAAGACGGTTACTACTCCCCGCTCAAGTTTAATCTCTAGCAGAATAAAGTGGAAGCTGCGCACGCATGCATAGGAAAGAGTATTTTCCCTTTGTTTTGATTTCGAAGCAACGATTGTAGCAAGTTGTCCTCGGTATCTTCGACTCTGTTTTTAGCCGACCATTCATTTATGGTATTTGGGTTAATGAACCCAATGTCATAGATTTGTGCTTTTTTGCATTCGACGATCTTCAGTCTGCATAATATAGTGAGAATAATTATATATACATGCAATGAAAGAGCTGAACTATAGAGACTTAATTACAGAGGTAATACTTACAGACAGTAGCAAGTCATGAGTTGTTTGTCGAGGGCGTCTTGATTGAATAACTGGAATAACTCCACAAATTCAACAGGCATCACCTCAGTTCCAACGAGGTCGTGCTCCTCTTTAATTCCCAGCATCAAACTATCCTTCCCAGACTTCCTGCAGGTATCCATGTACCATTCATGCAATCTTCGCATCATCGTTGTTAGAGGAGGACGATCAGGTTTGACGAGAGGCTTCCTGTACTTGTATCTGAAGATATCTACTACCTCTAACATTTCAAACTGTACATCATCGCCCAGGTAATCAGCAGCATTGGTACCGGGCAATAGCCCCGGATGATTAGCGACGATATCGCTAGACACCTTAGGCGGGGGGCACAATTGCTTCACCTGTTCGCCGAGCTGGGGAATTGTTTTCCCACTTTTTCGTTTTGCTAGCCTTGCATCACTGCAAGTACTTCCCGACCGCTGCGCTGCCTTATATGTCCTTTCAATAATGCGCTCATAGATGGATTGCGGCGGAGGCGGTGGTGGTCGCTTCAGGGCATCCAGAGTGCGCTTCACTTTCACCGGATCTGCCTTTTCCTTCGGAGGTGGAGGTTTCCGTTCAAAATGGGCCTGCACTTCGACTGCCACGATTTCGTCGGTTTCCTCGTCAGTCCTCTCATATGGTAACTTTGGAAGAGGCTTCAGGCTAGGACCAGCTTTGAATTTCTTCCCGCCTCTTGTACTGCTAGCCGCCGGAGTTGCGGCGTCTCTCTTCCGCCGTTGCTGACGCGGCGGAGTCCGCTGACACGCCGGAGGAGGCGGAGTGCTCCGACGCACCTGAGGAGGAGGCGGAGTGCCCTCACGCGCCGGAGGAGGTGGAGTGCCCTGATCACTCGCCGGAGGAGGAGGCGGAGTGCCCTGACTCACCGGAGGAGGAGGAGTAGGAGGCGTCCAATTTGGAAGCTTGGTGTACTCCTTCCTCCATAGACAGGTACTCCTTAAAGCATAAACCAGCTGATTCTCCCCTTCACCTGTAGGGTAGTCAAGCTCCAGCTCCTCAAATCCCTCCATTATTTCATCCACCGTCACAACAGCATAGCCATGTGGAATCGGACGGCAATGGAAAGTTCCCTCAGCTTGAGGAGGTGCAACAGAGCCGACCGCCGCCTTCAAAGTCAGGTTCTGCCATTTCGTCATTAGCTCGCAATGTTGAGCCTCCGTGATAGTATCCACGGGGTAGCGAGGAGCCATGAAATCAGGCTGAACGAGCTGCGTGGAAGCCACGCTGCTTCTCCGCTGAGATGGTGGGGTAGCTTCTGGGGCAGCGTCGAAGTAAGGATCTTCGTGCCGCTGAGATGGTTGGCCGATAGCTGCAAGTTCCTCTAGCTTTGCTATTCTTGCATTGAGCTTCTGCATTTCGGTCACTTCCGCTTTCTTCTTTCTCTCTCGGCTTTTGTAACCACCGCAGCCGGGAAACCCAACCACCCACGGAACGGAGCCTGGTCTGCCTCGTGTTCGTCCAGGGTGCTCAGGATTCCCGAGGGCCTATGTCAGCTCGTCCTTCTCTCTGTTGGGAATGAACGTCCCTTCCTGCGCTGCCATGATATATTCCTGAAGCCTCTTCATGGGTATTGCAAGTTGCTCGTCCGTCCAACTACACTCCCCTGTTTCTTGGTCCAAAGTTCCCCCAACTCCGAAGAACCAAGTCCTTGAACAATCTCGTCAGTTCAATGTCGCTGGTTGGACCCCTTTAGCAAGCAGGTCTTGCTCAGCTTTGTCCCACAACGGCCGATCTTTGTAGTAGCCACCTGACCCCATGTGATGGTGATATTTCTTCTTTGCAGCATTTTTCTTGTTTGTCTCTGACCTTTTCTTACCCTTATCCGATTTCTTGTAGGCCACAAATGCGGGCCAGTGATCTCTTATCTTCTCATATCGGCCGGTGAATTCTGGAGTCTTCCCTTTGTCGACAAACTTTGTGTTCAACTCTTTCTTCCAGTTCCTGAATAGATCTGCCATCTTCTTAAGAGCAAACGCCTTGACCTTTGGCTCTATAACTGGCTTATTCGGATCCTCCTCTGGCCGTAGGCTGAAATTTGCCATCAGCGAGGTCCAAAGATCACCTTTCTGTCTATCCTGGACATAAGAAACTTCAGGGTCGTCCTTACTCTTATTCCATTGCTGGACGCTGATCGGGACGTTGTCCCTAACAATAACTCCGCACTGATGTACAAATGCGTCCTTGATCCGTTTGGGTTCAATCGGTTGGCCATCGTCGGTGATTTCTGTGATCGTGAACCTTTCATCCTGGCGCAACCTTTTCTTCGGGCCTCGTCACCTTACGGAAGTTTGGCTCGATCCGGAGGGCTATAAAAGAAGAAAGAAGCGTTAATATATGTACATACCAAAACAATTAATGCATCAAGTCAGCACAGGCTTAATTAATATATATACCTCGCCGGACTTTGCAACAGCTCCTTCCTCCGTTCGGTCACCGGAGCCGTCATCATGGTCTTCTTCCTCCGCCATTCGGTTACCGGAGCCGTCATGATCTCCTTCCTCCTCCATTGTTGGATTACCGGAGCCGTCATCCTCTCCTTCCTGACCATCGGTGTCGTTTAGAAACGACAAGGGATCACCTCCGTCGTGGATTATATCCCCCAACAACTCTTCTTGTTCCAAGTCTCTGTCCATAGTTTCTGCAAATATTACAACATGGCAATATACAAACATGAGAGATGGATATATTAGTGGCAAACATAGACCTAGCTAATATCACAACAAGGAATCATATGCATTTTTTGGGTGGCCTCGAGAGTTTGTCGGGTAGGGGTGGGAGGGGTAGGAGATCGACAACACTTTTTTTCTAGGGTTTGGGTGGCCTCGAGAGTTGGTCGCCCGTTATGTCCACTGCGATATAAAATGATACATAGATGACAAGAATTCTTTATTAGAAAGCAAACCCAATATCCGACATATCTACATATCGTCCGATATATCTAGACTTGTTTTTCCGATATATCTAGACTTGTTCCGGTTTGGGGTGGCCTCGACAACGCTTTTTCAGTCCCGGTTTGGGTGGACTCGAGAATTGGTCGGGCGAGAGGGGGTTGATCGACGTCCCCCCTCATGTCGAAGTTACCGGAGTTTTCTATATGAACAAAAAAAATTCCACATGACATGTCCGACGAGCGGACCGCCTCTCTCTCATGCATGTCCGACGTCCCCCCTCATGTCGAAGTTATCGGGGAGGGGGTAGATCGACAACGACGTCGCTTGCATACATATGAACAAATTTCTATGAACAAATCGATGAGCGGATCGACAACTTATATATATACATCCATCCATATTACTAGAACATGTTTAAAACATCATGGAAAGATTGCAAATGATAACAGGTTTTCACACTTGGTGGAATTTACTGGACATGGCAGAAACAGAATTAAGTAGGCATGTTTGCAAGCTTGTTTAACTCAACACACAACATATCATGGCATGCAAATACAACCAACAGTAAGATGACATGTTTTTGCATCTACTCATGTCAAGAATATGGTCATAGGATGCACAAAACACTAACCATGCACTTTGCAAAATTGAACTTACCGCTAACAGGCTGACAGATATATTTTTAAGCAATTTGAGAGCATGAAAAGAACAAGCTACAGTAGGAAAAATTGCAAACAAGGGCATGGATGGATAGAGCATAACATGGTATTCAAAACATGATTACTGAACATCTCCAAAATATGCATGGATTTGATGGTAGCATCAAGTAAACATGGCATCATAATATAACAGATTCAGACTTGGCAGAATTTACGAAGTCTCTGAAAACAGCAAACAGTGAGTAGACCACTTTGCAAGCTTGTGCTAGTCATCACAGGGCGTATCATAAGAATGGATCATATCATTGCAAAGATGACATGATTATGCTCCTAAAACATGTAGGCATGTTGCTCAAAAGAAAATCACACAAAATGCTATGAAAAAGACAAAATGACATGTTACAGCAGTTTTCTGCACTTAATATCACTTAGCACTTTTGCAACGATGATACTGGCATCAAGATGAATCCTAACATGAATGCAAATGCAACCATCATGTAGAGCAGAACATTTTGACATATTACACACTCCAACCGGATCAACATGCGCAAAGTTACAGCAAGTTCAAAATGCACATATGATGTTTACTGCAGAAAAGACGAGCGTTTTAGACAGATCCGAGCGTCAAATATACATACATCAACATACAACCATATATATCCATACATATCCATACATCAACATACATCCATATATCAACATACATCCATATATTTAGAAAAACAATATGCATACATATCCATTTACTAAAAATTTATATGAACAAAAAAAAGGCAGAGGGCGTCGGCGGCTCGGCAGGGCAGGGGCGCGGGGGAAGGCGGGGTGCTCACTGGGGGCGGCGTCGGCGACGAGGAGCGGGCGGCGACGGCGAGGTCGGGGCTGAGGCAGAGGCGCGGGGCAGGGCAGGGGCACGGGGAGGCGTTGGGGAGGCGACGGCGAGGTCGGGGAGGCGTCGGCGACGGCGACGGCGACGAGGAGGAGGCGGCGACGGGCTGGGCGCGGTGACGGCGACAGCGACGAGGAGCAGCCTGGTGGCGTCGGGGCGCAGGGGCGTTGGCGTCGGGGGACAATGTGGAAAAATTCCTAAGTGCCACTTATATAGGAAAGCTTTTAGTCCCGGTTCGTGGCACAAACCGGGACCAATACACCCCTTTAGTCCCGTTTCGTGCCACCAACCGGGACCAAAGCTCAGTTTTCAGCAGCCCAAAGGGCGGGAAGCAGAGACCTTTGGTTCCGGTTGGTGGCACGAACCGGGACCATAGGTGGGCATTGGTCCCGGTTGGTGCCACCAATTGGTCCCGGTTGGTGCCACCAACCGGGACCAAAGATGGGCATTGGTCCCGGTTCAAGCCATCAACCGGGACCAATAGCTTGTGCCGGGCACAGCCGCGGTGCGGTGGATGTTTAGTCCCACCTCGCTAGCTGAGATGCGTCGGGACTTGTTTATAAGCGCGTCTGCGCCTTCCCTGTCGAGCTCCTCTCAAATGCAGGCTTACGGGCCTAAACACACTGTATCTGCCTGTGGGCCTGAATCCTGGCCCAACTAGCTGGTTGGGTTTCTAGTCGTATTCAGGCCGTGGTGGCCCAGTAGGCGGCATTTTTTTCCCCAGTTTTTTTGTTTTGTTTTTTGCTTTATTTATTTTCTTTTGTTTCTACTTACAGCTAAATACTTACAGTTTTTCAGTGATTCTTTTTGGTTTTAGGTCACAAAAATTATAAATTTTCTGTTAGTGTCATTAGTTTTCAAATTTGAATAGTTTAAATTTGAATTCTTTGAAATTTGTGTGAATCACTAGTTTGTGAATAACTTTACTATAAAAATAGATTTTTGAGTGATTCTTTTTTCTGCTATTTAATATTACTGTGTTTTATCATTATATTCAATTTGGTAATTTTTAGGTTATTTTAAATGTCTGTTTTAATCAAAAACAAATTTTATTATTTTAGTTTGCTATTAAAGTTTCTAACAATTTTTTTTTTTATGAAAATTCTTTTTGCTATTAATGTTTTGAACAAAAAATACTTTGATAATTTTAGTTGCATAAATTTTATATAATTTTAGTTTCAAAAATACTAGAGGTTTGTAAAATCTTTTTAGTTGATTCCTTTTTCTATTAGAGTTTTATAAAAGTTTTTTAGTTGAGGCACGATTTAGGCAGGTTTTTGGGTTTCTTCCCTGTGGGAGGCTAGTTTTAGGCTGCTTCTCTCTCCTGTGTTTTTCCCCTTCCCCTGTGTGTCGTGTCTGTCTCGCTTTTCTTTTAATTAGGATGCTTTGCCTCGTACGGGAGGTAATTTAGCTAGCGCAGCGCGGCGGATCGGATAGCATGGGTCGTTTGGCAGTATACAATTTACGCACGTAGAAGTACAACATATACTCTGGATCGATCAATGGCCATCCTTGGCTATGTACGTACGGGAACACCCACCAAGGGTGAGCCTTTTCTTTCCCTTTTTTGTTATTACTCTCACGCCCTGCAGGGTGAGCTAATTAAATACATAGTTGTTGTCTTCACGTCTTCCGGTTGAAATTATTCAATCTTCTAACTAAACCCAACTACACCTGTTACCGACGACATACGTACTAGTCCTAGAGTTGTACTGCATATGTTTTGCTTCCTTTAATTAATTGTTTGCTATTTACTCTTTTTTTCCATCGAGACACAAAATTACACCATGCATGCAACGTGTTTTCTATACATTTTGCTAGTAAATATAATTTGTGGAAGAAAGTCATGTCCGAAAAAACTCTAGCTACCAAGCAGCTTGACGTGGCGATATCTTTTAAACAAAACCAACATTAATTGTACTTTTTTGTACGATTGGTTGCTCGGCCACCATGTTTGACATCGCCACGCAGCTACTGAAACCCCATGTATGTGCTTGACTCCGTGTTGCAGTCGCGTTGGGGCTTGGAGTTCCACTCAGGTTGCAACGCTTGTGATTGTAAGTCTAGTAGTGGACATGCAACTGACGAACAACTCCTACTGATGCGGTTGCAACATAATTAAAGAACGACATAATATTAAAGAAATAAAAGATTAGAAAAATAGAAAAATGGCAAATAAATAAACAAAGAAATGAGAAGCCGGTGTCTTCCCTCCACACTCTGTCTTACTTGCTACAACCGAAAAAATATGGGAAGAAGACGAATGAACGGCCACTGCCCGTCGAGCATGTTTCTACCGAAAATAGGAAAAGAAATGATGGGCCATGAGCAAGGTTGACGGATAAAAAAGAAAAAAGGAAAGCAAAAAGAAAAAAGGGATCACGACGGGCCGCACATAGGTTTAATGGAAAACATGTTTTTGTCATTTGGTCAATCAGCACATAGGTTTAATGGAACATGCGTGCACGTTTTCAATTCCCAGTTGTCATGATCGACCATGTTATCGTCTTGAAGCTGAAGACTGCGACATGTATCAGTCTATCAATCTTTTTATTTTTTGCAAAAAGGATCAAGATATATTATAAAGGTTCATTAGAAGTACAAAACATCCCAAACATAATAAAAATTATGTCAAGGTCCTTGGACCATCAAACGAAAACTGCCGTCGCCAGAACGAATCGCCGACGACCCACTGTTGCTGTTCCCATACAGGAGCTGGCTGGATCTTGTGGATGACAGCCGAGAAGTCTTCGTGCACGTGCCCCTAAGGACCAGCACTCCCGAGCCGCAGTCGTCGCCGTTGAACCTTTGAATCAATCCGAAGAACCTAATACCAAATCTTGCCGCCGCATACGCATGGTGAGAAAACCTAACCTTGCCTTCTCGAGGAGCCGGCAGGAATCTATGACAGAGCTCACATCTAGTCCCTCTTGATGGATAAAATCGAGGAGGATCGGAACCCGAAAGACCTACTCAAAGATGAAGCGTCGCCATCCACCCGAGCGCCGACCCCGCGGGGGCTAAAACCCTAACCTATCTACTAGTCGGAGCCGAGGCACCAGCATTCCCCTCCACGCCACTGGCCGCCGGAGCGGCAGACAGAGGGGTGGCGAATCCATGGGCTCGCCAATGAAGGTCAAGGGGGGAAGACTTCGCCCTAATCACCTTGCGAGAGGTGAAAGAAAGAGAAGCGTCTATCAACCTATCAATTCATGGCAGCAACTACATCCAAGACCAAATTAGCAGCTATGTCGGCACCCAACATCCAAGTCCGGCAAAATAGGTTGATACTACTTAAATCTTAGACGTTTTGTTTTGGTCTTTAATCTGAACCGTTTGTTTTAGCCACAACAGATCTTGTCCGGGTTCCATCTGCCATCCAACGTGCATGCATACTTTCCCTTTCCCTTTTCACCACGTGCGCGCACGTCTGCTATTATGTATTATGTAGATGTTCCACATCACAAAGCTACATCGATGAGAGCGTCAATTTGGCATCCGTGCTCCATGGAGTTCGGTATTTTTGAAAATACGAATAACATATTTGGAATTATCAAAAAAATCAAATTCTTTTCGCAGGTATATGTGTGACTGTCTGTGTTTTATATATCTGTAAAAATTTATTCAATAATACTTCATGTAGGATAGGCGGAAAAACTTGGCTCAAAAGAGCTAAAAATAACTCTGTTTTGATCCATATATTTGTATTTTTTATTTACACCACAGATAAAAATATATATTGGTGGAAATTTATATGACCACCACATCCACGCACACATATGCGTTACTGATACACACGGTAGATATAAAAAGGAAGCCGCTCCGATAAATCCGCGATTTATCATATACCTTACGGAGTGCGGGGCACACGGTTTACCACTAAACGTGCATGCGTGTGAAGGTGCGACATACTGACACACTGGTGCTCAGTCCAAGTCCAAAGACCGAATCCGGGTGAACACGTTGCACCAGAGCAAGCCTTATCAGTAAGGCATGACCCACTTCGCCTCGCGTTGCATTTAGATTTGCAAAAAACTGAGCGTGCGGGCTGTACCCGGACCCATGGACATGGGGTACGCACGGGTTTGGTCCTCGGCCCCAAATACTGACAAGTGTGGAGTGACGAAAATACCCTCACCTTAAACCAGGCTGGTGGATTAGCACTTCTAATCACATCCATTGATTTGCTTTAATTTTCATGCAAAATAAGCTCTGCCTTTCGGGACCTTATTTTGCATGAACTTATTTTATTCATATCCGCGCGCCTTTACAACGGAACGTATGGCCTCGGCTAATAACTAGCCAGAAGACCTGCGCCACGATCCACACACACTTGCCGTGCCATCCCACGACTTGAGGACCGTGGTGTCACACATTATTACACTACATCAACATGACGCACACATATGCTACAGCATCATGCAAAGCACTTTGCACGTTTATTTATTCTAGCAAGCAGGTGCTGCCAGTACTACAGCACGTACGGTAGGCACTCCTTCCTCCAGTATTTATTCATGGAGTAACGTATAACCCAATCGCATCCAGGAAGGCGCCAGCGCGTCCAAAGAAGCCGACGATCTTACCCCCGTCAAGCACCGGGATGCGGAAAGGAGTCCCGTTAGCTGTGCCATATGTCTTTGTATCCCCCTTGAAGGTAACAATTTTAAGAGATGTTACGATGTCATCGGTGCCAAATTTACCCACCGTCCCAGAGATTTCTGTCACATAGTTGGTAGGGTCGAGACTAATCTGCAAGAGATGGGAATCATCATCTCATGTATGTAAGAGGTATCCCGGTTTATTTTAAAGAGAATGACTAGACTAAGTCGATAATCCATACAACATCAGTACAGTAGTACTAGTAGTAGAGGAAGAAAAACAAAATCGCGCACCTTGTCTTCCGTGCCGCCGGTGCCACCCCACTTGATGCCCGAAGAGTGCTGAGCGTTATCGGTGCCCACGTAGCTGAAGGCAATCGCGTCAATCTTGCCCTCTCCGCTACTGATGGTCACACTAACCAGCCGGGTGGGCTTTGGCTGGACATCCCGCTCACTGCCGCCGTTCCCACCCCATGGCCCAATCTTGGCAGGCTTGCTCTGAATTAATTAAGTAATATACCATTGATTTACTGGAATATAACTGAAAATGGGAGTCATTAATTCACAACCCATTGCCATAGAAAGCACGTGAGGTTTTTAGGATTTTGACAGGATCTTTGCAATTAAAAAGGACTAAATTAGAGGATCGAACATGTACCATTTTGGCGCACGCAAAGCAGCAACCTGGGTGTAGAAGAATGATGTGGTTTGCTAGCTGGATGCCTTCGTTGAGCAATCGAGAACCTCCTATATATAGCCGTGCACCCCGTCCCCTAAGAGTTGATAAGCACTAAGGTAGTTCATCACTCACTGTCTTTGAGACTGTTGAAAGTTAGGTGTTATTCCTGTCTAATCATACCGGCCTAAAACTTGGTAGCAAATTAATTATGGAGCGATTTTATTGAAAACCTCATGACCATTGTAGTAAATAGCATATTGTTTTTAGTTTCTAGAAGCAGCTGTAAAATTATTGTCATGGGTCCATGTGAACTCCGGTAATGATTTTCCGGTCACAGGGCACTAACCGACTGATGATTTTTACTACAAGTTTGGTAAGGTGCTGGTGGGTCATGAGTTGGCTGGGTGTAGAATAAGCTATTCTATACAATTCTCACCCGTAATTTCTTATTCTAAGCACTGGCCAGAATAGCACACACCATCGAACTAGGTGCCGAAATTTGATAGTAAAAACTGAACTACGGGTACTAAATACAATAATAAATGTGTGACTAGAAGATCGTAAATACTAGACTGCTGACCTAAAAATACCGTTATGGACCGTAAACCATAGTTTTAGGCTGGTCATAGTGGGAAGTAACTTAGACTAGTAACATGCATATGTTACTAGTCTATGTTATTACGTTCATAGTGGGTAGTGTGTGGTGTCAAGCAAGCCTTCAATTATTTAGATATAGACTTATTTAGCCTTGGGGTACGTTATGTTACAGTAATATATCATGTTACCATAAACACCTCTCTCCTCATTAACTACTTGCCACATAAGCAAACTTGTCTTGAGATGTGTTATGTTACTTGCTATGTTACTCCCACTATGACAAGCCTTAGAATCGTAAATGCACTAAAGAGCCTAGTTTCATTCGGCGTTGCAGCACCAGCGATGATGTTGATTAGAAAACCTTGTTTTACAATCATGAATGCACTATCGATTATTGTGGCGGCCTGGTTACTGGCCGCCTGCCAGCCAAAGTACCGGACCGGCACTCAAGTCATGTGGTCACACCTAAATTTCAAGGTACGTCATATACTGTAATCAGATTTTCAGAAATTATTATTGGTACTTTTGTTATATCAAATGTAAATTACTAGTTCCTATAAGCATAAGGCTAGAGCCTACTAAAATTCTAAAAAAAATCAACTTTGTTATGCTTCAAGAATAAAGAGAACGATATTACCAATAAGTAGCCTTTTTAGCTATGAAACTTATGAAGGCATGCATTCAAAATAAATCTGAAGACTGTTTTGTGGACATTATATGATTTTTTTACACTGTGAGAAATATTGTTGCTAATTTAACCATTAATAGGATTATCGACTTGTTAGATGGGTTTGATGGTAACAGAGCTACATTCAAACTAACAAAATATAGATTTATTTTGAATTGCAAATCATATGTTGTTACAACTTAGTATCGATGTTGCAGTTAAAATTTGATATATTTCTATGTGATTATTTTCTTGTTCGTCACGCTCATGTCCATACCCTGGCTCCGCCCCTGGTCCTCATCATCACTCCGGTTCCACGAACTGACTAGCTGCCAGAGTCAGGACCCACATACAGCAATTACCGGTTTTTCTTGTGCATGAGTCATGTGAGATGACAGGACCTTTGTCACCACGCAGGTTCCACGAACCGACCAGCTGGAAGAGTACGATAGCGCTATCCGTATTAACATTCCTGCTGGGACCCACATGCAATAATGAATAATGAATTGTATTGTTTTTCTTGTGCATGGTTCACGTGAGATGACAGCCCTCGTCACCATGCAGGTTCCATGAACCGAGTAGAAAATTATAGGATTAGATTACTTTACGCTTTCGCATTGCAATAAAAGTATGACCTATAACATCTTCACTTAGTTTCGAGAACCTCCTATATATAGCTGTGCACCCCCTGAGTGTTGAAAAGCACAGGTATGAGATGACTCACTGTCTTTGAGACTATTGCAAGACAGGAGTAGTGCACATTATTCTTGTCTAAGCAGGCAGGCCTACAACTTGGTACTACCAATTTACCGGGCTGATTTTATTGCGTGTTGGAAGAGGCAGTAAAAAGTGATCACGTTATATGAACAGATTTTACTAGATTTTTTATTTAAAAAGTTAAGAAATCTTAGGACTATAACTCCGAACTTAGAAATTGCAAACAATCACTGGGTCATAGTTTTGCAATTTCTGAGTTCGTTGTTATAGTTTTGAGATTTCCTAAAAAAAATTAAAAAAAAAATCTATCATACGTACTAAGATTCCTGGTGGGACCCACATGTAGTAATGAATTGTACTGTTTTCCTTTGTGCATGGTTTTGAGACGACAGGGCCACGTCACCACGCAGGTTCCACGAACCGACTAGCTGGCAGAGTAGGATAGCAAGCTATGGGCCTATGGCTATATTTAAGTTCCTAGATAGGTGTCCTCATTCGACGTTTCTCTTTTTTTTAGGGATACCGCGCTTTACTGATGAAGTATAATCAAGAGAGAGTGCCTCCTGGACAATCTGGGGTTACACAAAAAATAGAGTCACTAGAGACACAAGATCTAGTTAGAATATGTGCCGCGACATTCGACAAACGATTTACATGATTAAAGCGAACAGACGAGAAGAACGACGCCAACTCCTTGATATCAACAGTGATGAGCTCCACCGGCGAGCGATCAACCGTTGAAGCATTGGTTCTCTGGATAACTAACAAACAGTCTGACTGAAAAACGACCCTTGAAAATCCTTCCTCACGGGTGAGAGCCACCGCACGCCGTAGCGCCAGTGCTTCAGCTAATTCTGGGGCGGTAACCTCGTCAACATGCTCGCGGCAAGCCAGCAAGCAATCTCCGATGTGGTTCCTGATTACCACGCCAATTCCCATCCGTTGAGACTCCTTAAAGAGTGCAGCATCCACATTAACGGCCACTGCATCTGCCGGCGGCGGAACCCATTTAACAGGAGATACTGGGGTATCACGCCTTATAACAATTGAATTACGTTATTCATGGCATGATCAGTACATAGGCATTACGTTAGTGACAAGTAGACCGACTCCTGCCTGCATCTACTACTATTACTCCACCAATCGACCGCTATCCAGCATGCAACTATGGTATTAAGTTCATGACAAACGGAGTAATGCTTTAAGCATGATGATATAATGTAGACAGAATAAAATCAATCAATATTATTAAACCCGTCGTTTTCTCCTTAGTAGCAACAATACAAATACGTGCCTCGCTACTCCTCCTGAGGACACCACAAGATTAAACCTACTATCATGCACCACTTCCACTGAAGATCTAATCATCAACTTGGCCAAAGAAAACTCATAGACCGAAAAGCATTACATAGCTATAACAATCACACATAATAAAGTTCAGAATTGACTCAATTACTTTCAATGAATAATCTGATCATAAACCCACAATTCATCGGATCCCAACAAACACACCGCAAAACAAGATTACATCGGATAGACCTCCGAGGAGAACATTGTCTTGAAGATCATAACGAGAGAGAGAGCCATCTAGCTAATCACTATGGACCCATAGGTCCAGTAGTAACTACTCACACATCATAGGATGTGCAGCAAGGTTGATATAGAGGCCCACTATGATTGATTCCCCCTCTAGCAGAGTGCCGGCGGAGGCCTCCAGATGGGATCGTGGAAGAACAGAGGCTTAAGGCGGCGGAAGAATTGTTTCGGGTCTCGCTTTAGTGGTTTTGGGATTTTAGGGATTTTATGGAAGTGGAATTAGGACAAATGGAACTGTGAGGGGCCCACAAGCTCAGGTGGTGCCCCCCTGGGGCGTCGTGTGAGTTTGTGGCCCTCTCGTATATCTTTTGGCCTCCTCCCGAAGCTTCCAGGGTCCCTTCTGGTCTAGAAAAAATCACCGTAAAGTTTCATCATGTTTCGACTTCGTTTGGTACTGTTTTTCTGTAAAACAATAAAATAGGCAAAAACAGGAACTGACACTGGGTGCTAGGTTAATAGGTTAGTTTCCAAAAATGATATAATATTGCATGTAAAGCATACAAGATTGATAAAAGAATACCATGAAACAATAAAAAATTATAGATATGTTGGAGACGTATCAGCATCCCCAAGCTTAATTCCTGCTCGTCCTCGAGTAGATAAATAATAAAAACAGAATTTTTGATGTTGAATGCTACCTAGCATGTCTATCATGTAATCTTTTACGGTATGAGTATTGAGAAACAATGAAGTAATTGATATCAACATAATAATATCCTTGAACACTGGACCATAATCATTACTTTTTCAAAATATATGATGCTTAACGAATGTTATCCCTACTCATTGAATTATGTAAGCATGGCATGAGTCCGTCTTCCTAACATAAGTGCAAATCATGAGCACCCCGGTGTCAAGTCAAGCAATTGGATCATACTTTTTCTCGCGCTTTAGCATTTTCTACTCCACTCAATACATGAGCGTGAGCCATGGACTTAGCACTACAGGTGGAATAGAATATGATGGTAGAGGTTTATAAGGGAAGACAAAGAGTGAAGAAAGTCTTGCACCAACCGACGGATCATTAGGCAATGGAGAGACATTTCAATCGATATCAATGCGAGGAGTAGGGATTGCCATGCAACGGATGCACTAGAGCTATATGTGTATGAAAGTTCACTATTGAAACTAAGTGGGTGTGCATCTAACTTGCTTGCTCCTGAAGACCTCGGGCATTTGAGGAAGCCCGTCGTCAGAATATAGAAGCCAAGTTCTATAATGTAAAAATTCCCACTAGTATATGAAAGTGACAAATCGTGGAGACTCTCTATATGAAGAACATGGTGCTGCTTTGAAGCACAAATGTGGTAAGAGGATAGTAACATTGCCCCTTCTCTCTTTTTCTCTCATTTTTTCTTTTTCTTTTCCCCTTTTTTCTCTCTTTTTTTAGAACAACATCATGAACCTCATCCCCACTTTTTGGAGGACTCTTTAGTCTCCATCATTCTTTACCTCACTGGGACAATGCTCTAATAATGGTCATCACGCTTCTTTTTTGCTTACAACTCGATACACTGAAACAATATGACTCTATATGAATGCCTCTGGCAGTGTACCAAGATGTGCAATGATCTAGCGTAACATGTATTACAATGATGAACGGTGGCTTTGCCACAAATATCATGTCAGCTCTATATGATCATGCAAAGCAATATGATGATGAACACACAAGTCATGTGGATAGTAACGGTGGAAGTTGCATGGCAATATATCTCAAAATGGCTATGGAAATGCCATGATAGTTAGGTATGGTGGCTGTTTTGAGGAAGGACATAATGAGGCTTATGTGTGATGGAGCGTATCATATCACGGCGTTTGGATGCACCGGCGAAATTCACACAAACTCTTGAGGTGGAAATGGGCAATGCACGGTACCGGAGAGGCTAGAATATGTGGATAGGTGGGAGTGCTGTATTAGTCCATGAACTCACATTAGTCATAAAGAACTCATATACTTATTGTGAAGCCTATTAGCCCTCGAAGCAAAGTACTACTCGCATGCCCCTAGGGAGGACGTTGGTCGGAGTTAACCATCGCGCGCCCCCGATTCAAACAACACTATGGATTTCAATGAGGAATAAAAATGCTCCAACATCCCGGTCATGCCATGACCGACACTTAAATGAGTAGTTAATAACAAGCTTTAATATCAATATTCTTACTAACCAATGATAATGAACTAATACCCTTTCGTATTATGACATCAATATAATTAAATCACACATTTTATATTCAGTGATCTACATGAAAGGTTTTATTATATCACTCTTATATACCTATCATTTTTAGACTAGTCTTATAACCCGTGCACATTACCACTTCTTATTAAGAGACTCACAAAAAGATTTAAGTGAAGCATGAGAGTGCAAATCATTTCTATAAAATATAACCACCACATGCTCTAAGGATATAAGTGAAGCACATGAGCAACTGCATAGCTCAAAAGATATAAGTGAAGCACATAGAGTATTCTAACAAATCATGATGAATGTGTGATTCTCTCAAAAGTTGTGTAGGGCAAACAATGATTGTGGCAAACTAACAAGCAAACAAAAGAAAACTATGGCACAAGATGCTCCAAGTAAAACTCATATCATGTGATGAATTAAAATATAGCTCGAGTAAACATACTGATGAATTGTGGACGAAAGAGGGGATGCCATCTGGGGCATCTCCAAGCTTAGACGCTTGGGTCTTCCTTGAATATTACATTGGGGTGCCTTGGTCATCCCCAAGCTTAGGTTCTTGCTGCTCCTTATTCCATTGTCCATCGTAAACTCACCCAAAACTTGAAAACTTCAGCACACAAAACTCAACAGAAACTTCGTGAGATCCATTAGTATAATCGGTAAACCATAAACTTAGGTACTGTTATAAATTGATTCATAACTGTTCTTGCATAATACCTACTGTATTCTAACTTCTCCATGACTTATACCCCCCGATATAATCCATGGCATCATTAAAAAAGCACACTATGCAATAAAAAAATAGAATCTGTCCAAAACAGATCAATCTCTAATGATCTGAACTAAAACCATACTTATGGAACTCAAAAAATTCTGAAAAATTAGGAAAACGTAGACAATTGGTATCTTAATACTGTGTAAAATTTTCAAATCAAAATCACCTTCCAGTAAACAAAAGAAATTCCTGCACTAGGCGCAAAAGTTTCTGTCTTTGCACTGAATCAATTCAACTATCATCCAAATCATCCCAAAGGAATTACATGGCACAAACACTAATTAAAAGATAAAAAACAATAATTACAGTAGAAATAATCTTTTCATCACACAAAAAGTAAAAAAGCAAAAGTAAAGATAACTATTGGGTTGTCTCCAACAAGCTCTTTACTTTATAGCCATTAAGATAGGCTTGAGATTTAATTGATACTCATATGAAAGACAAGAATTGAAGCATAGAGAGAGCATCATATAACATGTAACAAACAAATTTAAGTCTAACATAGTTCCTATGCATAGGCATTTTATAGGAATACAAATTATCAAGACAAGCAATATCTTGCATATGCAAATAGGAAAAACTAATCATTAATAATTTCAGCACAAAGAGAGGTAATTTAGTGACATAAAGATTTCTATAACCATACTTTCTTCTCTCAAAATAATTACATGTAGGATCACAATCAAATTCAACAATATAGCTATCATATAAAATATTCTCTCCGTGATCCACATGTAGGGTAACGCAGCAGAAAACAAAAAAACTCCGACCAATGCACCAGCCCAGGACCACTATGAAGATTGCATACAAGGTTTTGATATGATCGTTACCGACTCGTACCGCAGCGGAAGGAGAGTCGGTGGAGATCGTTAGTGCAGAACCCCGCAGCTAGGATTTACAACCTCCCAACCACAAGGAAGTTCTCCCTCATCAGCTCCTCATATAGCCCTCTGGGAGGCGGTCGTACAGTCCCTCGGACGGTATCACGGACAGCCCTCCGTGAGGACCCTCAAAACTCAGACGGTCACTTAGACAGCCCTTCGGGAGGAGACTCGAACAGCCGTCGGGCAAAAGATCGAACGTACGACCTCTCTACGGGGTTGCACACATATGGTGTGACCAATCCGGCAGGGCTTCGCCGTCCAGAACTAGTTCCCACTGGAACCCAGATAGCATTTCGGCTCTACGAAACTATTTCATGGGAGGGAGAGAAGAAAGCCAGATCATGCATGGCATTTGTGAGAGAGTTAGAGTGAGTTTGGAGAGCTCCACTCCACCTCTATTTATAGGGAAGGAGGAGGTGGTGGTGACTGAAATTTCAGCCCAAAAGGTGGGTGGCCCCCACAAGGAAGTGGCTCACAAAAAGCAACCAAACATGGGTGCACCCTCCCCAAAAAGCCACCAAACATGGATGCTCCCTCCCAAAAAGCCACCAAACATGGGCTGCCCCCCAAAGGGGGCGGCCCAACAAATCAGCCCACGATTCGGGGGATCTTGTCACCTCACGCTGGGACAAGATGTTTTCCGCGACCATTTCTTCTGAAGAATTTCCGAAAATCTCAGAACAATTCCGGCACCCTCTAAAATCATTCTGGGCATGTTCCGAAACATTTCCGGTATGGTGGTTTAATTCCAAAACATTTTCATTAACTCCGAAAAACTTCCAGTTTTCTCTCTGAAACTTTTTCGGTGACTTTCTCTCAGACTCCCTGTCTAGTATTCAGTAGATAGATGACCCTTAAGTGTGTGACCCTATAGGTTCGGTGAAGTATAGACATGACCGGAACACTTTCCGATCAATGATCAACATCGGAGCCGTGGACACCCATATTGACCCCTATACCCACACGAATAAATATTCGAGTGAACCTACAGTTGCCATGTGCTATTCCTGTTGCTTCGCGATATGTTACAAACAACCGAGGTGAGATTTATCTGCATCCCCGTGGATCAACAACTTGTCCACTATGCCAGTTACCTCGTTACCGATTTTGTTCTCTTTTCTCGTTTCCGTGTTCCGGCATCCCTGTGATCAAATCACAATGTGTCTGGCCAGACGATGATGGATATCGTAACACCGAGAGGGCCCAGAGATATCTCTCCATTGTCGAAGGAGCAAATCTCAATCTTGAGCTATCAAGTCCCTTGTCGTACTTTCCCATGAACCCGTAAGCCGCCGTAATAGCCACCCAGTTACGGATGATGTTTAACAAACCCCAACGTTCATGAATGAAGCATGAAGGAACTCGATACTCTCATGGTCTAAGGAATTGCAAACGTTAACTTTCTCTGTGTTATTATCCATTAACTTGTGAGGAAAGTATCTCATAGCATAAAATCAAGTCGGGTCGATTCAACACAAGTGTTCTTCTAACATTGTGCCCTCAAAGTTGCCGGCATAGTCATGCCCATGATCAGGAAAACAGAACCATCATGCAACACTTTAGCTAGTCTTAGAGGCCAGACTAGGAATACATTTTACCGTTTATGATTCCACACGTGCATATGAGTCTTCCTTCGAGCCTCGTGGTTATTGCTGACTCGAGAACCATAACAGTTATAGCATGAAACATAAACATAATTATGAACATGGGGATAAATAATAACATTTATTATTGCCTCTAGGGCAAATCTTCTACAGACTCCCACTTGCACTAGAGTCAATAATCTAGTTAATGCTACTGCACTTTACACCTATGGCATACCGGTGTAAAATATGCTTCGCTTGTGGTATAGCCTGATGTCCAACGGATCTGACAACTTCAGTTCCGTGTGTATGTTTGCATCTCCTTACATTTTCACGCTTTCACAAAATTCATATTTTGTGTGTACTTGGCTTTGTATGTATGTGAATCACAGGTCAAACCTTGATTCCTCAGACTAAGCTATGAAGCAACTATCTGCAATAGTGTCCCATTGACCAGAGCCATTTTGGAACCGTACTAAGTTCATGAATGAACTATATGATTCAACGTTTTCTTTGTCACTTCCAAAGTGTCAACATACTGAGCCTTTGTTATAGAAATCACCACAGTAACCTGTTTGGAACAATTTCCAACTACCGTGCCACCATATTGTGTATTACACAAAACCCTTAACTTAAATCAAAAATCGCATGGAGCATTGATGAAGATTGTATTGATGTAATTACTTACAACGAGCACTTCATAATATCTGCTTGCAAGAGAACATGTCATCAGTGCTACTCTAGAGCACAATGACATTTTTCACTGTTGTCCCATGATCGGCACTTTGATCACTTTGGTATCTATACTCGCAACAGCTTGGGAGTATCGGACATATCTGGTTGTTTTACATATCATGGAATACATGATTAATACAAACACAAGAGTGTGTGGAATCTCCATCATGAATTTTTCTCATCAGTGTTTTAGGACACCAAGTCTTGCAAAACTCTTTCCATGTGACTTCGGCAAGAATCACTCCTTGGCATTTTAATGCTAAATTGTTTTAGCATCTTGTCAATACGTATTTTTGGCTTAGCCTATTAGGCAATTCTATCTCTGTAGATAAATATGCATAATATCAAGTCTACTTAGCCCAAGCACTTCATCGAAAAAACTATTTTCAATGAAGTCCTAATTCGTGTCAAGAAATTTATATTATTTCCAATCAACAATGTGTCAAGCACACAAAGTTTTTTGAAATATTATTATGCTCCCACTTACTTTCTTGTAACCACAAGCATCTTCGTTATCCATTGTTGAAAACAAACTCTTTTGACTATTTCATCAAAAATAAAGATTCCAACTCCATTTTGCTCTCTTCTATCCATCCCTGGAACTCTGAAGTTTGCATACTCACTAGCATCCTCTAGATCGATAAAACACTTTGGACTGTATCACATACAAGTCCTAGTTTGTATTTCCATTTCATGGAAATCCTTTGGGCATCCATGTTTCATATGTCATGTTTGAAATATGTATTAATTGCTAGTTTAACCCGAACCGATTTTAAGCATCGCTACGGTGAGACAACCTCATCGTAGTCAACTCCTTGAACTTGTTATTGCAACAAGTCGAGCTTTATGGATAAATCATTTTATCCACATTAATTTTATAGTTCCATTAATGTTCGTTAGACTCTAAGTCTTTCGAAGGGTTTATCAAGATATAATCTTGAATCATTTATATGGAAACTATCTTGGAATATATTGACTTTTAGCCAATTTCGGAGTCAAGGCCCATCATCGCTTCCTTGATTATCATAGTTATACTGTTGTCCAACAACAATATCTCGTATGTGCACCTGAGAGGTTTGCATGAGTTTTGCCTACGTGGTCCAGCTGCAAGTTCGACCGAAGTCCATACATTTTATTGTAGAGGCTTCCGTATCAGTCGTAGGAGGAAACTCTGGAATTGCTTCCGCGGTTTCAATCCTTTTCAATACCGTTATCTCGTCGAGTTGCACTATCCTCCCACTCACCTTTTTGAAAGAACCATTTTCTTCAAAATCATACCGTTCTTCGTGGAAAAACTTTTTGCCATAGTATAGTGGTGGGGGAATACCCAATAATTTGGCATAACCTACAAAGTAGCACTTGTCTAATTTGTAATATGTTTGTAAACATTTTACACAAGCCCCAGATTCCAAATGTTAAGAAAAGACAAGACATGGTTGGGCGTACCATACCATGGCGTCATTTCAAGAGATCCGATGGCGCTCTATTCAGTGTAAAAGCTATAGTCTCTAAAGCATTACTTTAAAAGGGATAATGGCAAATTGATTTATGTCATCTTTGATCTTACCATGTCATAAATGGTTTGATTACATCTTCACGAACATTCCACTCATAGTGGTGCTCCGGGAGGTGTAAGTTATGAAACTCTTGTCACAACTCATCAGACATTCACTAAACTTGCAACTCAAAATATTCCTTTCCGCTATCTAATTGTAGAAACATAATTTTCTTATTACAATAGTTTCTATTTCATTTTTGAAAATCTTTCGAATGATTTAAAAAGATCTAGACTTACGTATCATCAAGCAAATATCCATATATCTACTTGAGCCATTTTTTAAGATAGACAAATCCACTGTTTGCAACAACATTTATCGGACTACACACATCAAAATGTATGATCACCAATAAGTTCGTTGCTCGTTCTTTATGGCCTATGAACGGTATTTCAGTCACTTCACTTTTCGGACGAAAGTTACAAGTGTCAGATGATTCATAATCAAATGACCTCAAAATCCATCATAATGGAATTTTTTCATGCGGGTTTCTCCAATGTGACCAAATGCAGCGCCACACATATGTGGTATTCTTTTAGTCTTGCGACATTTAGCATCAGTGTTATGGATGTATCATATTACCATCAATATTCCTAACATACCTCCCATCCATGATGGAAGCATGGCCCTTATGTTACTCATGACACTGAACAACAATTGTTCTTTTATGAACAACCCTTTTGCAACAAACATTATGCAATGGGCTAGAGTGTATAAAACTCTAAAATAAATTATGAAAGTAAACACAGAGGTGACATATTATTATCAATATTCATAACATACATCTCATTCATAATGAATGTATGGCTCTTATGTTATTCATAACACTGAACATGAAAAGTTCTCTTATGAATAACCTTCTTGCAAGATACTGCTACTTGTAGACTGCGTTGGATTTTTATCCCGAAGAGGAGAGGATGATGCAGCACAGTAGAGTAAGTATTTCCCTCAGTTAAGAAACCATGGTTATGAATCCAGTAGGAGAACCAAGCAACACCATGTAAACAACACCTACACACAAAACGCAAACCCTCGCACCCAACGCAAACGAGAGGTTTTCAATCTCTCGGCTGTTCAGTAACGAGATTAAATGGTATATGATAGATTGATAGATTAATAAATAAATAAAAGATAAAAAGGTGCATCAAGTATTTTTGGTATTTTTGTCTAAGTAAACAAGATAGATCTTATGATAAAAGTAGACCCGGGGGCCGTAGAGTTCACTAGAGGCATCTCTCAAGAAAATAGCATACGGTGGGTAAACAAATTACTGTTGGGCAATAGATAGAAAAGCAAATAATTATGACGCTATCCAAGGCAATGATCATGATATAGGCATCACATCCAAATCAAGTAGACCGACTCCTGCCTGCATCTACTACTATTACTTCACACATCGACCGCTATCCAGCATGCATCTAGTGTATTAAGTTCAAGAGAACGAAGTAATGCATTAAGAACGATGACATGATGTAGTCAAGATAAACGCAAATAAGAATTCATCCCAACTTGTTATCCTTAATGGCAACAATACTTGCGTGTCAACTCCCCTTCTGTCACTAGGACTGAGCACCGCAAGATCGAACCCATTACCGAGCACCCCTTCCCATTGCAAGAAGATCCAATCTAGTTGGCGAAACCAAACCAAAACTTCGGAGAAGAAATACAAGGCTATACTAAATCATGCATAAAAGATATCAGAGAAGAACTCAAATAAACAAGGATAGATCTAATAAAAAACTCATAATTCATTGGATCCCAACAAACACACCGCACAAAGTCATTACATCGAATGGATCTCCATGAAGATCATGGAGACCGTTGTATTGAGAAACACAAAGGGAGAGAGAGCCATCTAGCTACTACCTACGGACCCGTAGGTCAATGGTGAACTACTCACGCATCATCGGAGAGGCGGCAAGGTTGATGTAGAGCCCCTCCGTGATGAGTTCCCCCTCCGGCGGAGTACCGGAGAAGGCCTCCAGATGGGATCTCATGAGAATAGAGGCTTGCGGCAGTGGAAAAAGTATTTCGTGGGCTCCCCTAGGGTTTTTGGAAATCTTCTGAATTTATAGAGGTGGAAGTAGGGAAAAAGGAGCTGGGAGGGGCCCACATGGCACTGGGGCGTGCCCAGGTGCCATGTGGGGCCCTCCAAACGTTTCTTGTTTGGCTTCCAAGTTTCTGTTGATCCTTATCTCCAGAAAGTTTTGGGATGATTTGATCTTATCTGATATTGATTTTCTGTAAAACAAAAATAGGGCAGAAAACAGGAACTGGCACGTGGCACTAAGTTAATAGGTTAGTCCCCAAAAATGATATAAAAATGTATGAAATGATAATAAAAACATCAAAGAATAATAATATCATAGCATGGAACAAGCAAAAATAATAGATACGTTGGAGACGTATCAAGCATCCCCAAGCTTAACTCCTGCTCGTCCTCGAGCAGGAAAGTGATAAAACATATTTTTGATTGTGGAATGCTACCCAACATACTTCAAATTATTTTCATAGCATAGACATGTGGACTTGTATGATTCAAAGCAATAGTCTATAGTTTGACATGAAGACATAAATACTCAAGTGATGCTAACGAGCAACCATGCCTTTCAAAATAGCAATGCTAAAGGAAATTATTCTTAGCCCATTATGCTCAATCATTGATCCATTCATGAAACACACTCGAATATCAATCATACTCCATGCACACACCTGATTACATGACCCCCTAGTTGGTGCTTTTAAAGAGAAGGATGAGACTCAACATAAAAATAAGTAGAAAGGCCCTTCGCAGAGGGAAGCATTGATTTACAGAGGTGCCAGAGCTCAAGTTTTAAAAAGTGATGACAAATTTATTTTGGGAGGCATGCTTTTCTCGTCAACGAGAATGACTTAAGGTTCCCAACACTTTTCACATTGGATACACCATAGGCAGTTCCCAAACAGAAAATAAATTTTTTGCTCCCCATCATCGTTCCATGGTTTTGAGACTTATGTGCCTTATTTCCATTCACATCCGAAGGAGTTTGTTTTCCACCTTTCCTTTTCACAATCCATGGCTAGCCGTATTCACGGGTGCCCTCCATACAAACACATTCCCAGGAAATTCAATTTATTTTGGGACTGGGCATCCCTTTTACCGCCACACTCTCGTGCAATGACAAGTGAATAAACACTCATCGTGAGAATGACATATCCAACTTGAAAATCATTGGCCACCCCTCACCACTTTATGAGCGATATGGGCACACAAAATAGAAATTATTTTTGAATTTTTTTAGAGATGTCACATGCAAATTTACTTAGGACAGGATTGAAATACCGTATGTAGGTAGATATGGTGGACACAATTGGCAAAACAATTTTAAGGTAAAGGATGCACAAGTATTATTCCCACTTAGTACAAATGGAGGCTAGCATAAAGGTTGAGAAGCGACCAACTAAGAAACCATAATGATGCACATGCATACATAAAACATAACCAACACCGAATAATGCACCACAAGTAGGATGTAACTTCATTGCATAACTATTGACTTTCGTGCTTGCATAGGGAATCATAAACCTTAACATCACTATTCATACTAGAGCATAATTACTCATGAACATTACTCACATATCATCATCTACATATCTCAAAACTATTGCAAAGAATCAAGTTTTTCATGTCCCATAAATTTTTTTATGCTAGTTTTAATTTTTCTACTTGAATAATCATCACATGGGGACCAAGCTCATAGCTTGTGCAATTTACCATAACTATTTTCAAACTCTCAAAAAGATATAAGTGAAGCATGAGACCAACATTTCTAAAAAATATCTAGCATTCTCAAAAAGATATAAGTGAAGCAAGAGAACAAGTTTCTTCAAAACAAATGCACCACCGTGCTCAAAAAGATATAAGTGAAGCACTAGAGCAAGCACCTAGCTCAACCAATTTAAGTGAAGCACAAAGAGCAATTATAACAAATTGTGATGACGTGAAGCTATCTCAAGAAAATGTGTTTAGAGGTGATGATTGTGACAAACTAAAAAGCAAAGACTCATATCATACAAGCCGCTCCAAGCAAAACACATATCATGTGACAAATAAAAATATAGCTTCAAGTGTGTTACCGATAGTCGTTAGAAGAAAGAGGCGATGCTTTCCGGGGCATCCCCAAGCTTAGACGCTTGAGTCTCCTTGGATATTACCTTGGGGTGCCTTGGGCATCCCCAAGCTTAGGATTTTGCATCTCTTCATTCCTTCATCCATCGTCGTCACACCCAAAACATGAAAACTTCAATCACACAAAACTCAACAAAACCTTCGTGAAGTCCATTAGTATAACCGAAGAAATTACAACTATAAGTACTGTTCAAAACCCATTCAAATTTTATTTTGCATTATAAGTACTGTGTTCTCACTTTCCAATGGCTTGCACCCCCCGATACAATCCATAGTTTCATCAAAACTAGCAAACAATGCATCAAAAACAGAATCTGTCAAAAACTGAACAGTCTGTAGCAATCTGTCGAAAAGCCATACTTCTGTATCTCCAAAAATTCTGAAAAATTAGGACAACGTGGACAATTTGTATATCAATCACCTGTAAAAAATTCAGACTCATTCGACGCTCTAACTAATTTATAAAAAAATTATACTGGGCATCAAAGTTTCCTATTTTTCACAGAATTGCGTTCACAAGCATCCACATCATCCCAAAGGTCTTACTTAGCACAAACACTAATTAAAATATAAAAACCAACTCAAAACAGAGGAAAATAAAGGATAATCAAAAGAACAGAACCAAAAAGTGAAAAATAAAAATTTATTTTATTCGTTGGGTTGCCTCCCAACAAGCTCTTTCTTTATAGCCATTAAGATAGGCTTGAGATTTCAATGATGCTCACATGAAAGATAGTAATTGAAACATAAAGAGAGCATCATATAACATATGACAAACACATTTAAGTCTAACATACTTCCTATGCATAGGAATTTTATATGAAAACAAATTGTCAAGACAACCAACATCTAGCCTATGCAAATAGGAAGAATGGAGCATTAAGAATTTCAACACAAAGAGAGGTAAGTTCGTAACACGAAAATTTCAACAACCATATTTTCCTCTCTAATAATAATTACATGTAGGATCATATTCAAATTCAACAATATAGCCATCACATGACATATTCTCTATATGATTCAGATGCATGCAAAGTTGACACTCTTCCAAAATAGTGGGATTATCATCAAGTAAAGTCATGACCTCTCCAATCCCACTTTTATCAAAAATTTCATAAGATTGAACACACTCCAAATATGTGGGATTATTTTCTAAAGTTGACACTCTCCCAAACCCACTTTCAATAGTATTGCAAACAACATAATCAACATGAGGCTTAAATAAATTTTCAAGATCATAAGAAGCATCACCCCAATCATGATCATTACAATGAGTAGTGGACATAACAAAATCGTCATCCCCAAGCTTGGGGTTTTGCATATCATCAACATAATTGACATTAATAGAATTTATAATAACATCATTGCAATCATGCTTTTCATCCAAGGAGTTATCATGCATCACTTTATAAAACAAAATTTCGTCGAGATAATCAAGAGCACTCAAATCACTAGCAATTGGTTCATCATAATTGGATCTTTTGAAAATATTAGCAAGTGGATGAGGATCCATCACAATAAATTTTTAGCAAGCAAAGATGCAAGCAAATAGAAGGCACATGGCAACACAAGCAAAGATAGCAAACAAGAAAACAGCAAAGGAAAAAGGCAAATGAAAGCGGCAAAAGAGAAAGCAAATATTTTTGTAAAAAAAATTTAAAAGTGGTTGAGAGGAAAATGAGAGGCAAATGGAAAATAAACTAAATGCAAAGGTAAGAGTTGAGAGTGTAGGTACTTGGTAATGTTGATGATGTCTCCCTGGCAACGGCGCCAGAAATTCTTCCTTGCTACTTGTAGACTGCGTTGGATTTTTATCGCCGAAGAGGAGAGGATGATGCAGCACAATAGAGTAAGTATTTCCCTCAGTTAAGAAACCAAGGTTATCAATCCAGTAGGAGAACCAAGCAACACCACGTAAACAGCACCTACACACAAAACACTAACCCTCGCACTGAACGCAAATGAGACGTTGTCAATCTCTCGGCGGTTAAGTAACGAGATTAAATGGTATATGATAGATTGATAGATTGATAAATAAATAAAAGATAAAAAGATGCAGTAAGTATTTTTGGTATTTTTGTATAAGTAAACAAGATAGATCTTATGATAAAAATAGACCCGGGGGCCGTAGAGTTCACTAGAGGCATCTCTCAAGAAAATAGCATACGGTGGGTAAACAAGTTACTGTTGGGCAATTGATAGAAAAGCAAATAATTATGACGCTATCCAAGGCAATGATCATGATATAGGCATCACATCCAAATCAAGTAGACCGACTCCTGCCTGCATCTACTACTATTACTTCACACATCGACCGCTATCCAGCATGCAACTAGTGTATTAAGTTCAAGAGAACGAAGTAATGCATTAAGAACGATGACATGATGTAGTCAAGATAAACGCAAATAAGAATTCATCCCAACTTGTTATCCTTAATGGCAACAATACTTGCGTGTCAACTCCCCTTCTGTCACTAGGACTGAGCACCGCAGGATCGAACCTATTACCGAGCACCCCTTCCCATTGCAAGAAGATCCAATCTAGTTGGCCAAACCAAACCAAAACTTCAGAGAAGAAATACAAGGCTATACTAAATAATGCATAAAAGAGATCAGAGAAGAACTCAAATAAACAACGATAGATCTGATCATAAACTCACAATTCATCGGATCCCAACAAACACACCGCACAAAGTCATTACATCGAATGGATCTCCATGAAGATCATGGAGACCGTTGTATTGAGAAACACAAAGAGAGAGAGAGAGAGCCATCTAGCTACTACCTACAGACCCATAGGTCTATGGTGAACTACTCACGCATCATCGGAGAGGCGGCACGGTTGATGTAGAGCCCCTCTTTCCTGAGTTCTCCCTCCGGCGTAGTACCGGAGAAGGCCTCCAGATGGGATCTCGCGAGAACAGAGGCTTGCGGTGGCGGAAAAAGTATTTCGTGGGCTCGCCTAGGGTTTTTGGAATTCTTCTGAATTTATAGAGGAGGAAGTAGGGCAAAAGGAGATGGGAGGGGACTACATGGCACTGGAGCGCCCCCTCGGGGCGCGCCCGGGTGCCATGTGGGGCCCTCCAAACGTTTCTTCCTTGGCTTCCAAGTTTCTGCTAATCCTTATCTCCAGAAAAAAAAATCTCCAAAAAGTTTCGGGACGATTTGATCTTATCTGATATTGATTTTCTGTAAAACAAAAACAGGAACTGGCACGTGGCACTAAGTTAATAGGTTGGTCCCCAAAAATGATATAAAAATGTGTGAAATGATAATAAAAATATCCAAGAATAATAATATCATAGCATGGAACAAGCAAGAATAATAGATACGTTGGAGACGTATCAGATACTTTATGCAATGGGCTAGAGTGTATGAAACTCCAAAAATGAATTATGAAAATAAATACATTGGTAATACGACAATGGAAGGTATAGTAACATTTACTATGTTCCCAGCGCGTATCTAAACCTCACTCCGGCAAGTCTTTTAGGCCGTAGTAGTTCTTGCATCAAGTCACAACTGGATGCAATTGAGTGGGTATCTTTGTGATCAACTCACAATACCCAAGAATTACAGACTAACAGTTTAATCATAATTCCGAAGAACTATTTCTTTGACCAGCCTTCCAAACTTCAATAACTTGTATGACTTTCATACATGAGCTAGACATTCCAGTCTTCTCTCTTTTTTTGCCTTTATACTTCTAACAGTTTTACTTCCAATATTTCTCCAACTCTCGGAAGAAGCACCCAACTTAAGAGTGGCGTTAGCCCCGGACTTCCTAGGCGTGAAAGTTTCACTAACACCCTTCGGACACTTCCTTTCTCTTTAAGTTGTTTGTTCTATTCACCTTCATATCATATGACGGGCATTCTTCTGGATCCCTCTCTTATCAGTCCAATGCATAGTAAACACCTTACTAATGTTTTGCAAACAAACATTGCTTTGGATATCTCATATCTTTTAGCCATTGTCTGCATCTGAAAACAATTTTCAGTTCCATGAATATCACATAACTATCCAAAACTTTTGAAGTTCGGGTCTCATGGAAGCAATCATATTGCACTTGACCGTAACGGAATTCTAGCTTTTGGATGAAAGGACGAGAGTCACATCATCCATAGCATTAGCAGGAGGATACCGAAAGCATGCGATAGCACAAAGTCCTTCTCGGCACTCTTGAGGACATTCCTCACATTACGTTACCAATCGTAAACTTTTAACCAGATAAATAATAGCTTATTCAAATTTAATAGGGAAGGTGGAAACGTGAGCCACTATTCTACAACTATTATGCAAATCACACTAAGACAGAGTTCATAACTAATTGCACTGAGAATTAAACAAGTTAATTCTACAGTGTGCTCCCACTCAAATCAATATCTCTCACAATTGATTGTGAGTGATACAAGACCCATATTGAACTTCAACGCCAAGGATGTATCCATCTCAAGCGAAGAGAATTGCAATCGGCAGGCCAACTTGCCAATCACATCTCCATGTGACTCTTGTTTATCTTTTGATGGGCGTGTTCCGCGCTCAGGACGATCCTCCGGAACATCAAGACAACCAAGTGATCTTGCTGCGAGGTCTCGACTCACCCGCCTCACACTTCTCTAATCATTCTTACCCATGTATCCATGTGATACCCCGAAGAGATATGTGCCGTGACGGTGCTACACTTGGGAGAACACTAAGTACTTGATATTTTTGTGACAGATCACCCTAATAAAAGCGACTACCGCGCAATCCAAAAGGGTGCTTCTAAGGGATAAACATCTCAGGCAATTCATAATAGCATGATATGGTATAGTCCTTTCTGACGGAGAAGTCTTTTATTTTCTTCGTCTTCGGCATTCACGTCAGTGTTCACCTTTGCGAAGATTGCCACCACCTTGTCGATGCACCAGATAATATTGCTATCTCTATAGCTAATAAAATAAGTGCATAACATAAGGTTGACACACAGGTCATTAAAGTGACAATCATATGGCTCCAGCCATCATGCCGAATCATGACTCACAGGTCATGTTAATTTACATTATATAGTCATCTCATACATAATCAAATTAAGTAAGATGAAGACTATACCACATCAAATACACATCCTGTAAAACCAAGTTAGACGCCTCTAATCGGTTGATACAAGATTTTATTTTACGTGGCTTCTAATGTTTTGAAACAAACCGAAGCTACCTACGTCCATCATCAAGCATGATTATTCAAGTCGCTAGATTAAATTTCCGGGGTGTATGAAACATGAGATAATAAAATCTCAAGCCCCATACTGAACTTTGTCATACGCATGACCCCCGTGCAGATCATATCTGCGTTGCCCTTTTGTCTACAAAATTTTATCTTTCTTTTAACTATGGTGGAATTCAATGAACTGTTAGCAGTTCGTTGATCAATCAGGATCGCGGATTGCCAGAACTTTGAAACTCCACCATACCGTTATCAAGATCAGAAATACACAAATTTCAGGGAAGCAACAATAACATCAGGTAATAGATTTCATCTGCTACCCGCACAAATATTTTTTAGTAATAGAACTCATCTACTACAAATTATATTGTGCAACACCCATACATCTCATGTATTCTAGATCGTAACTTGCATCTACGCATAGCACGGCTCATGATGCCACTGCAGGGTAACGCAGCAGAAAACAAAAAATTTCCGACCTATTCACCAGCCCAGGACCACTATGAAGATTGCATACAAGGTTTTGATCCGATCGTTACCGACTCGTAGCGCAGCGGAAGGAGATTCGGTGGATATCCTTGGTGCAGATCCCCGCAGCTAGGATTCACAACCTCCTAACTGTGAGGATGTTCTCCCTCATCTGCTCCTCGGACAGCCCTCTGGGAGCCGGTCGGATAGTCCCTCGGACGGTGTCACGGACAGCCCTCCGGGAGGACCCTCAAAACATGGACGGTCACTCGGACAACCCTTTGAGAGGACACTCGAACAACCCCTCGGGCAAAAGATCGAAACTACGACCTCTCTATGGGGTTGCACACATACGGTGTCACCAATCCGGCAGGGCTTCGCCGTCCAGAACTAGTTCCCACCGGAACCCAGTCAGCCTTTGAGCTTTACGAAACTATTTCATGGGAGGGAGAGAAGAAAGCTAGATCATGCGTGGCATTTGTGAGAGAGTTAGAGTGATTTTGGAGAGCTCCTCTCCACCTCTATTTATAGGGAAGGAGGAGGTGGTGGTGGCTGAAATTTCAGCCCAAAAGGTAGGTGGCCCCCACATGGAAGTGGCTCACAAAAAGCCACCAAACGTGGGTGCACCCTCCCCAAAACGCCACCAAACATGGGCTCCATCAAACATGGATGCTCCCTCCCCAAAAACCCACCAAACATAGGCTGCCCCCTAAAGGGGGCGCCCCAACGAATCATGGGATCTTGTCCCCTCACGCTGGGACAAGATGTTTTCCGTGACCGTTTCTTCTGAAAAATTTCAGAAAATCCCATAACATTTCTGGTACCCTCTGAAATCATTTTGGGCTAGTTCCGAAACATTTCCGGTATGGTGGTTTAATTCCAAAATATTTTAGTTAACTCTGAAACACTTCCGGTTTTCTCTCCGGAACTTTTCCGTCGTCTCCGAAACTTTTCCGGTGACTCTCTCAGACTCCCTGTCTAGTATTCAGTAGATAGATGGCCCTTAAGTGTGTGACCCTATAGATTCGGTGAAGTATAGACATGACCGGACCACTTTTCGATCAATGATCAACATCGGAGCCGTGGACACCCATATTAACCCCTATACCCGCACGAATAAATATTCGAGTGAACCTCCAGTTGCCGTGTGCTATTCCTGTTGCTTCGTGATATGTTACAAACACTCGAGGTGAGATTTATCGGCATCCCCGTGGATCAACAACTTATCCACTATGCCAATTACCTCGTTACCGGTTTTGTTCTCTTTTCTAGTTTCCACGTTCCAGCATCCCTGTGATCAAATCACAATGTGTCTGGCCAGACGATGATGGATATCATAATACCCAGAGGGCCCAGAGATATCTCTCCATCATCGGAGGAGCATATCCCAATCTTGAGCTATCAAGTCCCTTCTCATACTTTCCCATGAACCCGTAAGCCGCCGTAATAGCCACCCAATTACGGATGATGTTTATCAAACCCCAAAGTTCATGAATCAAGCATGAAGGAACTCGATACTCTCATGGTCTAAGGAATTATGCAAACATTAATTTTCTCTGTGTTATTAACCATTAACTTATGACGAATGTATCTCATAGCATAACATCAATTCGGGTCGATTCAACACAAGTGTTCTTCTAACATTGTGACTTCAAAGTTGCCGGCATAGTCATGCCCATGATCAGGAAAACAGAACCATCATGCAACACTTGAGCTAGTCTTAGAGGCCAGACTAGGAAAACATTTTACTTGTTTATTATTCCACACGTGCATATGAGTCTTCCTTCGAGCCTCTTGGTTATTGCAGACTCAAGAACCATAGCAGTTATAGCATGAAACATAAACATAATTATGAACATGGGGATAAATAATAACATTTATTATTGCCTCTAGGGCATATCTCCTACACCACATGCATGCAAGTTTTGTAATCTTCCAAGATAGTGGGATTAACATAAACTAAAGTCATGACCTCTCCAAACCCACTTTTATCGAAAATTTCATAAGATTGAACGTTCTCCAAAGTAGTGGGATTCTTAAAAGTTGATGCTCTTCCAAACCCACTTTCAATAGTATTGTAAATATTATTATCAATAAAAGATTCAGCATGAAGCCCAAATGAATTTCTAAGCTTACAAGAAGCATCATAATTATCACCCTAATCGATCATTAGCACAATTGACTTTTATGGAATTCATACTAACATCATTGCAATCATGCTTTTCATTCAAGAAATGTATCCCAATAGCATTTTCTTTTACAACTTCTTCATCATTAGCTATTGGTTTACAACATGCAGCAAGTTTGAAAAGATTAGCAAGTGAATGAGGATCCATATGTCTTTATGCTATTATTTTATTTCCTTCAGGCAACATGAAAGATAGCACACAAGATATTTTTGATATTTTTGATTTTTTTTAACAAGACTAATAAAAGCAAATAAAGGCAAATAAAAAGTAGAACAAGTAAATAATAATGTGTATGAAGGGACCTTGAGTTGTTTGATAAATCTCCCCAGCAACGGCGCCAGAAATTCTTTTTGCTACTTGTGAGCTACGTTGGGATTTTTCCCGAAGAGGAAGGATGAAGCAATATAGTAGCGGATATAATTTCCCTCAGTAGAGAACCAAGATTATCGAACCAATAGGAGACTCACGCAAACAACCGTCGACCATACCTACACACACAAGTGCAAATACATTCACGCAACGCGGGCAAGAGGGTTGTCAATCCCCTTGTATTCATTAATTGCAAGGATTAAATCTGATTAAAATAGATCCGAGGGCCATATTTTTCACTAGAGGCATCTCTCTCATAATCATAGCATACGGTGGGTAGACAAATTACTGTTGGGCAATTGATAGAAAAGCGCATAGGTTGGTACTAAAACCGGCAGATCTCGAGTAGGGGGTCCCGAGCTGTGGATCTTGGATCTATGGGTAAGCAGACAAGGGAGATAGTATTTACCCAGGTTCGGGCCCTCTCGAAGAGGTAAAACCCTACGTCCTGCTTTGATTGTATTGATCATGATGTATCAAGTACAAGCTTGATCTACCTCGAGATCATATGTTGTGTACTAAACCCAAAGGTAGGTGATCGTGGATGTGATCTTGACTCTATGGACTAAACCCCTTAGCTTATATAAGTACTGGGGGTATCTAGGGTTACACATGGTCGGTTGCCAACTAGGGATACACATGCAGACGGCTGGAGCAGTCCTTGGAGTACATGTCAAGTCTTCGGCAGAGTCCATCTTAATCACGCCAAAGTTCAAGGCTTCCGGAGTAATTCCTAGTCTAGGACCATAAGCTCGGCCCGTGGACTGTGGGCCAAGTAGGTTGGTACCCCCTAGTCTAGGACACCGTCAGTAGCCCCTAAACTTGTCTTCGAAGCCGGGGACAACAAACTTCCTCGGACACATGACTTCGGCTTGGGGTCTTCGGCTTGACAGGCGAGTTCCCCTCTTTTGATGATTTTTCATGTAACCCGAGATCCTTTTGCATTCAAATCGTCTGCTGAACTCATCCTTAAAGGGACTGCCCTCCAACCACGTGTTTCCCTGGTCCAATCTCAATATCCAAAGACATGGGATAACTTAGCCTCGAAGGCTAGCCGTATAGGTGTGAACAGTGCCCTTATCCTGATAGCTTTTACCGAACCGTCACCATACACGGCGTGCGAGCCAGACATTTGGCATAAAGCCGAAGAGTAGCGGCACCACACTAGCTAAGTGCGGCGGAGCTATGTTTAGCAAACTCCAGAAGGCGACCTGGCTAGAAGGCACCTTCGTGGAGACCATCAAAGTGTGGCAACGGGAGTGGTTCTACATCACAGAGCCACTCACTGAAGGCCAGGCTATGATCTCGCCGTTCTCGGCTGGTCCTTCGAGGAGGTGCTCTTGCTGCAGAAGAGGATCGAGTCCATGGCAGACAAGAAGAAGATCAAGTTGGTGGACGTGGTCGATGATGGTGTCCTGGACTAGGGGGTACTCACCACGTCGTCTCCCAACCAGTGGGTCGGGCCGAGGACCCCCATGGCGGTTCACTAATGGGCCAGTTCGGACAGCCGATGACATATACGAGGAAGATTCCACAAGACTTGGTGTTCAAGACAAGGACTCCTCTCCACTGACGTATTCGACTAGGACTCTTGTTATCCTAGACCTCTGGTATATTATATAAGCCGAGGCTGGGCTAGTCGATAGATCATTATGATATTGATCCATCATACCCCTTTGGTTTAGACCACAACGTATGATCTCAAGGTAGATCAACTCTGTACTTAATACTCCATTAATATAAACAAGAGCAGGACGTAGGGTTTTACCTCCATCAAGAGGGCCCGAACCTGGGTAAAACATCGGCTCCTTCGTTCCTGTTACCATTGATCCAAGAATCCACAGCTTGGGACCCCCTACCCCGAGGTCTGCCGGTTTTGACACCGACAATGGTGCTTTCATTGAGACTTCCGCTGTGTGGTCGGCAATGGATCAATGGCTCGCCTGTAGATCAACTGCGACGTCGGCCTATTCGCCGCCGGCTCGACGGTCACCTTGGCTCTACCGAGGACTGCGCTCCGCCTCAGATCATCATGATCGGACGAGGGCCTTCATCAATATCAGCTCCGATCTCTATCAAGATCGTGGAGGAATCATCCAGATAGCTCGGGGGCTCAACTTCAACATTGTCCTCGGGCGACCGTGCTGTTTTTCTATACACCGGATTTGTATTCGCCGTCGCCGCTTCCTCGGGTGTCGCTTTGACGATCGCTTTGGAGAAATAGTTCGGAATTGTGTATACGACAACCCTGTAAAATTTCATCGCGTTCCGATGGAGGAATCTCCGGCGATCTACGATATACCGGAGCCTTGTCAAATCTGGACGGGAATCTTGATGAGTTTAGGGCGAGGAGTCCAGCGCCTAGCTCGGACGTCATTTCGAAGATCCAACCATTGATCGGCTGCGGAATTACCATATCAATCACCCCTCAAAATTTCGGCTCTATCCGACCGTTCAAACTCCGGCAAACCTCCGATAAGCGCATCGATTTTCTGATCTGTTTTCTGCGCTAATACGAATCCGACCCGAGTTCATCTTTGTTCATGAACGGGATATTGGACAACCTTTTTGGAGGAATCTCTTTCTAGGGTATTGTGTTTTGTTTCCGAACACATGCTCACAAATTTTGCTCCTTTTCGGAGGTAACCTTCACCGTTGCGCCGGTGTCAAACCAGACTAACAACGTTGATGCACGGCTGCCGACCTGCGCCAGAAGGGTCGTCGCTTCATCGAGCCAAACTCAACCTCTTCGGATCATTATCTCGGCAAACCGAACAAGAGTTCGGCATCATGAAGGGTAAATCATCACCAACATTGTCGCCCCACGAATTATACGGAGCGGGCACACTGGCATCGCTGCATGGTCACTTCATCAAGCGGGCATCGACCGCGTCACAAGATCCAGCCCGCGATGGCATCACCGCACTATTGCTTCTTCAAGCCTGGATGTGACCTCTGCGTCCGAATATCGGGAGTCAATTCCGGTCGGACTCACCTCTCTTATTCTGTATCCAGCTTCAATCCTAGACGCGACTTCAGTGTCCGAACATCAGGAGTCAACCCTGGACGGACTCGCCCCTTGCACCATAGTACCGGAGGACGATTCCGAAGAAATCCCAAATACTAATCCGGCTGACCAAGCCGATGTCCACCACGCCGACCTGCTTCGACACCTCGGCTGGCATGGTGCTGCAAACGCCATACTACCGACCTGCCCCGTCACCTCGGCTAGACCGGGGGCTTCGCCATCTCTTCATCAACCTACTCCGGTGACTTCGGCGTCACCAGCCAACCAGCTTCGTCACGTTAGCTGGACCGGGGGCTTCTCCTCGCCATATCGACCGTGCGGCATCACCACCTCATCAAGCCGAACTCCTCGCTCGGTTACCTCGGGCTTGGGGGCTGGGACCTTGGCTAGGCTGCGGACTACGTCTTTGTCCCACCACGAGCTCGGACCTCGTCAACAATACAGAGCACATTAACCAGCTAAGTCGCCTCCATGCTCAGTTTTTTTCTTTAAAATTTTTTATTTTATTTTATTTCTTGTTCGGTTCAACCCAACATTATATTTGTGTTAAACAAAAAAGTTGTTCGTTCAAACATTGATTGTTAAACACTTCTTTTTTCCGCTGAGCTCTTCGTCACCTCGGTCATGAGGGTTTTTGTCACCTCGGCTGGACCAGGGGCTTCGGCTCGCCACATCGATCGTGCGGCATCGCCACTTCATCAAGCCGAGCTCTTCGCTCGGGCACCTTGGGACCGGCTTGGGGGCTGGGACCTCAACCCGCCGCAAGCTCGGCCCACATCATCAACGCCGAACACATTAACCACCTAAGTCGCTTTCATGCTCAAAGTTTTTACATTTTTAATTTGTGTTCGGTTCGACCATGCTCACGTGCGTTGTTTGTTAAAAACACTTCCTGTCATAGGTTAACTGGGGGCTCTTAAATTTATACGAGCCATTTTATAATGAAAGTTTTTCTTCTCAGTCGTTGCAAAGTCTTTTTCTACCATTCCTTTTTCGACCTGAGTGTGTGGTCAATAGCCGGATAGCCTGGCTTCTCTCTAAAACCCGCTTCAGTTTAGTTCGCTAAACTGGCCCTGGATAAGCACTCCGCCTTCGGGATAAGGAGGTTGAAGCCGAAGGCTAACCTACTTGAAGTTTAGAGATCGGATATGTCATGTTTAAGCACGGCAGAAGCACAATTTTTTTAAGACCAATTTTGGATTGGCACGAAAAACTTGTTTTTAATTCGGATGTAATGTTTTTACTAAAGTTTTTTGGTTTTCCATGCTTATGGCACTTTTAACCTATTTGTGTGTTTCCAGCATAAGTCTCACAATATGTCGCCGGACACATTTAAAGCTTCGGCAATATCAACGGGGGGCTGCGACTAGAGCCGAACCCACCAAAAGCCAAGGCACTCCGAGGTGTCCTCGGCAAAACGTTCTTGGATATTGCTTTATATGCACCAGTTTCGAATTGTGTCTTCGGTCAATATATAGTTGGGTTGCCCGGCTCCTGTGCTTGCCTCCTACGTTCCGCTTTGTTCGGCTAGGAGTGCAGAGGGAGAACCACTGCGATTATACTTCCGGTTTAACTGGTCAAGTACCTCAGTGGAGAAAGTCGAAAATTGACTGTCACAATGAGCGTAAACTGGTCGGCGATCCGATGACCGTATTAACCAATGGGCCTTTCATAAGATTGGCCGGTGTTACTGGTTTGACCCCGGCTGACGTCGAACATTAACCGGGGGCTAGTAACTGGCCTCGAACTTCAAACTCCTATGACTAAGTGAAAGTTATAAAGCCTGCATATCTGATTGCCTCGTTTCCGCTAACACAACCGCCTCCGGGCACCGAGACATCGGCTAAGGGTTGTATTGTTAGTACGGAAACACCTTGTGTAGCATCTACGAAGGGGTGGAAGACGATGATGGGCCACTTTCAGGTTATAAACAGTCTCAATGGAGAATTTTGTTGGGGAACGTAGTATTTCAAAAATTTCCTACGATCACGCAAGATCTATCTAGGAGAAGCATAGCAACGAGCGGGAGAGTGTGTCCACGTACCCTCGTAGACCGAAAGCGGAAGCGTTTAGTAACGCGGTTGATGTAGTCGAACGTCTTCGCAATCCAACCGATCAAGTACCGAACGCACGGCACCTCCGCGATCTGCACACATTCAGCTCGGTGACGTCCCTCGAACTCTAGATCCAGCTGAGGCCGAGGGAGAGTTTCGTCAGCACGACGGCGTGGTGACGGTGATGATGAAGTTACCGATGCAGGGCTTCGCCTAAGCACTACGACAATATGACCGAGGTGTGTAACTGTGGAGGGGGGCACCGCACACGGCTAAGACAAATCTTCTCTTGTGTCTATGGGGTGCCCCCTGGCCACGTATATAAAAGATGGAGGGAGGAGGAGGCCGGCCCTCATAGGGCGCGCCCAAAGTGTGGAGTCCTACTAGGACTCCCTAGTCCTAGTAGGATTCCACCTCCCACATGGAATAGGAAAAGGGGAAGGGAGAAGGAGAAGGAAGGAAGGGGGCGCCCCCTTTCCCCAGTCCAATTAGGACCAGTCCATGGGGAAGGGGCGCAGCCACCCTTGAGGCCTTTCTCTCCTTTCCCGTATGGCCCATCAAGGCCCAATACGAATTCCCGTAACTCTCCGGTACTCCGAAAAATACCCGAATCACTCAGAACCTTTCTGATGTCCGAATATAGCCTTCCAATATATCGATCTTTACCTATCGACCATTTTGAGACTCCTCGTCATGTCCCCGATCTCATCCGGGACTCCGAACAAACTTCGGTCATCAAATCACATAAACTCATAATACAAATCGTCATTGAACGTTAAGCGTGCGGACCCTACGGGTTCGAGAACTATGTAGACATGACCGAGACACATCTCCGGTCAATAACCAATAGCGAAACCTAGATGCTCATATTGGCTCCTACATATTCTACGAAGATCTTTATCGGTCAAACCGCATAACAACATACGTTATTCCCTTTGTCATCGGTATGTTACTTGCCCGAGATTCGATCGTCGGTATCCTCATACCTCGTTCAATCTCGTTACCGGCAAGTCTCTTTACTCGTTCCGTAATGCATCATCCCGCAACTAACTCATTAGTCACATTGCTTGCAAGGCTTCATATGATGTGCATTACTGAGAGGGCCCAGAGATACCTCTCCGATATTCGGAGTGACAAATCCTAATCTCGATATATGCCAACCCAACAAACACCTTCGGAGACACCTGTAGAGCATCTTTATAATCACCGAGTTACGTTGTGACGTTTGATAGCACACAAAGTGTTCCTCCGGTATTCGGGAGTTGCATAATCTCAGTTATAGGAACATGTATAAGTCTTGAAGAAGGCAATAGCAACAAACTAAACGATCATAGTGCTAAGCTAATGGATGGGTCTTGTCAATCACATCATTCTCCAATGATGTGATCCCGTTCATCAAATGACAACTCATGTCTATGGCTAGGAAACTTAACCATCTTTGATTAACAAGCTAGTCAAGTAGAGGCATACTAGTGACACTCTGTTTGTCTACGTATTCACACATGTACTAAGTTTCCGGTTAATACAATTCTAGCATGAATAATAAACATTTATCATGATATAAGGAAATATAAATAACAATTTTATTATTGCCTCTAGGGCATATTTCCTTCAAATTTGCCTTCCATAATTATCGTAATAAAGCCATAAATATGCATCAATTTGACTTAAGATTTTGGCCAAGCTGGGTTGCCTGGCTCCTGTTCTTACCCCTACGTTCCCGATTGTTCAGCTGGGCGGTAAAGGGAGCACCTCTGTGATTGTTACTACCGGGTCATCCGGATTAGTACCTCAGACTGGGTGAAGCTGAAAGCTAGCCATCTTAAAGGATATAATTGGTCGGCAACGAGCGAAAATTCTGGTTCATCATGGACCATAGAGTTCGGGAACTCTCCCCTAAATAAATCCTCAATATTTTCCTCCCACATTGATCGGAGATGAGGTTTCATGATCATGGTCAGCATGAGAACCCAAAGAAAGGAACCGATAGCGGAACTATTTTCTTTGAAAGATGTTTCTTACATAGTAATATAACATATCTCTCCGCATACCTTTGTTTATAAAACCGTATGGCCGGATTGCCTCGTTTGCCATAAATCTTTGCGCTCATTAAGGCTTTATAAAGTGGGACAAACACTCCTCGGCTACTGGCTGAGGAGGTTAAAGCCGATGGTCGGTCAACAAAGTTTTGTACAATGCGGATCCGAGCTTTAATGATGTAAAGTACTTAGGTACATAGAATCATTACACATAAATTGCGAGCAAAAGTCAAATAATTGTAGCCAATCTTTCAAAGAGTCGAGGGCACAATCTCGCTAAGACAACCGGGCAGCTGACATAACGCTCTCATAATTCCCTATTGGCATTGATTTCCTATCTATTAAGCCCCTTGAGGCCGACCTTGGCGAGATCAGCTTTCGTTAGCTCTAGCTCCTTTAAGAGATCTTTATTCTCTTTTCGAGAAGTTCGTGTTAAACACAACAAAATTTTATGTCAAAGTGATATTGATCCTTAATTCAGCCACCCCGTGCCCACATTAAGGCTCGGGGGCTACTGGGTTTCGCGCTTATCATTTACAAATATTAAAGGGGCACATCGATCCCCTGATCTGGTGTTGCCACCCGACCAGTGGCTCGGGGGCTACTTCATTGCCTATTCAATGCAGAAAATTCATAATGCCCAGTGTTTGGCTTGACCGAGCTATGGGCAAACGCGTCTTCGGACAACAATAGGTACCATCTGGACCTATCCGGCATCAAGCTAATATATTATGGCAACTTATCAAGGACCCGTCTGCCGATCACTATTTCCTCCAATATATTACACCGCGTTTCAATTCCTATGTATAGTGCCGAGCTAGGAGTTGATCCTCAGGCCGATTTCGCAAATCGACCTGAGTCTCAAGGGCTAATGGGATCAGCGGTTTCATGTTTTCCTTCAGGTGCATCTCGGGTTTTAGATCTACACACACCTTGAGGGCTACTGGTTATATATCTCGGCAGAGAATAAATTGCACCAATCAAGAAAAATACAAGCACAAAAAATCAGCCCATACCCGAGGTAGTGCACCACCTCGGATGCAGTCCGGCATAAAGCTCGGATACAAGTAGTTGGCTACATAAAGGGCATTTCCAGCATTAAGCTCGGCTGAACTCCTTCAACTTTTTTGAACCAAGGTGATCTATGACACCTCGGATACAGTCTGGCGTTGGAGCTCGGATACAGTCCGACATTGGAGCTCGGAAGCAGTCCGGCGTTGGTGCTCGGCTGCAAAAAGATATAGCTCGGATGCAATCTGGCGTTGGATTTCGGACGCAGGAGGGCACTACCGCACGGGAAACACTTTAAACCCGAGGTGTGGTGTAAAAATAACAAGGCATTGATAAAGGCCGAAGACTTAAGGGGCTCCTCGGATGCCCGACGTGTAAACTCTTCGGATTTAGCTCGGCAATCCTCAAGATCGAAGATGGAAAGATTTGTTGAACCAGTTTTCAAGGCCGACGACCGAAGATGAAGAGAAGTTTGGAAGAACCGAGGAGCGTCCCCAACTTGAAGACTGGTTCAGGGGGCTACTGATGGTGTCCTGGACTAGGGGGTACTCACCACGTCGTCTCCCAACCAGTGGGTCGGGCCGAGGACCCCCATGGCGGTTCACTAATGGGCCAGTTCGGACAGCCGATGACATATACGAGGAAGATTCCACAAGACTTGCTGATCAAGAGAAGGACTCCTCTCCACTGACGTATTCGACTAGGAATCTTGTTATCCTAGGCCTCTGGTATATTATATAAGCCGAGGCCAGGCTCATCGATAGATCATTATGATATTGATCCATCATACCCCTAGGGTTTAGACCACAACGTATGATCTCGAGGTAGATCAACTCTGTACTTAATACTCCATTAATATAAACAAGAGCAGGACGTAGGGTTTTACCTCCATCAAGAGGGCCTGAACCTGGGTAAAACATCGGCTCCTTCGTTCCTGTTACCATTGATCCAAGAATCCACAGCTTGGGACCCCCTACCCCGAGGTCTGCCGATTTTGACACCGACAGTCGACGTCATGGTCCAGCGCCGCAATCTCCCACTCCAGCTTTAGGCGAGCCCGATGTGGGCCTACACGCCCGAGGACATGCCAACAGTGCGGCATTTCTTCCGCACGGACCTACCCGGGATGTGGACGGTGCTCTTCAAGCCGTCCAAAAACAACTTTCCCGAGGAAGGAGCGGACTGCGGCCTCGATGCCGAGCACGATGCTCACGTGGTAACCGCAGCCCACAATTTACGTTGGTCTCTTTTATTCCTCCAAATTCCTTTGTCAAAATGATCAAGTCACTTCTTTCCTTCCCAGAAAGGATTCCAAGGGCACTTGAGATGAAGTGCCCGGCCCCGCTGCCTGAAGAAACCCGGTCTCCTCAACTCGCAGCACTCTTGGCCGAGGAACCATACGTGGTCACGGTCAAGGAGCTGAAGCCGAAGGGGAGGGGCGGTCTGCGCATCTGTGATCATTCGGAGGCCGGATCCGAAGACACCCACACCACCTCCACCTGCGAGAAGGAAGAGGAGAAGGAGGAAGAAGAGGGGGATGAGGGGGAAGGAGTGCCTTCCCCTAAAAGGAAAAGGGCAGTGTCTGAAGACGCCACTGATACGTCTCCAACGTATCTATAATTTTTGAAGTATTCATGCCATGTTTATTATGTTTTTGTATGATTTTGGTGCACTTTTATATGGATTTTATATGATTTTCATGGACTAACATATTGACCTAGTGCCCAGTGCCAGTTGCTGTTTTCTACTTGTTTTTGGTTTTCCAGAAAATCCATATCAAACGAAGTCCAAATACAGCCAAACTTTTTGACGATTTTATCTAGAAGGAAACAGACCCAGGAAGCTTCGGAGGAGCAGCAGAAGAGTCACAGGTGTAGGGTAACGCGGCAGAAAACAAAAAATTTCTGACCTACGCACCAGCCCAGGACCACTATGGAGACTGCATACAAGGTTTGATCTTTTTCGTTACCGACTCGTAGCGCAGCGGATGTAGAGTCGATGACCATTGGCGGTGCAGATCCCCGCAGCTAGGACTTACAATCTCCCAACCACGAGGATGTATACCCTCATCTGCCCCTCGGACAGCCCACCGGGAGGCGGTCGGACAGTTCCTTAGACGGTGTCGCGGACAACCCTTTGGGAGGACCTACGAAACTTGGACGGTCACTCGGACAGCCCTTCGGGAGGCACTCTCGAACTAAGACCGAAACAACGATCTCTCTACAGAGTTGCACACATACGGTGTCATCTATCCAGCAGGGTTTCGCCGTCCAGAACTAGTTCCCACCGGAACACAGACAGCCTTTCGGCTCTACGAAACTTTTTCGCTGGGAGGGAGAGAGAAGCCAGACAAGTCATGGCATGTGTATGAGAGAAAGGGATGAAGTTTGGGCAGCCCCCTCACCTCCTATTTATAGGAAAACCAAGGGGTAGGATGGGCATTCAAAAATACCAAAGTACCCCCACTTTATGTCTCACATAAAGGGCATAAGGGGAAAAAGGAGTGCCATGTGGAGCTCCAAGGAGGAGTTCCACCCTTGGCCGGCCACCTTCATGGGGGCCCCCCCAAAGGGGGTTCCTTGGTCCCAAAGTCCTTCTAGAAGCCTTTTTGCAAAAGCCCTAAAAGGTGGCTTTCAAATAAAGTAGCCATAAAGTGATTATCACTATTCACGGAACCAATTTTCCGCTACCGTTAAATCCAAAAATATTTTTGTGGGTCTTAGAATAATTCCAGTACCCACATAAATTATTTTGGATTCGTTCCAAAACAATTTCGGATTAGTGATTTTGATCTGCGAAAAGCAAACAAAGTGGTTCCGGCAGCTCCAGAACATTTCCGGTTTTTCTTTCGGAAAATTCCCAGAAGTTTCCAGAATGATTCTGGCACCCTCCAAGAATTATCATGCGTGTGCCCAAACCAATTTGACTTAATAGTATCCCCTGAAACAACTCTTCAGTTTTACCGGAACTCATCCGTTGACCTCTCTCTTCGAAACTTTTCCGCTGTCTCCGAAACTTTTTCCGGAGACTTTCTCTCAGACTCCCTGTCTAGTATTCAGCAGATAGATGACCCTTAAGTGTGTGACCTTATATGTTTGGTGAAGTATAGACATGACCCGGAACCCATTCCGATCAATGATCAACATCGGAGCCGTGGACACCCATATTAACCCCTATACCCACACGAATGAATATTCGAGTGAACCTCCAGTTGCCGTGTGCTATTCCTGTTGCTTCGCGATATGTTAAAATTACCCGAGTTGAGACATGTTGGCATCCTCGTGGATCAACAACTTGTCCACTATGCCAGTCACATCGTTACCGGTATTGTTCTCTTTTCTCGTTACCGTGTTTCGGCATCCCTGTGATCAAATCACCCTGAGTCTGGCCAGACGATGATGGATACCGTAACACCGAAAGGGCCCAGAGATATCTCTCCATCGTCGGAGGACCAAATCTCAATCTTGAGCTATCAAGTTACTTGACATACTTTTCCATGAACCCGTAAGCCGCCGTAATAGCCACCCATTTACGGATGGCGTTTAACAAACCCCAAAGTTCATGAAGCAAGCATGAAGAAACTCGATACACTCATGGTCTATGGAATCATGCAAACGTTAACCATCTCTGTTGTAACATCCCAAAATTTTCCAAATTTTGGAATGTTAATAATAAGATATTATTGAGTGAATTGCTATGATTTTCATGGGAAATTAAAACCTTTTGATTCTTCTTTCAAATATTTCAATACAATTGCTTTTCTTTTGGACACCTATGAAATATTTTGAAACCACAAATAAAAATGGAGTGAGAATAAAATGACTTTCTCAAAATGTGGTGGAAGAATATTTTATGTGAAGTTCTTTGAGTATTTGGAGTTCCATTTGAATTGGATCATATTTGGAGTTTCAATGTCATTCAATTATTTCTAAATTATTCAAATAAAATATGAGAGGAGATAATATGACTTCTCTGAAACTATTATTGGAAATATTTAATATTTCTTGGTCATTTTGGGTATTCATAAAACCCCAAGATTGTGCACAGAAATAATTTTATCACATTCTGAAAGTATTGTTCCTAGACTCGAAGTAGTAACTTCGTAAATGTGAACATTTTAATTCCTGTTGTAAAAAAACTTTTTAAACAGCAAAAAGGGGTTAAGTTAATTATGTCCTAGACAAAATTGGGCCAGGCCCATGTAACTCCAACAGGCCAACATCTCCACACCTACGGAGGGCTTCTCCTCCTCGCGTTCACCCCAGGAGGCCGCCGTGGCGTACAGTGGCTGCACCCCAACGCTTCCCTTCCCTTCCCCGCACCCACTAACCTCCAGAACTGGTTCCCCTCGCCTCCCACGACTCCTCCCCTTCAATGGAGCGCCTTAAGGCACCCCCTAATGGCCATTAGAGCTCGAGGAAACTGCTGCTTTTAGTGCCGCCATTAATACCCATGAAACCGCTCGATTCTGACCTCCCCTGCTCCTATAAAACGTACCCCGAGGATAGCCTCGAAGCCACTCACTAGCCCATCCAAAACCCGTCTATGAAACTCCCTCTTCTGCGAGCAATTGCTCGCCGAAGTTTAGAGGTTTTGCCGCTGTCCGCGGACGTTTTTGATGCCGTTGAGGTGAGATAGACCAGATCCCTACTCCAATCTTCATATCTTTACGTTTCTCATCTCCCTGACATGTCATCCCTTCCGTTTGTCTAGCCGGAGCGCATTCCCCACGGCATACGCCATCGGCCAGAGTTGGGTGCAACTCCGGCGGCCTCCCATCTCCACTACAAAACAAGGCCGAGGCCGGAACCTTGTCAAATGGACTTCCCTCGAGTTGCTCTACGTCGTTCGTACATTCGTTGACACCGGGGACTTCTCTTCTCCAACTCCGGCGACATAGCCGCCAAAATCCGGTGAGCATCCAAAACCTTTCTGTTTCTAATTACAAAACGAAGGGGTATCCTCCAATAGCAGCGCGACACGTGGCAGATTAATTTTATTCCCGTAATTCATTTTCAGATTTTTATCCAAACTTTGAAAATTCGTATCTCTCAAACCGTATGTCCGATTTTAACAAATAAGATATCCCCAGATTCGTTGGAAGATCTAGTTTATTTTAAAATTTCACTTTTGAGCAAACTAAAATTTAGTTCTGATTTAAATATGAAATTGAATAATTTTGCTATATCTTTTAATCTGGAAATCACATGGAAATGTTCCAATTACCAAAGTTGGTCCCTAGAACCATACCCTTCTGTTAGAACTCAACACTTAATTTTTGAACAATGTTTCGTTCCTATTTTGACCACTACACATCAATTTGACCTCCTTTAGTCATAATTTAACCACTTGATCAATTTTATTCTTAGATAAATCTCCTAGATGGATCCCTAGAACCTCTCTGGTCATTTGAACCACCACAAAAATTTGGAGTTACAAGATTAAGGATTAATTCTTTTATCTCGAAACGTATGCCATACCCATTGCCGATTACCCAAGTCAAATATTCCGAATAGTCTCATGATAGAATTTGTTGTTGGAACTTGTCTCACAACCCATCTTCTATGTCAAACCATGATCTTCACTTAGTATCACTTGAATCCAACTGTAGTATATGACTATGTCATGTCTCGTCTAAGACCAAACTTGATTCTATCTCAAACCATAGCCACGACATGATAATTATCCTACGAATGTATTTATATTGTTAATTTGAATCTTTCATTTGGATCTTCATTTGGATTTGTTGTGTGTTGAAGTATTTTTGTTTTATCGTTAGATATATCATAAAGTGAAGGAGTGACGATAACAAATAGAGAATCAACTTCAAGAATCAGGCAAGTTGCAACTTGATCGTTCCTTTTCCTATGTTTTCGTAATATGCATGAACTCTTTTATTACTATGCATGTTTTACTAAAAAAAATTGCAAACAACTATTGCTAGCTAAAGCCCTAGGAACTTTAGCTATGCTTAGCCATGCTTACAAAGAGAAGGGTTAGGAATCATCAAGTTTTAAATGATTAAACTTGCCCCCATTTGGGCCAACATTTTGTGAAAACTTTTGAAAAATAAAACTATATACTATTTTACGTTTACTCCTTGGGCGGAATGGTATTTACGAGAGCATCTACAAGTGATTGCGCCCAATCGGGGTCTTGCAGTGAATGCGCCCGACTAGGGTCTTGCACATAGGTTTTTGGTGGGGACCGCCGTCCAGGGGACTGAGATCTTCCACGTACAGTTTGATGTAGCTTCCAGTACAGCCAGATGCTACTATGGACTCTGGCTTAGCTTAGTACTAACAGGAAACCCTACCCCAGGACCGCCATCGGAGAGAGCCCTTCGTGCCGAAGTTGCGGGCGGCTTGGTCGGTATAGGGGGCTGTTATGGAAAGGCTTCGTCACAATCTCCTCCTAGTCATGCACCCAAGTGTGTAACGATAAACGGGGTTGATTGTGTTATGTGGGGAATGTGTACGACCTCTGCAGAGGGTTAAACCTAATCGATTAGCCATGCCCCCGGTTACCGGCAAATTTGAGCAACTGAAGACTTGGACTAAAGAAGAATCTCCCCTCTCATTTCTAAAAATCTGTTTTAAGGGAATAGGTTGAGGATTGAGCACAGGGAATGTGTTTCACTTCAAACCTATGAATATTTTAAAATAATTTTGGAGAATGAGCACTGGTGCGTATATCCAAGTGTCTTACTCCTACCTTTTATACTAAAAACTATTTTTATTTCAAAAGAAGTTTATAAAATTTAGTATAGGACAAAATTGGCTTTATGCAAAGAAAACCTCCACCAATACTTACCCTGCATATCTATTCTGTTAAACTTTCCTTTGCAACTTGCGAGTACATTCCACATACTCATCTGCACCTGTCATGTGCAGATCTCGACAGATTAAGAGATGATAGGGTTATGGTCTACACTCAACGAGCCCGGTGGCGTTGATGTAGCCCTAACTTAGCAACTACGTATTATGCCACTGTATTATGTGCTAGCATGGAGCTGTGCCAATGGTATGTATTTACTTAATTCTGGATCAATCGTTGTAGTAAAATGATGTATGTTTTACTGATATTCATTCTTGTTACTGTGTGTGCTAGCTATGATCCAGGGATAGCACAGTAAGCATAGAGACTTGGATTCTACCAAATCCGGGTCGTGACAAAATGGTATCAGAGCATACGTTGACTGTAGGACGTGACCGTATAAAATGGTTTAGAAATAAGAAGACCTTGATAGGAACAACTTATATTTCAATAGTATTAACAAGCATTGTCGCATCCTCTTCTTTCCTTTACTAAGCTCTCACCTGCTTTCAAAAACTTAGATATCAACCGCCTATAGACTCCAATGACCTTGACACTGATATGGATTTTCAATAGCCTAAACTTACTTCATGGAAATGATGCTAAGACAAAGGCGTCTCCAATACTGAATTCTACATCCAAGAAGTTGAAGAAGAACTGAAGACACTCAAGACCAAGGTGGTTGTGAAGAAGCTGAAGATTACCACTACAAAGAATATTCCACATGATTCAAATAGTATCCAAGCCCACCATGAGAGTTGCGAAATAAACGAAAGAGTGTGATTAGTGTACCTCACCATGCCAACTCATGTTGGTGAAGGTACCATAGGAATTGTTTGATTGAAATCTAAAAGTGAATTTGGAGTTTTGTGGGAGTTCTTTGCCATTGATTTGATTGTGTTGTCATTTGAGTTGTGTGACTTAAAATCTTGCATTAGTAGGATACGAATTCCGTATGTATGTAGTATTTATTCAACCCTGAGAGGTGCAAGTTACAGATGATTAACAGAAGACCTTCATACGGGTGAAGCGTCACGCACTGAAGACTTTCAAGAACGAAGAAATGAAGACTTTAGGACCAAACCATAGCAAACGAGCCTAATATAAACGTAAACGTTAAGATATATGTTTTTTGGTGATTGTTGTCTGGGTATCCATCTCTGTTTCTCTAAACTCCTATCTCGTCTCTAACCAACCTTAAACCCCATAGATGGATGGAGTTATTTTGATGAGACCAGTGAGGTAGTGATCCGTTCAAAAGTAGAAGAGTGGATTCAAGGAGTAATGGAAGACGCAAAGGTAAATCTGAAGTGAAAGGTGCATTTCTTCTCAGTGTTTCATTCGAGAGGGCTGACACTTGCTGGAAGATGCGTATAGCCATCGACGAATCCCAAAAGGGCAATTACTTGGGAAGAATTCAAGAAGTTTCAATTTCAATCTCGTCTTGTCATACGGATCTGAAGAAACCAAGTGAAGATGCGAGGAAATTATGTTATTTTATGGCTACAAGTTTTAAGGCAACCTGTGTAGCATTAACACCACCCACAGATGTTTTATTAGCTTTGCAGGTGAAGACCTCTTAAAGAGGAGTGAGAAAGGCCAAGTGTTAGAATACGTGATTTACTTATCTACATATGAGGTAATGATTTGAGTACGGGATGGATTGGCCCCCATGCCGGAGACTCTTATTATATACTTTCGTACGTTGATTGGTCAATCGAAGAGATTTCAAACCCTAGTTGAGTGTCCATACGACAAGCCTAAAACCATAGTATGGTAAGACGTATTACCCTTATAGATAGGCAACCGTGCCTAATGTAGATTGGACGGTGACAAAGAAATATGAAGATCTTCAAAGGAGTTCCATTAGAAGTTATCGACCACCATGAGAGTCTCGATTGGTAGTTCTGGAATTTGTGGATTTTGAGCAGGACTTGTTCTTTTGAGGAAAAGCTCGGTTCCTACAAATGAGCTTGATGAAAAACCATACGGGAATGAAGAAGAGGTGGAATCCTCACAATTTTGTTTTTAAGGGTGCTAGCTTTCGAACACCCTCGGAGGATAATTAGCTCATACGACAAATCGGTAAAGACTCAAGAATGGTGCCAAAAGTCTCAAACTTCGGCATGCTGGAGGATCGGAATACAAGGAACTATATTAACATAAGACATTACCTCAAGACAGGAAGCAAAGGGATAAACCACAAACATGTAGATGATATGATCAAACCTGGGAAAGTAACCCTAACCCAACCTATTTCTTGCTAGCCTCTGCAAATCTCGAGGACGAGATTTCTTTTAAGGGTGGTAGTTTGTAACATCCCAAAATTTTCCAAATTTTGGAATGTTAATAATAATATATTATTGAGTGAATTGTTATGATTTTCATGGGAAATTAAAACCTTTTGATTCTTGTTTCAAATATTTCAATCCAATTGCTTTTCTTTTGGACACCTATGAAATATTTTGAAACCACAAATAAAATTCGAGTGAGAATAAAATGACTTTCTCAAAATGTGGTGGAAGAACATTTTATGTGAAGTTCTTTCAATATTTGGAGTTCTATTTGAATTGGATCATATTTGGAGTTTCAGTGTCATTTAAATATTTCCAAATTATTCAAATAAAATATGAGAGGAGATAATATGACTTCTCTGAAACTATTATTGGAAATATTTAATATTTCTTGGTCATTTTGGGTATTCATAAAACCCCAAGATTGTGCACAGAAATAATTTTATCATGTTCTGAAAGTATTGTTCCTAGACTCGAAGTAGTAACTTCGTAAATTTGAACATTTTAATTCCTGTTGTAAATAAACTTTTTAAACAGCAAAAGGGGGTTAATTAGTTAATTATGTCCTAGACAAAATTGGGCCAGGCCCATCTAACTCCAACAGGCCAACATCTCCACACCTACAGAGGGCTTCTCCTCCTCGCGTTCACCCTAGGAGGCCGCCATGGCGTACAGTGGCTGCACCCCAACGCTTCCCTTCCCCGCACCCACTAACCTCCAAAACTGGTTCCCCTCGCCTCCCATGACCCATCCCCTTCAATAGTGTGCCTTAAGGCACCCCCTAATGGCCATTAGAGCTCGAGGAAACTGCTGCTTTTACTACCGCCATTAACACGCATGAAACTGCTCGATTCTGACCTCCCCTACTCCTATAAAAGGTACCCCGAGGATAGCCTCGAAGCCACTCACTAGCCCATCCAAAACCCCTCTATGAAACTCCCTCTTGTGCGAGAAATTGCTCGCCGAGGTTTAGCGGTTTTGCCGCTGTCCACGGACGTTTTCGACGCCGTCGAGGTGAGATAAACCAGATCCCTACTCCAATCTTCATATCTTCATGTTTCTCATCTCCCTGACATGTCATCCCTTCCGTTTGTCTAGCCGGAGCGCATTCCCCACGGCGCACGCCACCGGCCAGAGTTCGGTGCAAATCCGGCGGCCTCCCATCTCCACCACAGAACAAGGCCGAGGCCGGAACCTTGTCAAATGGACTTCCCTCGAGTTGCTCTACGTCGTTCGTACATTCGTTGACACCGGGGACTTCTCTTCTCCAACTCCGGCGATACTTCGGTGACATAGCCGCCAAAATCCGGTGAGCATCCAACACCTTTCTGTTTCTAATTACAACACGAAGGGGTATCCTCCAATAGCAGCGCGACACGTGGCAGATTAATTTTATTCCCGTAATTCATTTTCAGATTTTTATCCAAACTTTGAAAAATCGTATATCTCAAACCGTATGTCCAATTTTAACAACTAAGATATTCCCAGATTCGTTGGAACATCTAGTTTATTTTAAAATTTTAAAATTTCACTTTGGAGCAAACTAAAATTTAGTTCTGATTTAAATAAGAAATTGAATAATTTTGCTATATCTTTTAATCTGGAAATCACATGGAAATGTTCCAATTACCAAAGTTGGTCCCTAGAACCATACCCTAATGTTAGAACTCAACTCTTAATTTTTCAACAATGTTTTGTTCCTGTTTTGACCACTACACATCAATTTGACCTCCTTTAGTCATAATTTAACCACTTGATCAATTTTATTCTTAGATAAATCTCCTAGATGGATCCCTAGAACCTCTCTGGTCATTTGAACCACCACAAAAATTTGGAGTTACAAGATTAAGGATTAATTCTCTTATCTCAAAACCTATGCCATCCCGTTGCCGATTACCCAAGTTAAATATTCCGAATAGTCTCATGATAGAATTTATTGTAGGAACTTGTCTCACAACCCGTCTTCTATATCAAACCATGATCTTCACTTTGTATAACTTGAATCCAACCGTAGCATATGACTATGTCATGTCTCGTTTAAGACCAAACTTGATTCTATCTAGAACCATAGCCACGACATGATAATTATCCTACGAATGTATTTATATTGTTAATTTGAATCTTTCATTTGGATCTTCATTTGGATTTATTGTGTGTTGAAGTATTTTGTTTTATCGTTAGATATATTGTAAATTGAAGGAGTGACGATAACAAATAGAGAATCAACTTCAGGAATCAGGCAAGTTGCAACTTGATCATTCCTTTTCCTATGTTTTCGTAATATGCATGAACTCTTTTATTACTATGCATGTTTTACTAAATTTTTTTTGCAAACAACTATTGCTAGCTCAAGCCCTAGGAACTTGTAGCTATGCTTAGCCATGCTTACGAAGAAAAGGGTTGGGAATCAAACAAGTTTTAAATGATTAAACTTGCCCTTATTTGAGGCAACATTTTGTGAAAACTTTTGAAAAATAAAACTATATTCTATTTTACTTCTACTCCCTAGGCGGAATGGTATTGACGGGAGCGTCTACAGGTGATTGCGCCCAATCGGGGTCTTGCAGTGAATGCGCCCGACTAGGGTCTTGCACACAGGTTTTTGGTGGGGACCGCCGTCCAGGGGACTGAGATCTTCCAAGTACAATTTGATGTAGCTTCCAGTACAGCCACATGCTACTAGGGGCTCTGACTTAGCTTAGTACTAACGGGAAACCATACCCCAGGACCGCCATCGGAGAGAGGCCTTCGTGCCGAAGTTGCGGGCGGCTTGGTCGGTATAGGGGGATGTTACGGAAAGGCTTCATCACAATCTCCTCCTAGTCGTGCACCCAAGTGTGTAACGATAAACGGGGTTGATTGTGTCATGTGGGGAACGTGTACGACCTCTGCAGAGGGTTAAACCTAATCAATTAGCCGTGCCCCCGGTTACAGGCAAATTTGAGCAACTGAAGACTTGGACTAAAGAAGAATCTCCCCTCTCTTTTCTAAAAATCTGTTTTAAGGGAATAGGTTGAGGATTGAGCACGGGGAATGTGTTTCACTTCGAACCTATGTATATTTTAAACTAATTTGGAGAATGAGCACTGGTGTGTATATCCTAGTGTCTCACTCCTATATTTTATACTAAAAACTATTTTTATTTCAAAAGAAGTTTATAAAATTTAGTATAGGAGAAAATTGGCTTTATGCAAAGAAAACCTCCAGCAATACTTACCCTACATATCTATTCTGTTAAACTTTCTTTGCAACTTGCGAGTACATTCCACGTACTCATCTGCACCGGTCATGTGTAGATCTCGACAAATTAAGAGATGATAGGGTTATGGTCTATACTCAACGAGCCCGGTGGCGTTGATGGAGCCCTAACTAAGCAACTACGTATTATTCCGCTATATTATGTGCCAGCATTGAGCTGTGCCCTTGTGGTTATTGCAGACTCGAGAACCATAGCAGTTATAGCATGGAACATAAACATAATTATGAACAGGGAGATAAATAATAACATTTATTATTGCCTCTAGGGCATATCTCCTACAGACTCCCACTTGCACTAGAGACAATAATCTAGTCAATGCTAATGCACTTTACACCTATGGCATACCGGTGTAAAAAATGCTTCGCTTGTGGTATAGCCTGATGTCCAGTGGATCTGACAATTTCAGTTCCGTGTGTATCTTTGCATATCCTCGCATTTTCACGCTTTCACAAAATTCATATTTTGTGTGGAGTTGGCTTTGTATATATGTGAATCATTGGTCGAAACCTGATTCCTCAGACTGAGCTATGAAGCGACTATCTTCTATAGTGTCCCATTGACAAAAGGCTTCTTGGAACCATACTAAGTTCATGAATGAACTATATGATTCAACAACTTCTTTGTCACTTCCAAAGTGTCAACATACTTAGCCTTTGTTATAGAATTCGCCAGAGTAACCTGTTTGAAACAATTTCCAACTACCGTGCCACCATATTGTGTATTACACAAAACCCTTAACTTAAATCGAAAATCGCATGGAGAATTGATGAAGACTGTATCGATGTAATTACTTACAACGAGCACTTCATAATCTCTGCTTGCGAGAAACCATGTCATCAGTACTGCTCTAGTACTCAATGACATCTTTCACTGTTGTCCCATGGTCAGTACTTTCGATCACTTTGGTATCTATTCTCGCAACAACTTTGGAGTATTGGACATATCTGGTTGTTTTTACATACCATGGAATACATGATTAATCCACACACAAAGGCGTGTGGAATCTCCATCATGTATTTTGCTCATCAGTGTTTTTGGGACACCGTGTCTTGCAAAACTCTTTCCTTGTGACTTTGACAAGAATCACTCCTTGGCGTTTTAAATGCTAAAAAGTTTTAGCATCGTGTCAATATGTATTCATTGCTTAGCCCCATTAGGTAAATCTATCTCCATAGATCATTATGCCTAATATCAACGCTATTTAGCCCAAGCACTTCATCGAATATCTATTTTCAAATGAAGTCGTAATTCGTGTCAAGAAATTTATTTCCAACTAACAATGTGTCAAGTACACAAAGTTTTTAGAAATATTATCATGCTCCCACTTACTTTCTTGAACCACAAGCATCTTCGATACCCATTTGATGAAGTCAAACTTTTTTGACCATTTCATCAAAAACGAAGATTCCATCTACATTTTGCTCTATTCTGTCCATTGCTGGAACTCTGAAGTTTGCATACTTACTAGCATCCTCTGGACTGACAAAATACCTTGGACTGTAACACATGCGAGTCCTTGGTTTCATTTTCATCAGATGGAAATCCTTTCGTCATCCTTGTTTCATATCTCATGATTTGAAATATGTATTATTTGCTAGTTCAACCCGAACCGACTTTAAGCATCGCTACGGTGAAACAACCTCATCGTAGTCAACTCCTTGAACTTGTTATTGCAACAAGTCAAGCTTTATGGATAAAACATTTTTATCCGTATCAGTTTTTAGTTCCATAAATATTCGTTAGACTCTAAGTCTTCTGAAAGGTGTATCAAGATTTTAATCTTGAATCACTTATATGGAAACTATCTCGGATTGTATTGGCATTTAGCCAATTCCGGAGTCAGGGCCCATCAATGCTTCCTTGTGTATCGTAGGTATACTGTTGTTTAACAACAATATCTCGTATGCGCACCTGAGAGGTTTGCACGAGTTTTTCCTACGTTGTTCAGCTGCAAGTTCGACTGAAGTCCATACATCTCATGTAGAGGCTTCAGTATCAGTCGTAGTAGAAAACTCTGGAATCACTTCCAAGGTTCCTTTCCTTTGATCTGATGACGAAGATACTTGTTATCTCGTCGAGTTGCACTGTCCTCCCACTCACCCTTTTGCAAGAACTATTCTCTTTAAAAGCATACCATTTTGTGGCAAAATCATTTGCCTCGGTATAGTGGTGGGGGAATACCCAATGACTTGGGATAACTTACAAAGTAGCACTTGTCTAATTTGGAATAGGTTTGTAACGTTGTACACAAGCCTCATATTACAAATGTTAAGAAAAGATATAACATGGTTGGGCGTAACATACCATGGCGTCATTTCAATAGACCCGATGGAGCTCTTTTCAGTGTAAAAGCCGCAGTCTCTAAAGCATCACTTTAAAAGGGATAATGGCAAATTTATTTATGTCATCTTTGATCTTACTATGTCATGAATGGTTCGATTACATCTTCACGGACTTTCCACTTGCAGTGGTGTTCCGGGAGGTGCAAGTTATGAAACCCCTTTCAGAACTCATCAGACATTAGCTAAACTTGTAACTCAAATATTCCTTTCTGCAATCTAATTGCAGAAACATAGTTTTCTTGTTACAATAATTTCTTCTTCATTTTGAAAACCTTTTGAATGATTTCAAAAGATCCAGACTTACGTCTTATCAAGTAAATATCCAAATATCTACTTGAGTCATTTCTGAAGATAGATAAATCCACTACTTGCAACAACATTTATTGAACTACACACATCAAAATGTATGATCACCAATAAGTTTGTTGCTCGTTCCTTATGGTATTTTAGTCACATCACTTTTTATATGAAAGTTGCAAGTGTCAGATGATTCAAAATCAAAAGACTTCAAAATCCATCATAATGGAATTTCTCCTTGCGGGTTTCACCAATGTGACCAAATGTAGTGCCACACTTGTGTGGTATTCTTTTAGTCTTGCGACATTTAGCGTCAGTGTTATGGATGTATCATATTTCTATCAATATTCATAACATACATCCCATCTTGGATGGAAGCATGGACCCTCATGTTATTCATAATACTGAACAACAATTGTTCTTTTATGAACAACTTTCTTGCAAAACTCTATGCAAGGGGCTAGAGTGTAAAACTCTAAAATGAATTATGAAAGTAAATAGGAGGTAATGTATTAATATCAATATTCATAACATACATCTAATTCATAATGAAAGTACGGCCCTTATGTTATTCATAACACCGAACATCAAAAGTTCTCTTATGAGCAACCTTCTTGGAAAATACCTTATGCAAAAGGCTAGAGTATGAAACTCTAAAATGAATTATGAAAGTAAATACATAGGTAATACACCGATGGAAGGTATAGAAACATTTACTATGTTCCCTGTGTGTATCTTAACCTCATTCCTGGCTAGTCTTTCAGGCCATAGTAGTTCTTACATCGAGTCGTAATAGAATGCAATCGAGCGGGTATCTTTGTGATTAACTCACAATACCCAAGAATCAATGATTATCATGTTTAACCATAATTCCTAAGAACTATATCTTTGACCAGCCTTCTATACATCAAAAACTTGTATGACATTCATACATGAGCTGGATATTCCAGTCTTCTTTCCTTTTGCCTTTATACTTCTAACAGTTGAACTTTCAGTATTTTTCCTATTCTCAGAAGAAGCACCCAACTTAAGTGTGGCGTTAGCCCCGGACTTCCCAGGCGTGAAAGTTTCACCAATACCCTTCGGCACTTCCTTTCTCTTTAAGTTGTTGTTTTATTCACCTTCATATCTTATGACAGGCGTTCTTCTGGATTCCTCTCCTAACAGTCAAATGCATAGTAAACACTTTTACTAATAGTTTGCAAACAAACATTGCTTTGTTTGTATCTGAAAATGATTTTCAGTTCCATGAATATCACATAACTATCCCAAACTTTTGAAGTTTGGGTCTCATGGAAGCAAACATATTGCATTTGACCGTAATGGAATTCTAGCTTTTGGATCGAAGGACGAGAGTCACACGATCCATAGCATTTGCGGGAGGATACCGAAAGCATGCGATAGGACAAAGTCCTTCTCGGCACTCTTGAGGACAATCCTCACATTACATTACCAACCGTAAAGTTTTAACCAGATATTTAACAACTTATTCAATTTTAACAGGGAAGGTGGAAACGCGAGCCATTATTCTAGAACTATTTTGCAAATCACACTTAGACAGTGTTCAAAATTAATTGCACTGAGAATTAAACAAGTTAATTCAACAGTGCGCTCCCACTCAAATCAATATCTCTCATAATTGATTGTGAGTGATCCAAGATCCAGACTTCAATTCATCACCATAGAATCATCATCTCATGATGGGAATTTTAATCGGTAGGCCAACTTGCCGAGCACATCTCTATGTGACTCTTGCTCATCTTTTGATGCGTGTGTTCCGAGCTCAGGACGAGCCTGCCATGAACGTCAAGACAACCAAGTGATCTTGCTGCGAGGTCTGACCTAACCTGCCTCACGCTTCTCTAATCGTTCGTACCCACGCATCCATGGCACACCCAAGATAGGTGCCGTGACGGTGCTACACTTGGGAGAACACTAACTACTTGATATTTTCAGTGAGAGATCACCCTAATAAAAAGCAACTACCACGCAATCAAGAAGGGTGCATCAAAGGGATAAACATCTCAGGCAATTCATAATAGCATGATATGGTATAGCCCTTTCTGACGGAGAAGTCTTTAATTTCTTCGGCTTCGGCATTCGCGTTGGTGTTGACCTTCGCGAAGATTTTCACCACCTTGTCGATGCACCAGATAATATTGCCATCTCTATAGCTAATAAAATAAGTGCATTACGTAAGGTTGACACACAGGTCATTAAAGTGACAATCATATGGCTCCAGCATCATGCCGAATCATGACACGCAGGTCATGTTAATCAATTTACATCATATAGTCATCTCATACATAATCAAATTAATATGAGCGCTGCTATACCACATCACATGCACATGCAAACCCTCCTGCAAAACCAAGTTAGACGCCTCTAATCGGATCATGCATAAACTTCTTTTACGTGGCTTCGAAGGTTTCGAAACAAGCCGAAGCTACCAACGTTCATCATCAAGTATGATCATCCAAGTCGCTAGATTAACATTGCGAGGTGTATGAAACACGAGATTATAAAATCTCAAGCCCCATACTGAACTTCGTCATACGCATGACCCCCGTGCAGATTATATCTGCGTTGCCCTTTCGTTAGCAGTTCATTGATCAATCAGGATCGCGGATTGCCAGAACATTGAAACTCCACCATGCTATTATCAAGATCAGAAATATGCAAATTCCAGGGAAGCAACAAGAACATCGGGTAACAGATTTCATCTGCTACCCGCACAAATAATTTTCAGTAATAGAACTCATCTACTACCTAATTATATTGTGCAACACCCATACATCTCTATGTATTCTAGATCGCAACCTGCATCTACGCATAGCACGGATCATGAGGCCACTGTAGGGTAACGTGGCAGAAAATAAAAAAATTCCGACCTACGCACCAGCCCAGGACCACTATGGAGACTGCATACAAGGTTTGATCTTTTTCGTTACCGACTCGTAACGCGGCGGAAGTAGAGTCGATGACGATCGGTGGTGCAGATCCCTGTAGCTAGGATTTACAACCTCCCAACCGCGAGGTGTTTGAGAAAAAACAGAATAACCATCTAGGAAACAAAAGTGTGTGTGCTTAGACAACCTTTCTAACATTTGAACAATAAAAGGCAAAGGATAATGATCTTTCCTAGTAGCTTTATTCAACTTTCTAAAATCTATCACCATCCTATAACCAGTTACTATCCTCTGAGGAATAAGCTCATTCTTATCACTAGGAACACAATGAACTGGACTTACCCATCTACTATCAGCTATGGGATAGATTATACCTTCTTCTAGAAGCTTTAATATTTCAGTTCTTACCACCTCTTTCATTTTTGGATTCAATCGACGTTGGTGGTCAACAACGGGTTTAGCATCTGGCTCCATATTAATCTTGTGCTGACATAGAGTGGGACTAATGCCCTTAAGATCATCCAGAGTGTATCCAATAGCAGCATGATGCTTCCTTAGAATTTTTAATAACCTCGTTTCTTCATGTCCTGAAATGTTAGCACTGATAACAACAAGATATATTTTCTTTTCATCAAGATAAACATATTTCAAAGTATCAGGCAATGGCTTCAATTCAAAAACAGGACCACCCTTCGGTGTAGGAGGACCTCCAAGAGTTTCAACAGGCAAATTATGCTTAAGAATAGGCTGCTGATTAAAGAAGACCTTATCTAATTTGTTCCTTTCATTCATATGCATATCATTCTCATGATCAAGCAAATATTGTTCTAAAGGATCAGTAGGAGGAACAGCAATAGAAGCAAGACCAACAATTTCATCTTTGCTAGGCAATTCTACCTCATGGGGCTGTCTACGAAACTTAGAGAAATTAAACTCATGAGACACACCACCAAAATTGACACTAACATTTTCCTTACCACAATCAATTTGAGCATTAACAGTATTCAAGAAAGGTCTACCAAATATTATAGGACAAAAATCATCTTGCGGTGATCCAAGAACAAGGAAATTAGTAGGGTATTTGATCTTACCGCACAAGACTTCAACATCTCTGACAATACCAAGTGGTGAGATAGTATTTCTATCTGCAAGCTTAATAGTGACATCGATATCCTCAATTTCAACAGGTGCAATATCATTCATGACTTCTTGATAAAGAGTAAAAGGAATAGAACTCACACTAGCACCCACATCACATAGGCCATGATAATAATGACCTCCAATTTTAACAGAAATAACAGGCATGCCAACAACAGGTCTATTCTTATGCTTAGGATCAGGACTAGCAATTCTAGATGCATTATCACAGAAATAAATAACATGCTTATCTAATTCATGAACCAAAAGATCTTTAACTATAGCAACACTATGTTCAACCTTAATCTTCTCAGAAGGTGTAGGTGTTCTAACATAACACTACCTAACCACAGAAGAAACCTTAGAGTGTTCTTTAATTCTAAGAGGGAAAGGTGGTTTCTCAAAATAGGTAGTAGGAACAACTGGATCAACATTGTAAACAATAACTTTTTCTTCCTTAACCTCGGGGGATTTTTCCTTAATTTCTATGGGAGGATGGTATTTAAAACACTTCTCCTTAGGAAGATCAACATGTGCAGCAAACGATTCACCAAAAAACGCTACTATCTTAGAGTCAAGTCCATACTTAGCGCTAAAATTTTGAAAAGCATCAGTTTCCATAAAACATTTAACACAATCAAACTCAAGATTTATACCTGACTCATTACCTTTGTCGATCTCACAATCCTCATAGTTGCGCTTAATTTTTTCAAGAAGATCCCATTTGAATTCAATAGTCTTCTTTGTAAAAGAACCAGTCGAAGAAGAATCAAGCATAGTTTGATCATTATGAGAAAGCCGAGCATAAAAGTTTTGAAGAATTATTTCTCTTGAGAGCTCATGATTATGGCATGTGTGAAGCATATACTTGAGCCTCCCCCAAGCTTGAGCGATACTTTCTCCTTCACGAGGCCAAAAGTTATAGATATAATTGCGATCACGATGAACCAAATGCATAGGATAAAATTTCTGGTGGAACTCCAGTTTCAACCGATTCCAATCCCATGTGTCAGTATCATCACATAGCCTATACCATGTCAATGCCTTTCCCTCCAAAGATAAAGGGAATACTTTCTTCTTGGCTCTATCTCCAGATAAACCTGCAAGATTAAAAAATCCACAAATTTCATCCACATAGATCAAGTGCATATCAGGATGTTTTGTTCCATCTCCTGCATAAGGATTAGCTAGCAGTTTCTTAACCAAACCCATTGGAAATTCATAAGAAATATTTTCAGTAGCTTCAATAGGTGGTGGAGAGGAAACTCTAGTGGTTTCCGGTCGAGGTGAACATACCCCGAACAAGCCTCTCAAAGGATTACTTTCCATAGTGACAAGTAGCAATAAATTTCAGCACGTAACAAAAATGTTTCCTTACCAATTTCCATTTACCAAAGGCGCTTCACTCCCTGGCAACGGTGCCAGAAAATATTCTTGATGACCCACAAGTATAGGGGGTCAATCGTAGTCCTTTCGATAAGTAACAGTGTTGAACCCAACAAGGAGCAGAAGGAAATGACAAGCGGTTTTCAGTAAGGTAGTTTCTGCAAGCACTGAAATAAGCGGTAACCGATAGTTTGATAGCAAGATAATTTGTAACGAGTAACAAGTAACAAGTGTAGATAAAGTGCAGCAAGATAGCCCAATCCTTTTGAGTGCAAAGGACAGGTCAGAACAAGTACTTATAGTGATGCAAACGTTCTGGAGGACACACGGGAATTTCATCAAGTCACTTTCACCATGTTCATTCGATTTGCGTTCGCTACTTTGATGATTTGATATGTGGGTGGACCGGTGCTTGGGTGCTGTTCTTACTTGAACAAGCCTCCCACTTATGATTACCCCCTCTCGCAAGCATCCGCAACTATGAAAAGAGAATTAAGACAAAGTCTAACCATGGCAATAAACATGTGGATCCAAATCAGCCCCTTACGGAATAGCGCATAAACTGGGGTTTAAGCTTCTGTCAATCTAGCAACCCATCATCCAATTACTACTCCACAATGCATTCCCTTAGGACCATAAATGGTGAAGTGTCATGTAGTCGACGTTCACATGACACCACTAAGAGAATCACAACATACATATCATCAAAATACCGAACGAATACCGAATTCACATGATTACTTATGACAAGACTTCTCCCATGTCCTCAAGAACAAAAGTAACTACTCACTCATCATCATGATGTTCAAGATTAGAGGGGTATTGAATAACATAAAGGATCTGAACATTTAGTATCTCACAAGGCAAACCAACTAGCATCAACTACGATAGGTAATCAACACTACTAGCAAACCACAAGTAGCAATCTATAGTTTTGATACGAAGATTGAATACAAGAGATGAACTAGGGTTTGAGATGAGATGGTGTTGTTGATGATGATGATGAAGATTGGTCCTCCCACGATGAGAGGGTTGTTGGTGATGACGAAGGCTTTGATTTCCCCCTCCCGGAGGGAAGTGTCCCCGCTGGAATCTGCCCGCCGAAGAGCAAAAGAGCTCCTGCTCTAGTTCCGCCTCGTGCCGGTGGCGCCTCGTCCCGAAAGTCTCCCCATAAATTTTTTAGGGTAAAATGACTTATATATCAGAAGGAGGGGGCAAGAGGTGGGCCAGGGGCTCCGCATGGCACTTAGGCACGCCCCAGGGTGGCGCGCCCAGGTGCCATGTGGGCACCTGGTTGGCCTCCTCCAGCAACTCTCTGGCCCAGCATTTTTTATATATTCAAAAATAAATCTCCATTGAATTTCAGCCCATTTGGAGATGTGCAGAATAGGTATCTCTGCTGTAGCTTTTCCAGGCCCTGAAATCCAGCTGTCGGTATTCTCCCTCTTTTGTGTAAACCTTGCATATTAAGAGAGAAAAGGCATTAGAAGTACTCCATGAAGTGTTATATTGGCCAAAAACTTTGTAAATATCAGCAATAAAACATGATGCAAAATGGACGTGTCAGTGGATAGTCATGGGAAGAAACTGGGTTTAAGGGTTTTTGGACGCACAAGTAGTATCTCTACTTAGTACGAAATTTTGGCTAGTAAAAGATCCTAAGCAAGCACCACATGTTGGAGGATCCATAACAATATAACTTCTATGCAAATATACTGAAACATAACTCATTACGTTGTCTTTCTTGTCCAACTTCAACTAATTTTCTCAAGTTTGAAAATAATTAATGGGTATTCAAAATCATAAAAGATGTCCAAGATAATATATTTATATGTGAAAGTTCTCTTCCTTATACTAATCATTCATGAATTGTTTGCATGACCAATATTGTGATTGTCAAGCTTCAATAGATTTCACTTTCTAAACCCAATGTGAAACTACTACTAGACATGATACAAGCATATGAAGCTCATAGTATTTCAACTTCATGATATTCAATTTATTCAACAATTTACTCATAGAATATAAGTGAAGAACAAGAGTAAATGACAAACTACTCCAAAAAGATATAAGTGAAGACCAAACGAGTAGTTAAGTAAATAGGTGGCTATGTGAGGACTCTCTCCAAATAAAGATTTCAGATCTTGATAATATTATTCAAACAGCAAACAAAATGAAAATAAAAGGACACTCGAAGGATAGCACATATCATGTGAAGAAGTAAAAACTTAGGCTAACCGATAGGTGTTGATGAAGAAAGGTGGGATGCCCACCAACGCATCCCCAAGCTTAGATGCTCAAGACTGCTTGAAATGTTATCTTGGGGTGCCTTGGGCATCCCAAAGCTTGAGCTCTTGTGTCTCCTTAATTCCTCTCATATCATGGTTTCCCTAAATCTCAAAAACTTCATCCACACAAAACTCAATAGGAACTCGTGAGATAAGTTACTATAAATCAACTCAAAACCTTAACATTCTATACTGTAGCAAATCACAAAAATTATAATTAAACATTGCATACTAAATGCCTCTACATATTTAATAATCCTACCCATAAATAGAAACATTAAACAAGCAACATATGCAAACAATGCAACTATAACCGAAATCTGTCTAAACAGAACAGTCTGTAAAGGGGGATTTAAAATTCATATTTCCCTAACTCCAAAAATCTAAAAAAAATCCACGTGCAAGAGAACTCATTCATGCTTACTGTGTAAACATTTCAGATTTTTATCATGTTCTTACTATTCAGGAATATTCTGGACATAACAGAAAACTTTCTGTTTTCAAACAGCAACACATGAACTTGCAAACTGAGCATGGTAAAGGCAATAATTGGCATTTTATTGAACTAAAAGATACAAAACATGATTATTGATAACAACAAGCAAATATCAACAAAATAAAATGATGCTCCAAGCAAAACTCATATTATGTGATGAATAAAAATATAGCTCTAAGTGAGGTTACCGATAATGTTGAAGACAAAGGAGGGGATGCCTTCCGGGGCATCCCCAAGCTTAGTTGCTTTTGTCCTCCTTGAATATTACCTTGGGGTGCCTTGGGCATCCCCAAGATTATGGTCTCACCACTCCTTATTCTCCTTATATCAATTTCTCACCCAAAACTTGAAAACTTCAATCACACAAAACTTAACGGAACTTGTGAGATTGGTTAGTATGATAAAAATAATTCTTTCACTTAGGTACTGTCAAGACAAGATTAATAATTGTTCTCACATAGTGCCTACTGTGGTCTATCATTTCCACAATTCATATTGCTCAATATAATCAATGGAAACACTAAAACAAGCAAACTATGCCTCGAAAATAGAATCTATCAAAAACAGAACAATATTTGTGAGCAATTGAAAAAACATACTTCTGTACCTCCAAAAATTCTGAAAAATTAGAAAAACGTAAAAAAATTGTAACCCAATACTGTGTAAAAATGTAATAATTTTCTCATGCTCCAGTATAGAATATAAATTCCAACACTGGACGCAAAAGTTTCTATTTTTGCACAGAATCATATCTACAAGCATCCACACTATCCCAAAGGCTTTACTTGGCAGATTATTGAAAGAAAACATATTAAACATGATTACTAAAATAGCTTAATCATGTTGACAAACAGAAACAGTAGGTACAAATATTGGGTTGCCTCCCAACAAGCGCTTTTCTTTAATGCCTTTTAGCTAGGCATGATGCTTTCATTGATGCTCGCATAAAAGTAAAGAATTGAAACACAAAGAGAGCATCATGAAGCATATGACTAGCACATTTAAGCCTAACCCACTTCCTATGCATAGGGATTTTGTGAGCATCATTAAATAAATTCATGACCTCTCCAAATCCACTTTCATCAATATAATCATCATAAATAGGAGGCATGCTATCATCATAATAGATTTTCTCATCAAAACTTGGGGGACTAAAAATATCTTCTTCATCAAACATAGCATCCCCAAGCTTATGGCTTTTCATATCACTATCATCATGGATATTCAAAGAATTCATACTAGCAACACTGCAATCTTGCTTATCATTCAAAGATTTTATGCCAAACATTTTATTGAATTCTTCTTCTATCAATTGAGCACAATTTTTCGCTCCATCATTTTCAAGAAAAACATTATAAAGACGAATAATATGAGGCAACCTCAATTCCATTTTTTTGTAGTTTTCTTTTATTAGCCAAACTAGTGATAAAGCAAGAAACTAAAAGATTTAATTGCAAGATCTAAAGAGATACCTTCAAGCACTCACCTCCCCGGCAACGGCGCTAGAAAAGAGCTTGATGTCTACTACACAACTTATTCTTGTAGACTCGTGTTGGGCCTCCAAGCACAGAGTTTTGTAGGACAGTCATTAGTAGAAAAAAACCCTTTAGTCCCGGTTCCCAACCCCCTTTAGTCCCTGTTTTCCCAACCGGGACTATGGATTCGGGACTAAAGGCATGATCCTTTAGTCCCGGTTGTCACAACCGGGAGTAAAGGTCCTCCAGGCTAAAAAAAATAATGCCTCCTACCAATGCAACTCATGGGATTCGAACTCAAGACCTCATGTATTGCCTCGCGCGCAGCTTACCACCCCACCTACACAGCACATGTGACTTTGGATGGGATGCTTTCCTTTTGAACTAGCCTATGGAGGACCTTTAGTATGGGTTGGTGTTATCAACCGGGACTAAAGGGTCCTCTAGTCTGGGTTGGTAATACCAACCAGGACTAAAGGTAGACCCTTTAGTCTGGGTTAGTGTTATCAATCGGGACTAAAGGGTCAAGGCCTTTAGTCCCGGTTGGTAACACCAACCGGGACTAATATAGGACCTTTAGTCCAGGTTGGTGTTACCAACTAGGACTAAAGGTCCTCTGACGCCCATGAAACTTGCAACTGGGACTAATGCTCATATTAGTCCCGGTTCCAACTCTAGCCGAGACTAATGTGCTGAACCAAAGGTCCTTTTTCTACTAGTGAGTAGCAATTTTCCCTCAGGTGGATGACTTAAGGTTTATCTATCCGTGTGAGGCATAGGATGAAGATGGTATCTCTCAAACAACCCTGCAACCAAATAACAAAAAGTCTCTTGTGTCCCCAACACACCAATACAATGATAAATTGTATAGGTGCACAAGTTCGGCGAAGAGATGGTGATACAAGTGTAGTATGGATAGTAGATATAGGTTTTTGTAGTCTGAAAATATAAAAAAGCAAGGTAGCAAGTGATAAAACGGAGCAAAAAGGGTATTGCAATGCTTAGAAACAAGGCCTAGGGTTCATACTTTCACTAGTTCAATCTCTCAACAACGCTAACATAATTGGATCATATAACAATCCCTCAACATGCGATAAAGAATCACTCCAAAGTTCCTATTAGCGGAGAACATAAGAAAGAAATTGTTGTAGGGTACGAAACCACCTCAAAGTTATTCTTTCCGATCAATCTATTGAGCCATCCCTATAAGTCTCACAAACAGCCCTAGAGTTCATACTAAAATAACACCATATGATACGCATCAACCAACTCTATTGTCACCTAGATACTCCAATGTCATCACAAGTATCCATGAGTTGATTATTCGATATGCATCAAACAACTTCAGATTCATAATATTCAATCCACACAAAGAACTTCAAAGAGTGCCCAAAGATTTCTACTGGAGAAAGTAGGATGAAAACATGCATCAACCCCTATGCATAGATTACCCCAATGTCACCTCGGGAATCCGCGAGTTGAGTGCCAAAACATATATCAAGTGAATCAATATAATACCCTAGTGTCACCACGGGTATTCATATGCAAGACTCCGATAATAGTGAAACCTCAAACGTAAAAACTCAATTTATCACAACAAGATAGAGAGGGAGAAACACCATATGATCAAACTATATTAACAAAGCTCATGGTACATCAGGATCATGCCAAATCAAGAACACGAGAGAGAGAGAGAGAGATCAAACACATAGCTACTAGTACATACCCTCAGCCCCGAGGGTGAACTACTCCCTCCTCGTCATGGAGACCGCTGGGATGATAAAGATGGCCTCCGGTGATGATTTACCTCCTCCGACACAGTGCCGGAAAAGGGCTCCAGATGGGATCTCCTTGGTATTGAGGCTTGCGGCGGCGTAAAAACTCATCTATGTTAACTTTCGGGGGTTTCTGAATATATAGGATTTTTCAGCGTTGGAATCACGCAAAGAGGTGCCACAGGGTGCCCACGAGGCACCAGGGCGCAATTGGGGGTGCAGGCGTGCCAAGGTGGCTTGTGGGGCCCCTGTTGTAGGAGATATGCCCTAGAGGCAATAATAAATGTTATTATTTATCTCCATGTTCATAATTATGTTTATGTTCCATGCTATAACTGCTATGGTTCTCGAGTCTGCAATAACCATGAGGCTCGGAGGAAGACTCATATGCACGTGTGGAATAATAAACGGTAAAATGTATTCCTAGTCTGGCCTCTAAGACTAGCTCAAGTGTTCCATGATGGTTCTGTTTTCCTGATCATAGGCATGACTATGCCGGCAATTTTGAGGGCACAATGTTAGAAGACCATTTGTGTTGAATCGACCCGAATTGATGTTATGCTATGAGATACATTCGTCACAAGTTAAATGGTGAATAACACAGAGATGGTTAACGTTTGCATGATTCCTTAGACCATGAGAGTATCGAGTTTCTTCATGCTTGCTTCATGAACTTTGGGGTTTGTTAAACGTCATCCGTAAATGGGTGGCTATTACGGCGGCTTACGGGTTCATGGAAAAGTATGTCAAGTAACTTGATAGCTCAAGATTGGGATTTGCTCCTCCGACGTTGGAGAGATATCTTTGGGCCCTCTCGGTGTTACGGTATCCATCATCGTCTGGCCAGACTCAGGATGATTTGATCACAGGGATGCCGGAACACGGTAACGAGAACAGAGAACAATACCGGTAATGAGGTAACTGGCATAGTGGACAAGTTGTTGATCCACGGGGATGCCAACATGTATCACCTCGGGTATTTGTAACATATCGCGAAGCAACAGGAATAGCACATGGCAACTGGAGGTTCACTCGAATATTCATTCGTGTGGGTATACGGGTCAATATGGGTGTCCACGGCTCCGATGTTGATCATTGATCGGAAGGGGTTCCGGGTCATGTCTATACTTCACTGAACCTATAGGGTCACACACTTAAGGGTCATCTATCTGCTGAATACTAGACAGGGAGTGTGAGAGAAAGTCTCCGGAAAAAGTTTCGGAGACAGCGGAAAAGTTTCGAAGAGAGAGGTCACCAGATGAGTTCCGGTAAAACTGAAAAGTTGTTTCGGGGGATACCATTAAGTCAAATTGGTTTCAGCACACGCCTGATAATTCTTGGAGGGTGCCAGAATCATTCTGGAAACTTCTGGGAATTTTCCGGAAGAAAAACCGAAAATGTTCCGGAGCTGCCGGAACCACTTTATTTTCTTTTCGCAGATGAAAATCACTAATCCGAAATTGTTTCGGAATGAATCCAAATTCATTTATGTGGGTACTAGAATTATTCTAAGACCCACAGAATATTTTCGGATTTAACGATCGCGGAAAATTGGTTCCATGAATAGTGAAAATCACTTTATGGATACATTATTTGAAAGCCACCTTTTAGGGCTTTTGTAAAAAGGCTTCTAGAAGGACTTGGGGACCATGGAACCTCCTTTGGGGGGTACCCATGAAGGTGGCCGGCCAAGGGTGGAGCTCCTCCATGGAGCTCCACATGTCACTCTTTTTTCCCTTATGTCCTTTATGTGAGACATAAAGTGGGGGTACTTTGGTATTTTTGAATGCCCATCATACCCCTTGGTTTTCCTATAAATAGGAGGTGAGGGGGCTGCCCAAACTTTATCCCTTGCTCTCATACACATGCCATGACTTGTCTGGCTTCTCTCTCCCTAGTGGTTGCTGCTGTTGTTGTCAGTAGCTTAGACATAATGATCTCCTGCTGTAGTACTTAATTAACATTGAATTGTAGAGACACTCAGCTTCCTGTAGAAGACAATCCTCATTTGGATTTAATTGGTGTGCTCTAACCAGAGGGCCCTACTGATATTCATGGTATTGGTAATAGGAGGAGGGCCCTATTGATACGCATATGTGATTTATGCATCGACGTAAGGATGTCAGGAGAATGGCTGTAGGAGTCTGCCGTAGTTCTTCGATGACTGTGGCGTCATCAAGCCGCCGTACTTCCTCTAGTTTGTGCAGCCTCACCAACATGGCGGCTGTCTGATCTGATTCAGAGTGTCGTGGATGCACATAGTTCTCCAGTACATCTTCCTTCTCCACATCTTCCATCATGGATTGCAGCTTGGTTAGGGTATGAAAGATGAAGGGATTGAAAGGATCTCCTACTCAACCCCATCAACCAAGATGGATTCCCACCAATCTTCTCCTTATTGTGCAAGTCTTGATGCCCCTAATATCACCCCTATCCTTCTCCTGGAAGGAAGGCATGCCTCCCATCCCTCCCGTTTCTCCCTGATCCTCCTCCCGAAGTGCGTGGAATTTCGTCGAACACTATGCGGCCACTCTGCCTCTGAAGCAACCCCAGAATCCCCAGCCTCCATGGACACCTTCACCTTGCTCCTCCTAGCGCTATCATGCTCCTGACCACCTGGCATGCCCCATGGAGTCCTTCCCCCTTCACCCGCCATGGCCGCCGGTCTGCCTGTAGACGCAAGGTCCAGGGTGCGCGCACCAGCGAGAATGAAAGGATCTTCTAGTTAGCCCCATCAATCAAGATGGATTGCAACAATTCATCGGGGGTAGGGCTAAGATTCGAAGGAACAGACTCAGGGAGAGGTTTGTTGGATTGTCTTTCTGGTTTGGGCTGAGATTCGAAGGAAGGGGATCGGTAGAGGTTGGCTGGATATTTTTTAAGATTGTTTTTTTAACAGTTTTAAGATTGGTTGTTGCGTGATTGGAAAGAAAGGCTCTTCGAGGGGGATATTTAACATGGAAAGCGGGCTAGGACTCCGGACCTTGTTGTACGACTGTAGATATGTAATACGGAGATCCGACGGATGATTTTCTTTAGTTTTAACAGTTAACGTGGATGCTTGTATGGTGCTTCCAATTAGTAAATATAAGATTGTTGATAGATTGCACTAGCAAAAGTACGGAACCTAGGCCCAATTTCAAGCATTGCAACATTGTTTGTGCTCACTTTTGTTACTCATTACCTTGCTGTTTTTTATTGTTACTATTACAAAAATCAATATTTACTATCCATATTACGCTTGTATCACCATCTCTTCGCCGAACTAGTGCACATATACAATTTACCATTGTATTTGGATTGTTGGGGACACAAGAGACTTTTTATTATTTGGTTGCAGGGTTGTTTGAGAGAGACCATCTTCATTCTACACCTCCCACGGATTGATAAACCTTAGGTCATCCACTTGAGGGAAATTTGCTGCTGTCCTACAAAACTCTGCGATTGGAGGCCCAACACGAGTCTACAAGAACAAGTTGTGTAGTAGACATCAGTGGTTCAGGAAGAGTCCAATCATTATCATTACTTAATATATTATTCAATAGTTCTTCAGCTTGTTCAACAGTTCGTTCCCTCAAAACACAACCAGCACAACTATGTAGGTGGTCCCTAGAAGCATCGGTTAGTCCATTATAAAAGATATCAAGTATTTCATTTTCCTTGAGAGGATAATTAGGCAAAGCATTAAGTAATTGAAGAAGCCTCCCCCAAGCTTGTGGGAGACTCTCTTCTTCAATTTGCACAAAGTTAAATATTTCCTGTAAAGTAGCTTGTTTCTTATGAGCAGAAAAATATTTTCCAGAGGAGTAATAAATCATATCCTGGGGACTACGCACACAACCAGGAGCAAGGGAATTAAACCATATCTTAGCATCACCCTTTAGTGAGAAAGGAAATAACTTGAGAATATAGTTATAGCAAAAAAAAATTCTCATGAGCAAATAGGGTGGCTATATCATTCAGTTTAGTAAGATGTGCCACAATAGTTTCAGATTCATAACCATGGAAAGGATCATATTCAACAAAAGTAATTAACTCAGGATCGACAGAGAATTTATAATCCTTATCAGAAACAAAGATAGGTGAAGTAGCAAACTTAGGTTCATATTTCATTCTAGCATTCAAATTTTTTTCTTTCAACTTGCATAGCAACTTCTTAAGATCATCTCTATCCTTACAACTAAGAAAATCCCTAACTACCTCTCCATCCATAACATAACCCTCAGGTATATCAGGCAACTCATATCTAGGAGAGCTAGGTCTAATAGGTGTTTCAAAATTTTCAGTTTCAATAATTTCATTAGTTTCAGAAATCTCATCAGTTTTACCATTATCAATTTCTTTCACTCTAGCAACTTGTTCATCAAGGAATTTACGAAGTGGCATAGTCTTATCAACCAAAGTACTAGCATCATTCATAGCAGAAGTAGCATCATTAATTACTTGCAACATATCAGGATTAATAGCAGGTGGTGGTGTTGCAAGCTTACTTAAAACAGAGGGTGAAGCAAGTGCAGAGATAGATGGCAATTCCTTACCAACCCTCGTCTTAGAGGGAACGATCTTGGTTCTGGTATCTTTAAGATTCTTCATGTTGGGAATCGTTGCATGGAAAAACAAAAAAAATTCTATGCACACGTAATGATCTATCCATGGAGATGCTTAGCAACGAGGGGGAGAGTGTGTCTACGTACTCTCGTAGACCGTAAGCGGAAGCGTTTCACAACGCGGTTGATGTAGTCGAACTTTCTTCGTGCTCCACAGATCAAGTACCGAACTTACGGCACCTCTGAGTTCTGCACACGTTCAGCTCGGTGACGTCCCTCGCCTTCTTGATCCAGCAAAGTGTCGAGGTATTAGATGAGTTCCGTCAGCATGACGGCATGGTGACGGTGATGGTGAAGTGTTCCACGCAGGACTTCGCCTAAGCACTACGAAGATATGATCGTGGGAGTAAACGGTGGAGAGGGGCGCCGCACACGGCTAACAATTGATGTTCTATGTGCTAGCGGCGCCCCCCCACATATATATAGGTGGGAGGGAGAGGGGAGGCAGCCAAGGAGGTGCCCAAGTAGGCCGAATCCTACTTGGGGCCTTCCTATGGCCGGCGCCCTCCCCTCCCTTCCTTATCTGCCGGAGGGGGAAGGAAAGAGGAGGGAGGAGGGAAGGAAGGGGGAGGCCGAATCCCTCCCATTTCCTTCTCCCTTCCCCTCTTTCCTTCTCCTCTGGTTCGGCCCATATGGGGGACGCACCAGCCCCTGGTGGCTGGTGCGTTTTCCCTCTTGGCCCATTAGGCCCATATCTTTTGCCGGGGGTGCCCGGAACCCCTTCCGGTGACCCGATATGTACCCGGTACCCTCCAGAACACTTCCAGTGTCCGAATTGTAACACCCCCTGTATTAAGCTACAGTGATCACCCTTTTTATGAGGCCATGTCATCATGATTAATAGTGCATAATCATCATTAGCATCATATTGCATTTCAACTCCTAAGTCAAATTCAAATTTAAATGAAAGTGGAATATAAAAGTTGTCCAACATAGGAACTAAAATGTCAGATAAATAACAAATATTCCAGAGGCTATTCTAAAATTGAAACCAACATCATTGGAATTGGATAAGTGACTCGAACAACCTCAAACAGTGGATAAAGATAATATTTAATAACCATTTATTAAATCTGAGATAAATATGGAATTATGTTTTGTCCAAACTAATTTTAGGTGTTAAGGAATAATGCTCTGGTATTTATGAAATAGGTCACACTTTTTACAAAAACCATTTGGGGCCTAAACATTTAACAGTGGAGAAAAGAGAATAAAGAAAAGGAAAAAAGAAACAGAAAAAGCTAAAGGAACCTCCCCCCCCCCGACTGGGCTGGCCCAGCAGGCCACCGGGCTCAGCAAGGCCGGCCCAGCGGCGCATACATAGCCACCCCCCCCACCCGGCCGAACCCTAGCCCCCTCCCGATCCACATTTCCCCCCCCCCCCGGTCGCCCCCCCCTCCCTCGGCTGGATCTGGATGGGGCGATCCCCGATCCCGTCCGCCCCGTCGCCGACGCCGCTCGCCGCGCCCGGAGCCCGCGCCTCCCGCCGGCCTGCACCTCGTCTCCGTCGCCGTCGTCGCCGACGACTCGTCCCCGACGTGCCCTCGCTCGGGCCGAGCCCCGCGCGTCGCCCCGACGCGCCCGTCTCCGCCTCGTCTCCGACGCCGTCGCGAACCGCCGGGCCCTTGGACCTCGCCGCCTCGCCGGACTCCACCGACGCCGGCCTCCCGGTGACCACCCCGACCCCGCTGCCCCGTCACTAGGATCACGGTGAGGCCTCGGGCCTCTCCCCCCCTCTCTGCTCGCGCAAGCGCCCGCGCGCACCGCAGCCTCGCCGCGCTCTTGCCGCACGCGCGCGCCGCGCCGCCCACTGCCCTCGCTCGCGCGCCCGCGTCGATCCTCGCAGCCAACCGCCGCTCGCCCCCCCCCCAGCTTCGCCTCCGCGCGACCGCCGCCCGCGGCCGCTCCAGCCACCGCGCCGCCGCCCCGCCTCCGGCCCCGCCGTGGCCTCGCCGGCGCCCGCGCCCGCCGACCGCCCGTGCGTCCCCTTTGGGCACCGGACATGTCCGGTCCCGAAAGGGGCACGCCCCGGACGTGTCCGCCCCTGGGCCACTGCCCAGTGGGGCCCGAACCCCTGTGACGCTGACGAATGGGGCCCACGGCCCAGAAACAGTTTTAAGAAAATAGAAATAAAAATAAATAATTAAAATAATTAAAATAATTAATTAATTAATTAATTAATTAGTTAATTAATCCTGATTAGGTTAATCTAATTAACTAATTAGTGTTAATTAAACAGTAATCAGTAATTAACTTAATTAACTGCTGACGTCAGCATGATGTCATGCTGACGTCATCAATTACTGTTTCGGATAATGTTGAATTAAATAATTAATTAAAATTTCAGAAATTAATATAAACTTTGAAAAATCATATATTTTAAACCGTAACTCCGATGAAAATACTTTGTACATGAAACTTGCTCAGAACGACGATACGAACCCGGATACGCCCTCGGTATCTCCGTCAGACGCCCGCAGCTATGAGAACGTTGAACAATTAGACCGATTTCGATAAATGAATAGTGTCCAACTTTAATTAAATAAATCCGAATAAATTCCTAAATTAACTAAATCGCTTAGTTAGGCTGTATATCACCCCGGCATATCATTTAGACATGTCATGCATCCCTGTTGCATTATTGCCGTGTGTTTACTGTTTCTTCCCCCTCTTCTCTTCGGTAGACTACGAGACTGACGCAGCTGCTGGTGCCCCGACCGACTACGTTGTTGACGACCCCTACTTGCCAGAGCAACCAGGCAAGCCCCCCCCTTGATCACCAGATATCGCCTATTCTCCTCTATACTGCTTGCATTAGAGTAGTGTAGCATGTTACTGCTTTCCGTTAATCCTAGTCTGATGCATAGCCTGACACTGTTGCTACATTTGTTGATACCTTACCTGCAATCCTAAATACTTAGTATAGGATGCTAGTTTATCATCATTGGCCCTGCATTCTTGTCAGTCTGCCTTGCTATACTATCGGGCCGTGATCACTCGGGAGGTGATCACGGGTGTATACTATACATATATACATACTATACAGATGGTGACTAAAGTCGGGTCGGCTCGAAGAGTACCCGCGAGTGATTCACGGATTGGGGGCTGAAAGGACCTTTGTCCCAACGGCCCTTTGAGTGGATCTTTGTGGCGGAGCGACAGGGCAGGTTGAGACCACCTAGGAGACAGGTGGGCCAGGCCCTGGTCGGCGTTCGCGTTTACTTCATAATAACACGTTTAACGAGATTGGATATTTGATCTGAGTCTGGCCACTGGCCTATACGCACTAACCAACTACGCGGGAGTAGTTATGGGTATCCCGGCGTCGTGGTATCAGCTGAAGCCTTCTTGGCGTCAGCGACTGAGCGGCGCGCGCCGTGTTGGACCGCGCTAACGTAACCGCCGTGATCGTGTGGGTTGCTAGGTCTGCTCGCGGCCGCGTACGCAACGTGCAGGAGCGCACTGGGCGATGGGCCCAGACCCCAGAGTGCCTAGGATTAGTCCGGCATGCTGACCTCTCTGTTGAGCCTAGGTGGGGCTGCGACGTGTGGATCTTCCGAGGCCGGGCATGACCCAGGAAAGTGTGTCCGGCCAAAGGGGATCGAGCGTGTTGGGGAATATGTGGTGCACCCCTGCAGGGAAGTTTATCTATTCGAATAGCCGTGTCCCTCGGTAAAAGGACGACCCGGAGTTGTATTCCGACCTCATGACAACTAGAAATGGATACTTAATAAAACACACCCTTACAAGTGACAGATATAACCCGGTGGTCGCTCTCTCGCATGGTGGCGACGAGAGGATCGACGGGTAGGATTATGCTTTACGTTGTTGCTTGGTTAACTTCCAACTAATCTCTTCTATTGCTTCAAGATGGAGGCTGCCAGAAGCGTAGTCTTCGACAGGACTAGCTATCCCCCTCTTATTCTGGCATTCTGCAGTTCAGTCCACCGATATTGCCTCTTTACACATATACCATGCATATGTAGTATAGATCCTTGCTTGCGAGTACTTTGGATGAGTACTCACGGTTGCTTTCCCCCTCCTATCCCCCTTTCCCTTCTTGCTAGTTGTCGCAACCAGATGTTGGAGCCCAGGAGCCAGACGCCACCTTCGACGACTACTACCACCAGGGCGGAGCCTACTACTACGTCCAGGACGCCGACGACCAGGAGTAGTTAGGAGGATCCCAGGCAGGAGGCCCTGCGCCTGTTCGATCTGTTGTATCCCTGTTTGTGCTAGCCATCTTATGGCACCTTGTTTAACTTATGTCTGTACTCAGATATTGTTGCTTCCGCTGACTCGTCTATGATCGAGCATTTGTATTCGAGCCCTCGTGGCCCCTGGCTTGTATTATGATGCTTGTATGACTTATTTATGTTTTAGAGTTGTGTTGTGATATCTTCCCGTGAGTCCCTGATCTTGATCGTACACGTTTGCGTGCATGATTAGTGTACGATCGAGCTCGGGGGCGCCACAAGTTGGTATCAGAGCCGACTGCCTGTAGGAATCCCCCTTTCCAATTCCTTGGCCGAAGTTGAGTCTAGACAAAGAAAACCGTTTTACTAACTTGGCTGTGTGGCTTACGGGCCCACATTGCCAACTGGGTGGTATTAGGATCTTTTATTCCTCGTCTATACTCTGGGACTCTGATCTCTCTTCTACTCGGGTTAAATGAATTTTACTAACGCCGACACTTAGGGTCTCGTGATCACATCCACCGGAGTTCTGAAAATTTCCCCCCCTTGCTTCGAGATTGTGGGCCAGGTTCTGCTTACAGGATCCTTTTATCGAGGGCACCCTGTGTTGTCACTTGCAGATTCCTCGCCCCACCAGTTTTTCCCGACGTTGATGTAGCCTTTGCTATCTCTCGTTGTGTACTTCCTTACCGCGTGCCTGCGCGCCGCCTAGTATGTCTAGCTTTTGATTTGCGCCGTTATGCTGTCCGCTTCTACCCGACGTTGTGTATGGATCTGTATGTCTTAATCGACTACTTTTATGTATTTGATGCACTGCTTAAACTATTGTCGAGTTACATCATGCTTGTCACTAAGCACTCGCGCTTGCTTTTACTAAACTACCCCCCTGTTGTAAATTAGCAGGATGGTTAGACCCGCTGGTCGTGGTCGTGGCCGTGGTGCCAACGATCCACCACCGCCGAACTATATGGCTGGAATGATGCAGCAATTTGAACTGCAACGTCAGTTCATGCAAGGGATCATGGATCAGTTTCCTCGTCCCAATATGAACCAGTATCCGGGCCCAGGGACCTTGCAGGACTTTATGCGCCTCAACCCAACCGTCTACCGCGGATCAACTCAGCCCCTGGATGCGGATGACTGGCTTCGCGACATCACCTATGAGTTGGAATCTGGTGGCGTTGCCCCTGCAAACTATGTCACCTTCGCCTCCTTCTTTCTCAAGGGCCCCGCTGCTCAATGGTGGGACAGCCACAGGCGCACTCAACCAGCTGGCACAGTCATCACTTGGCCGGATTTCCAAGCTGCCTTCCGTGCCCGTTTCATTCCCCAGGGAATCATGGACCGGAAGAAGCAAGAGTTCCGCAACCTCACCCAGAGCAACAAGACAGTGGAAGCTTATCAGCGGGAGTTTCTGGAATTATCCCGCTATGCTGAAGAAGACATTCCCACTGATGCTCGCCGTCAGGAAAGGTTTCGCCAAGGACTTCAAGCTGACATCAAGCTAGCGCTCCTTGTGCATGAATTTGATAATTTCTCCATCTTGGTGAACAAGGCTATCCAGGTCGAGACTGGTCTGCAGGCACACCAGGGATCTCTTAGGCGCAACCGTGACACTGGTTCATCTTCGAGCCAGCCTGCACAGAAGCGTCGGATCTGGATTCCAAACAGCGTGTACCGTCCAGCTGCACCTGCTCCAAGACGGTCCTATACTGCACCACGTCTGCCACCACCACCTAGGCAGCCAGGACTTCCAGCTCCACCACCCCGAGCTCCTGCTCCTAATCCCAATGATAGTCTGTGCTACAAGTGTGGGCAGCCAGGTCATTTTTCCAGGAACTGCATTCAGAACCAGAACCAACTGGCACTTCCTGCAACTGACCGTAGGAACAATCAGCCTCGCAACAACAATGCCAAGTCTTATGGGCGTATTCAGGCCAACCACACCGATTTCAATGAAGCTCAGGACCAGCCTGCCACCGTGATGGGTACTCTCCTTGTTAATTCAGTACCAGTTTCTGTTTTATTTGATTCGGGAGCATCGCATTCATTCATGTCCGAAGAATTTGCATACAAACACGACATTAAATGTGAGGTCATGAACACTGCAATAGTAATACACACCCCCGCGGGTCAATGTCAAACCTCCATGGGTAGCAACGACGTCACCGTTGAAATTGAAGGGCTGGAGTTTCACGCCTCCCCTTTCATACTAAAGTCTTGTAGTATCGACCTCATTCTCGGAATGGATTGGTTGAAAGCGCATACTGCTTCTATAGTTTGCGCCACGAAGATCGTCCATCTTCTACACCCTTCTGATGAAATAATAAGCTACCAGGCTCAAATCATCCAAAATGCCGAGGCGAGACTTTATGCCTTGAATGCGTTAAACGCATCACCACTTGAAGGCATCGAGAACATTCCAGTTGTTCGCGAATTCCAAGGTGTTTTCCCAGAAGAACTCCCAGGGATACCCCCTGCTCGAGCTGTCGAATTTGTCATCGACTTGAAACCAGGCACCACTCCTATCGCCAAGCGACCCTACAAGATGCCGCCGCATGAACTCCTTGAACTTAAGAAGGAAATCGACGCTTCACTTCGTAAGGGTTTCATTCGCCCAAGTTCCTCTGCTTGGGGAGCACCTTCTCTCTTTGTCAGGAAGAAGGATGGATCAAACCGATTGGTCCAAGATTACCGCCCTATTAACCAAGCAACTATCCAGAACAAATATCCCCTTCCTCGGATAAACGATCTGTATTATCAACTGGCGGGTTCATCAGTGTTCTCTAAACTCGACTTAAGGTTGGGTTACCACCAGATCCGTGTTCGTGAAGAGGATATCCCAAAGACCGCCTTCGTTACTCGATATGGCTCATACGAGTACACTGTCATGTCATTCGGCTTAACCAATGCTCCCGCCACATTCTCCCGCCTGATGAATTATATATTCATGGAATACCTTGACAAGTTCGTCGTGGTTTACTTGGATGATATCCTAGTATACTCCAAGAACAAAGAGGAACATGCTGAACATCTTCGACTTGTTCTGGAGAAACTTCGAGAGCATCAACTATATGCTAAGTTTTCCAAGTGTGAATTCTAGCTTCCCGAAGTAACATACCTTGGGCATGTCATTTCCAAGGATGGTATTGCCGTCAACCCCGAGCGAGTTCAGGCTATTCTTGATTGGGCTCCTCCAAAGAACGTCAAGCAAGTTCGAAGTTTTCTCGGACTCGCCAGCTATTGCCGTCGATTTGTCGAGAACTTCTCCAAGATCGCCAAGCCCCTGACTAACCTGCTTCATAAAGGCGTCAAGTTCGATTGGACGGAAAAGTGTCAGGAAAGTTTCCAGACGCTCAAAGACAAGCTGACTTCTGCCCCAGTGCTTGTCCCTCCTGATTCCCAGAGGGATTTTGTCATCTATTGTGATGCATCCCGTCAAGGATTAGGCGGTGTCCTAATGCAAGACCGCAGAGTAATTGCTTATGCTTCGCGTCAATTGCGTCCGCACGAAGAGAATTACCCAGCACATGACCTCGAGCTTGCTGCCGTCATCCATGCACTAAAACAGTGGCGACATTACCTTCTCGGTAATCGTTGCGAGATCTACACCGATCATCAAAGTCTGAAGTATCTGTTCACTCAGCCAGACCTGAACCTCCGTCAACAGAGATGGATGGAGACCGTAGCGGATTTTAACTTGGGTATTTCTTATACCCCTGGCAAGGCTAATGTAATGGCCGATGCCTTGAGCCGTAAGTCTTATTGCAGTCACCTCCAGTTTCACGAAGTTCAACCTTCGCTTATTGAAGAATTCAGAAAGCTGAATCTCCACATTGTTCCTCCTGGAGCACTCGCTCCCCCTCCTGAAGGTTCCTACAAAATGAACCTCCACGTTGTTTCCCAGGGTTCTCTTAATACCCTGGTTGCTAAACCAGATCTCGTGGACAGCATCAAGACGCTGCAGGGCTATGACTCTCAAGCCCACAAGATTAAGCGCTATCTCGCTGAAGGAAGGCCTTCGTTCTTCACTATTGATGATACTGGCACATTGTTCTTTAAAAGTCGTCTAGTGGTCCCCTCTAAAGGTAACCTGGGTATGACTCAGGAGGTCATGCAAGAAGCTCACGACACTCCGTTGTCTATTCATCCCGGCAGTACCAAGATGTACCAAGACATCCGTCAAAGATTCTGGTGGTCAAACATAAAGCAAGACATTGCTCGCTATGTTGCTGAATGTGATGTTTGCCGTCGCGTCAAAGCAGAACATCAAAGGCCCGCCGGAACTCTGCAACCAATTGCTGTTCCTGAATGGAAATGGGACCATGTTGAAATGGACTTTATCACTGGATTTCCCAAATCACAGAAAGGTAATGATGCTATTCTTGTCGTCATTGACCGACTTTCCAAAGTTGCACATTTTCTAGCCGTCAAAGAGACGATCACTGCTAGTAAGCTCGCAACTCTCTACATGTCCAGAATTGTTTCACTTCACGGTATTCCACTGGTTATCAGTTCAGACCGTGGCAGCTTATTCACTTCAAGATTCTGGGCAAGTTTCCAAGAAGCTATGGGAACTCATCTGTCCTTCAGCACCGCTTTTCACCCTCAGTCTCAAGGACAAGTTGAACGAGTCAACCAAGTTCTCGAAGACATGCTTCGAGCTTGTGTCATATCCTTCGGAAGGGAATGGGAAGAATCTCTCCCATATGCCGAATTCTCTTACAATAACAGCTATCAAGCCAGTCTGAAGATGGCCCCCTTTGAAGTATTGTACGGACGAAAGTGCCGAACCCCTCTGCATTGGTCAGAAACTGGGGAACGTCCACTCTTCGGTCCGGATATTATCCAACTTGCCGAAGATCAAGTTCGCGTTGTCCGCGAGCATTTGAAGACTGCTCAGTCACGTCAAAAGATTCAGTATGACCGCAAACACAAAGATATGGTCTATCAACCTGGCGAAAAGGCTTATCTTCGAGTCACACCGATGAAAGGTACACACCGATTCGGGATCAAGGGCAAGCTAGCTCCTCGCTATATTGGTCCTTTCACTGTTCTTGAAAGGCGTGGTAGAGTGGCATATCAGTTGGAACTTCCACCGAACCTTTCTCAGGTTCACGATGTGTTCCACGTATCACAACTCCGCCGCTGCTTCAAAGACCCTATCCGCGGAGTAGATCACGAATTGCTTGAACTGCAACAAGACCTCTCTTATAAAGAGCATCCGGTCCGCATTCTCGATCAAGCCGAGCGTCGCACACGCCAGAAGGTTATCAAGTTCCTCAAGGTTCAGTGGTCAAACCATTCTGAGGATGAAGCCACTTGGGAACGCGAGGATCGTCTTCACGATGAATACCCCGCTTTGTTTCTTTCTACCTCCTAAATCTCGGGACGAGATTTCTTGTAGTGGAGGAGATTTGTAACACCCCCTGTATTAAGCTACAGTGATCACCCTTTTGATGAGGCCATGTCATCATGATTAATAGTGCATAATCATCATTAGCATCATATTGCATTTCAACTCCTAAGTCAAATTCAAATTTAAATGAAAGTGGGATATAAAAGTTGTCCAACATAGAAACTAAAATGTCAGATAAGTAACAAATATTCCAGAGGCTATTCTAAAATTGAAACCAACATCATTGGAATTGGATAAGTGACTCGAACAACCTCAAACAGTGGATAAAGATAATATATAATAACCATTTATTAGATCTGAAATAAATATGGAATTATGTTTTGTCCAAACTAATTTTAGGTGTTAAGGAATAATGCACTGGTATTTATGAAATAGGTCACACTTTTTACAAAAACCATTTGGGGCCTAAACATTTAACAGTAAAGAAAAGGGAAAAGAAACAGAAAAACAAAAGAAAAGAAAAGGCCCCCCTGGCCAACTGGGCCAGGCGGCCCAGCTGGCCGACCCACCTGGCCCAACTGGCCGGCCCAGCCCCATCCCCTGCCTTATCCCCATGGGGGGGGAAACCCTAACCAGCCACCCCCCCACTTCCCCCCTCTCCCGATATATCCCCCCCTCTCCCCCGATTGGATCGGGATCGAGAGGTGGAGGTCGCCGCGACGCCCCGACCCTGCCGCCCGACGCCGCCCCGTTGCCATTGCCGTTGGACGCCGTCGCCGGAGCGCTCCCCCGCCGGCCTGCTTCTCCTCTCCGCCGTCGTCCCCGTCTTCCTCCTCGCGCTCCACTGCCCCGTCCCTACGCTCCCTCGGTGAGGCCCCCGGTCCTCCTCTCTCGCTCGCCTGCCGCGCTCCCGCCGCGCCCACCGTTGCTCCGCTCCGGCCGTGACCACGCCTCGCGCGCTCCGGCCCCGCGCTCACCGCGGTCGGGCCGTGCCCTGGCCATGCGCCGCGCCGTCCGGCCGTGCCCGTCGCCCAGCGGTCACCGCGCCCAGCGCCTCGCCCCGCTGAGGCCTCTCTGCCTCGCCGGCCCCTACTCACTACCCCGCGCGCTGCCTGCGCCTCACCCTCGCCTACCTCTGCCGCCAGTCCCACCTCGCCCCTCTACGCCGCCTCCGGCCACCGGTCCTCCCCCCCCCCGCGGCTCCAGCCGCGCCGTGGCCGCCGGCCGCGCACCCTCGCGGCCATCTCCCGCGACCGGCGATGGCGCCCTGGCGCGCCCCATCGCCCGTGCCCGTTCGAGCGGGTTCGCCCGCCCGTTACCCGTACCCAGCGCCCGTTAAGTCCCCCTGGCCCATTGACATGTGGGGCCCAGCCCCAGAACGTTTTAATAAAAAGGAAATAAAAATAAAAATAAAAATAATAAAAATAATTAATTAATTAGTTAATTAATCCTGATTAGGTTAATTTAATTAACTAATTAGTGTTAATTAAACAGTAATATAATTAGTTAACCCTAATTAATTTAACAGTCTATGACAGGTGGGACCCACCCTGTCAGGGCGCCTGCTGACATCAGCATGATGTCATGCTGACATCATCGCAGCACTGTTTCGGATAATGTTGAATTAAATAATTAATTAAAATTTCAGAAATTAATAAAAACTTTAGAAAATCATATCTTTTAAACCGTAACTCCGATGAAAATATTTTATACATGAAACTTGCTCAGAACGACGATACGAACCCGGATACGCCCTCGGTATCTCCGTCAGACGCCCGCAGCTATGAGAACGTTGAACAATTAGACCGATTTCGATAAATGAATAGTGTCCAACCCTAATTAAATAAATCCGAATAAATTCCTAAATTAACTAAATCGCTTAGTTAGGCTGTATTTCACCCTGGCCCTGCGTTTAGACATGTCATGCATCCCTGTTGCATTATTGCCGTGTGTTTACTGTTTCTCCCCCCTCTTCTCTTCGGTAGACTACGAGACCGACGCAGCTGCTGGTGCCCCGACCGACTACGTTGTTGACGACCCCTACTTGCCAGAGCAACCAGGCAAGCCCCCCCCCTTGATCACCAGATATCGCCTATTCTCCTCTATACTGCTTGCATTAGAGTAGTGTAGCATGATACTGCTTTCGGTTAATCCTATTCTGCTGCATAGCCTGTCATTGTTGCTACTGTTGTTGATACCTTACCTGCAATCCTAAATGCCTAGTGTAGGATGCTAGTTTATCATCATTGGCCCTGCATTCTTGTCAGTCTGCCTTGCTATACTATCGGGCCGTGATCACTCGGGAGGTGATCACGGGTGTATACTATACATATATACATACTATACAAATGGTGACTAAAGTCGGGTCGGCTCGAAGAGTACCCGCGAGTGATTCACGGATTGGGGGCTGAAAGGACCTTTGTCCCAACGGCCCTTTGAGTGGATCTTTGTGGCGGAGCGACAGGGCAGGTTGAGACCACCTAGGAGACAGGTGGGCCAGGCCCTGGTCGGCATTCGCGTTTACTTCATAATAACACGTTTAACGAGATTGGATATTTGATCTGAGTCTGGCCACTGGCCTATACGCACTAACCAACTACGCGGGAGTAGTTATGGGTATCCCGGCGTCGTGGTATCAGCTGAAGCCTTCTTGACGTCAGCGACTGAGCGGCGCGCGCCGTGTTGGACCGCGCTAACGTAACCGCCGTGATCGTGTGGGTTGCTAGGTCTGCTCGCGGCCGCGTACGCAACGTGCAGGAGCGCACTGGGCGATGGGCCCAGACCCCAGAGTGCCTAGGATTAGTCCGGCGTGCTGACCTCTCTGTTGAGCCTAGGTGGGGCTGCGACGTGTGGATCTTCCGAGGCCGGGCATGACCCAGGAAAGTGTGTCCGGCCAAAGGGGATCGAGCGTGTTGGGGAATATGTGGTGCACCCCTGCAGGGAAGTTTATCTATTCGAATAGTCGTGTCCCTCGGTAAAAGGACGACCCGGAGTTGTATTCCGACCTCATGACAACTAGAAATGGATACTTAATAAAACACACCCTTACAAGTGACAGATATAACCCGGTGGTCGCTCTCTCGCATGGTGGCGACGAGAGGACCGACGGGTAGGATTATGCTATACGTTGTTGTTTGGTTAACTTCCAACTAATCTCTTCTATTGCTTCAAGACGAAGGCTGCCAGAAGCGTAGTCTTCAACAGGACTAGCTATCCCCCTCTTATTCTGGCATTCTGCAGATCAGTCCACCGATATTGCCTCTTTACACATATACCATGCATATGTAGTATAGATCCTTGCTTGCGAGTACTTTGGATGAGTACTCACGGTTGCTTTCCCCCCTCCTTTTCCCCCTTTCCCTTCTTGCTGGTTGTCGCAACCAGATGTTGGAGCCCAGGAGCCAGACGCCACCTTCGACGACTACTACCACCAGGGCGGAGCCTACTACTACGTCCAGGACGCCGACGACCAGGAGTAGTTAGGAGGATCCCAGGCAGGAGGCCCTGAGCCTGTTCGATCTGTTGTATCCCTGTTTGTGCTAGCCATCTTATGGCACCTTGTTTAACCTATGTCTGTACTCAGATATTGTTGCTTCCGCTGACTCGTCTATGATCGAGCATTTGTATTCGAGCCCTCGTGGCCCCTGGCTTGTATTATGATGCTTGTATGACTTATTTATGTTTTAGAGTTGTGTTGTGATATCTTCCCGTGAGTCCCTGATCTTGATCGTACACGTTTGCGTGCATGATTAGTGTACGATCGAGCTCGGGGGCGCCACACGAATACTATCGTCCTATATATCAATCTTTACCTCTCGACCATTTCGAGAATCCTCGTCATGTTCGTGATCTCATCTAGGACTCCTAACAACATTCGGTCACCAAATCACATAACTCATATAATACAATATCTTCATCGAATGTTAAGCGTGCGGACACTACGGGTTCGAGAACTATGTAGACATGACCGAGACACATCTCCGGTCAATAACCAATAGCGGAACCTAGATGCTCATATTGGCTCCTACATATTCTATGAAGATCTTTATCGGTCGAACTGTTATGACAACATACGTAATTCCCTTTGTCCATCGGTATGTTACTTGCCCGAGATTCGATCGTCGGTATCTCTATACCTTGTTCAATCTCGTTACCGGCAAGTCTCTTTACTCGTTCCATAATACATCATCCCATGACTAACTCATTAGTCATTTGCTTGCAAGTCTTATTATGATATGTATTACCGAGAGGGCCCAGAGATACCTCTCCGATACTCGGAGTGACAAATCCTAATCTCGATTCACGCCAACCCAACAAAACACCTTCGGAGATACCTGTAGAGCATCTTTATAATCACCCAGTTATGTTGTGACGTTTGATAGCACACAAGGCACTCCTCCGGTATCCGGGAGTTGCACGATCTCATAGTCAAAGGAATATGTATTTGACATGAAGAAAGCAATAGCAATAAAACTGAACGATCATTATGCTAACCTAACGGATGGGTCTTGTCCATCACATCATTCTCCTAATGATGTGATCCCATTATGAAATGACAACTCATGTCCATAGTTAGGAGACCTTAACTAAACACAAAAAACAAATGGAAAAACAAAAAAAGAATTTGAAAACCCCTTTAGTCCCGGTTCGTGGCTCCAACCGGGACTAAAGGTACCAACCGGGGCTAAAACCTCAACCCCTTAGTCCTGGTTCGTGGCTTGAACCGGGACTAAAGGTCTAATCTTTAGTCCCGGTTGGAGCCATGAACCGGGACTAAAGGGCATCGCACCCTTTAGTACCAGTTCGTGGCTCAAACCGGGACTAAAGGTCCCATTTGAACCGCGACTAATGCCTGCCCAGCACCCGAGCCGCTCGAACCGGGACATGGAAGCGTTCATACATACATACCACTAAAAAAAGCTTCAGAAACCAATCCTGATGTGTCGGAATCCTGAAAAATTAGGGTAGCCCTTGAACAAGATCCTTGCGTGCGGTTTAGCTTCCTGAAATAAAATTACACTTTGTCTTTGTCAAACACATACATATGTGGACATGTAATCGTGACAGGAGAGATATTCTTGAGATAGTTTAGGAGCTAGTTTAGGCGCATCTTATCTTCTGTTGTAACTAAGCCTATCTCCTCCCTTTTCTTTCTCTTCAAGATGTAAATCTGATCCTCTCCAACCGGACCATGTAGGCGCTATCAGGGTTATTGCGCCCCTGCTATATGACATGCAACACTTCACCCGAGATAGGGTAAGACGTTTCCGCCAAACGCACATGGTAATCAGAGCCTTCCTACTTCCCATCTAAGCTTCCCATGATTCCAACTGTGCCTAGCCATGTCTTCATCCTCCGGCGCCTTCTAGCCTAGCCCCAATGGCCAGGTCACCGATAAGCTCTCCCGCACGCAGATCACGCCGCAACTGCGTGGCGCCGGTGTCTTCGGCTACGTCAACGGCACCTCGCCGAAACCGGCCAAGCTCCTCGCCGCTAAGGACAAGGATGGCAAGGAGACTTTTGAGCCCAACCCTCTCCACCCCATCTGGGTTCGGGAGGATCAGCAGGTCCTCGGCTACCAGCGGAGCAACCTCTCCAAAGAGGTGCTCATCATGGTGACCCCGGTCACCACGGCGAACGCGCTCTGGACGACACTAGCGGGCATGTGCTCTTCGCAGTCGCTGAGCCGCGTCAACAATATCTGCTCCTCCCTCATTAATGCATAGAAGGGCAACTAGGTCCATTACCTCCTACTTCGCCTGCATGAGCGGCCGGCAAGACGATCCAGGACGATGAACTCATCTCGTACATCCTCCATGGGCTGGATTAGTACTACCAGCCTCTGGTCTTGGCCCTGGACGCCCATGTCACCCCCGCCTCCCTCAATGAGATCTTCTCCATGCTCAGCAACTTCGACCAACACATGGCGCAGTTTCACGGCTCTTGCGGCGGCGGCTTCAAGTCCTCCGTGAACGTCGCATCTCGCGGCCCGGCGGCTCTCGCTAGCGTGGCCCTTCCCGTGGCAAGGGGAGGTCAGGCGGCGGCGGGAACAGTGGTGGCTGCGGGCGCTCTGGCTACAAGGGACGCCATGGCGGCAGCTCTGGCAGGACTCGCCTGGACACCCCGCGTTGTTAGATCTGCGGCAAGTAGGGCCACACTGTAAAGGACTTCTCGTACCGCTACGACAAAGACGGCGACGGTTCCCAAGATGAGGACAAGGTTGCCTCGGCTGCTGATGGCTCGTACGGGGTCGACACAAATTGGTATGTCAATAGTGGCGCCACCAACCACATCACCAGTGAACTTGAGAAGGTGACGATGAAGGAAAAATACCATGGCAAAGATCAAATCCATACTCGCAGTGGAGAAGGTATGAGGATACGTCACATTGGTCATTCAATTTTTAGTACCCCTCAACGTAAAATCCATCTAAAGAAATTTTAGCATGTTCCTAGTGCCAATACGAATCTTCATTCCATTCATAGAATTGCCACTGATAATCATGTCTTCCTCGAATTTCATGCTTACTTCTTTTTGATCAAGGATCAGGCAATGAAGAAAATCCTCTATGGAGGTAGATGTGTTTGAGGGCTTTACCTGTTGATTCCGGAGCGTAGAAGATTCAATAAACAAGTCTATGGTGTTGCCAAACTTTGGTCAACACGGTGGCACGATCAATTAGGACATGCTTCTTTTTATTTAGTTGAAAGATTGTTTAGGAAAAATAAGCTACCGTTTGTTGGTGAGCGTCATATTGAAACAATTTGTGATTCATGTCAACGAGCTAAGAGTCATCTATTGCCTTATCCAATATCTACTAGTGTTTCCACAAAACCATTGCAATTAATTTTTTCTGATGTTTGGGGTCTTGCCCCTAGTTCTGTTGGTAGACACACCTATTATGTAAGCTTTATTGTTGACTACCGAAAATTCTCTTGGATCTATCTTCTTAAGAAAAGATCCGATGTCTTTCAAGTTTTTCTAAACTTTCAAGCTCTTGTTGAACGCAAGTTTGACAGCAAAATCATTGATGTCCAATCTGATTGGGGAGGGGAGTACGAGAAATTAAACTCCTTCTTCCAAACTCTTGGCATCTCACATCATGTGTCGTTCCCACATGCTCACCAACAAAATGGCAGTCCTGAACGTAAGCATCGCCATATCGTTGAGGTTGGGCTTGCTCTTCTAGCAAGAGCTTCTATGCCTCTCAAATTTTGGCATGAAGCCTTTCTCACTGTCGTTCACATCATAAATATGCTTCCCAGTCTTGTCATTAACAACGAAGCTCCGGTAGAAAGATTTCTCCACACCAAACCATACTATAAATCTCTTCGTGTTTTTGGATGTGCATGCTGGCTGAATTTCCATCTGTAAAATAATCGCAAGCTCATGTTCAGCTCGACACAATGTGTGTTCCTTGGATATAGTGCTCAACACAAGGGTGTAAAATGCCTAGATATCTCCACGGGTCGTGTCTACATCTCTCGTGATCTTGTTTTCTATGAAATTAAATTCCCTTTTGCTGATCTTCATCCTAATGCCCGTGCACTTCTTCGGAAAGAAATTCTTCTTTTGCCATCTCATCTCACCGGTATCGATCAAGGGAGAAACAATATTGATGATAAATTGCTGACTAATCCCACTAATAGCATGCATGAGACTTGTGCTGATGAAACATGAGCGAATAGCGAAGAAAATGCAGTCGAAAATAATGAAACACTGAAAATATCGAGCCCTATTTCATGTGCCCCGAGACAGGAGACACATCCTCCTCGGGATCCGTTGTTGCGGACGCACCGGACGCAGGCGCACGTGCCACTGCTTCAGACACCGCGGGAGACACGCACCCGCCTCCCGCTAGCTGCGTCACGTCCCCAGCTCCGCGCCAATCGCCATCTGCCAGTTGGCGACTAGCAGCTGGCCCGGGCGACACGCGGTTCCGCGGCCAACCCGTGTGCTACAAGCGGCGGGCTCCGGCTCGCTCCACCGGTGTGGGGCCCAGCATGGGTACGGGATCCGGCGCAGATTCCTTCGCACCCACTCAACCGACCGGCGCGGGCTCCCGTGTTGATACGCCATCAAAGGAGAATGATGGGACGGTCCACAGGCCGGGATTCTCTACGGACTCAGTAGGTGTTGTGGCGCGGTCGTTGGCTACAGAAGATCTGACCGACACAGCTCGTGCTATTGCGGCTGCGGATTCCTCCTAGGGATCTGATGCTGCTGAAACTCTTGTGCATCCCACTGGATCTTTTGTGGTCACAGATTTGGCTACACTATCACCACGACGCACACGACTACAAAAAGGGGTAACACAACCTATTAATTACAAACATATAACCAAATATGGTATGGTTTGTTCTGCAGCTGAACCAAATATAGTTGAAGAAGCACTTGGTGATGAAAAGTGGAAGAAAGCTATGAATGAAGAGTACATGGCACTGCAGAAAAATAAAACATGGCATTTGGTTCCGCTACAGCAAGGTAAAAATTTGATTGAGTGCAAGAGGGTATTCAGCATTAAAAGAAAATCTGATGGAACTATTGATCATTATAAGGCTAGGCTTGTTGCAAAAGGCTTCAAACAGCGGTATGTTATAGATTATGAGGAGACTTTTAGTCCAGTTGTAAAAGCTGCCACCATCCGTCTTGTCTTGTCCATTGTTATTTCCAGGGGCTGGAGTCTCAGACAAGCTAGATGTGCAGAACATGTTTCTTCATGGTGTTCTAGAAGAGGAAGTGTACATGAAACAAACAACCTCCTGGGTTTGAAAGTAAAAATGCTCCCTCTCATGTGTGCAAACTTGACAAAGCACTGTATGGGTTAAAGCAAGCTCCAAGGGCATGGTACTCTCGTCTCTGTCATAAAATGCAAGCACTTGGATTTGTTCCCTCTAAGTCTGACACCTCTTTGTTTATTTACAACAATTCCAACACATGCATATTTGTTCTCATATATGTTGATGACATCATTGTGACAAGCTCATCTAATGAAGCAATCACAGGCCTTTTAAAGGACTTGGGTGAAGATTTTGCTTTGAAGGAGCTTGGAGACTTGTACTTCTTCCTAGGAATTGAGGTGAAGAGAAACAAGGATGGACTTCATCTCTGTCAGGAAAAGTATGCAACTGATCTAGTAAAAAAGGCTGGCTTGCAAGGTTGTAAACCCTCACCTACTCCATTATCTAGTTCTGAAAAATTATATCTTACAGAAGGGACACTCTTGAATCAAGAGGATAGCACAAGATACAGAAGTTTAGTATGAGCATGACAAGCGGTTTTCAGCAAGGTATTCTCTGCAAGCACTGAAATTATCGGTAACAAATAGTTTTGTTTTAAGATAATTCGTAACGGGTGACAAGTAACAAGTGTAACTAAAGTGCAGCAAGGTGGCCAAATCCTCTTTGTAACAAAGGACAAGCCTGGATGAACTCTTATATAAAGCAAAGCGCTCCCGAGGACACGTGCGAATTACTGTCAAGCTAGTTTTCATCATGCTCATATGATTCGCGTTCGTTACTTTGATAATTTGATATGTGGGTGGACCGATTCTTGGGTGCTATCCTTACTTAGACATGCCTCCCACTTATGATTAACCTCTCTCGCAAGCATCCGCAACTATGAAAGAAGAATTAAGATAAATCTAACCATAGCATGAAACATATGGATCCAAATCAGCCCCTTACGAAGCAACGCATAAACTAGGGTTTAAGCTTCTGTCACTCCAGCAACCCATCATCTACTTATTACTTCCCAATGCCTTCCCCTAGGTCCAAATCATGGTGAAGTGTCATGTATGCGATGTTCACATAACACCACTAGAGGAAAGACAACATACATCTCATCAAAATATCGAACGAATACCAAATTCACATGATTACTTATAGCAAGACTTCTCCCATGTCCTCGGGAACAAACGTAACTACTCACAAAGCATATTCATATTCAAAATCAGAGGAGTATTAATTATCATTAAGCATCTGAACATATGATCTTCCACCAAGTAAACCAACTAGCATCAACTACAAGGAGTAATCAACACTACTAGCAACCACAGGTACCAATCTGTGGTTTTGAGACAGAGATCGGATACAAAAGATGAACTAGGGTTTGGAGAGGAGAGGGTGCTGCTGAAGATGTTGATGGAGATTGACCCCCTCTCGATGAGAGGATCGTTGGTGATGATGATGGCTTTGATTTCCCCCTCCGGGAGGGAAGTTTCCCCGGCAGAACAGCTCCGCCGGAGCCATAGATTGCTTCTTCCTAGGTTCCGCCTCAAGATGGCGGCGCTTCGTCCCGAAAGCTTCTCTCTGATTTTTTCCAGGTCAAAACACACCATATAGCAGAAGATGGGCAACGGAGGCCTGCTAGGTGGCCCACAAGCCACAGGGGCGCACCCCGCAGGCTTGTGACCTCCTGGTGGGTCCCCTCTGGTATTTTCTTCGCCCAATATTTTTTATTTATTCCAAAATAATTCTCCGTAAATTTTCAGGACTTTTGGAGTTGTGCAGAATAGGTCTCTCATATTTGCTCCTTTTCCAGCCCAGAATTCCAGCTGCCGGCATTCTCCCGCTTCATGTAAACCTTGTAAAATAATAGAGAAAAGGCATAAGTTACCAAAATAGTTAATAACAACCCATAATGCAATAAATATCAATATAAAAGCATGATGCAAAATGGACGTATCAACTCCCCCAAGCTTAGACCTGGCTTGTCCTCAAGCGAAAGCCGAAATCGATAATCATGTCCACATGCTTAGAGATAGAGGTGTTGATAAAATAAAATACAGATATGAAGGCTTCATGATCATCTTTGGAACAGCACCATATTGTTATATAATTTCTCATGCTAAAGTAACAATTTGTTCACAAGGTAAAGTATGAAAAAGGAACTTTGTTGGAAACTGACAAACTATGATCTCAGTCATTGAAGCAATTGCAATTTATCATAACGTAAGAAAGAGTCAATATAAGAACTTTTCAGCAAGTTCACATACTCAACTATCATTTAGTCTTTCACGATTCCTAACACTCACGCGATATTCATGAGATCAAAGTTTTAGTCAGACACAGAGAAAGATAGGGGCTTATGGTTTAGCCTCCCAACTTTTTACCTCAAGGGTAATGTCAACAATAATAACTTATGAACATCTACATCCGAGTGGATATATATATTTGGATCTCCCCCCAACATAAGGTGCTTGCCAAAAAGAAAAAGTATGAAAAGGAATAGGTGAATATCACCATGACTCTTATATAGGAATAAAAAGTAAAAGTAAAAGACATACCCATCACAGAGGGAAGCATAGGTTGTCATGCGCTTTTATGGTTGGATGCACAAAATCTTAATGCAAAGGAAAGTCACTTTATATTGCCCCTTGTGATAAAGAACTTTATTATGCAGTCCATCACTTTTATTTCTTCCGTATCACAAGTTCATATAAAGTTTATTTTCCTCACACTAATAGATCATACATATTTAAGGAGCAATTTTTATTGCTTGCATCGATAACAACTTACTTGAGGGATCTTACTCAATCCATAGGTAGGTATGGTGGACTCTCATGGCAAAACTGGGTTAAGGGATGTTTGGATGCACAAGTAGTATTTCTACTTGGTGCGGAAATTTTGGCTAGTATGAGGTGGAAGCAAACTCAACATGTTGGAGGATCCACAATAATATAACTTCTATTCAGATATAAAGAAACATAACCCATTACATTGTCTTCCTTGTCCAACATCAACCTTTTAGCATATAATATTTTAATGGGTGTTCACAATCACAAAAGATGTCCAGGATAGTGTATTTATATGTGAGACCTCTCTTTCTTTATTACTTCCTATTAATTGCAACTATGACCAAGACTACGCTTGTCAACTGACAACAAGTTTCAAGCGACATAGTTCTTATATGTGAAGTCATCACTTCCCATAAGATCATTATACAATATTTTATTTCTTTTATTATTTATTTATTTTTCCAATTATCAGAGCAAGAAAACAAAGCCCTCAACTCAAAACTAATCTTTATTATATATCTCTCGGACTCAATTACATAGAGGGATCATAAAGCAAAACTTAAAGCTAGATCATAGTAAAAACTTTTATTCTACTAGATAAACATGTAACCAAAAGGATCGAACTAAGAAAAAATGATAAAGGTAGAGGTGTGATGGTGATATGATACTGGGGCACCTCCCCCAAGCTTGGCAGTAGCCAAGGGGAGTGCCCATACCCATGTATTTAGATCTCTTTCTTCGGAGGTGGTGATGATGGAGTTGTTGATGATGAGGTAGGCTTGTCCTCCGTCTTTCAAGGCATAGGTTCACCATCGTAAAAAGATGAACAAGTCTCCGGGATCCTCAAATCTGTAGCCAAACACATCCTCTTAGATCTGTATTCATACTCACAGTTTTGGTTCTGCAGGTCATAGATTTTTGCTTGGAGATGCTCGATTTTCTCTTGAAGCTTGAAGATGGTCTTCCCAATGTTCTTGGCGTCCAACTTGTGATCATGGGTGAACTCCGTGATCATAATGTGATTGGCATTGAGTCCATGTTCCACCATCCCTTGGCACTTGAAGACTTGCTGCTCCATTGCTTCAAGCCTTGTCTCCTCGCTTCCGGTCTTCTTTGGCCCTTCAACATCACGGATGTGCAGCACCCCCTCATGCATCTCAATGGTTTGAGGGTTTCGCAGCACCTCCGCATAGTAGGGGTTGATGACCTTCTCGAAGAACTTGTCCTTCGGAGCACTCGGGGATGTCATGGAGATCTAGATCTGTCAGGAAAAACAGCTCGATACAAAAACAGGAGATATTGTCGAGATACGAAGGTCAAAACCTTCGGGAGATTATATAATAATTTTTTACCAACCAAAAGGAGTATTCCACAAGAAAACGGAGTTCGGAGGGCACACGAGGTGGCCACAAGCCACAGGGGCGCGCCCAGGGGGGTAGGGCGCCCCTCCCAGGCTTGTCGCCTCCTCGTGCACTCTTCGGACTACTTTTAATTTTACTTATTTTTTAAATATTCCAAAACGGAGAAAAATTGCCATAGGAAAAGTTTTGGAGTCGATTTGCTTACCGTACCACATACCTATTCCTTTTCGAAGTCTGAGACGTTCTGGTAGGTCTCCCTTATGTACTCCTCTGGGGTTATGGTATTAATAATATTGGTTTCAACATTTATGGGAGTACCTGAGATGTAATGTTTGATTCTTTGCCCGTTTACCACCTTTGGGTTAGTGCCTTCGGCGTTGTTGATTTTGATGGCACCTGAGCGGTAGACTTCCTCGATAATGTTCGGTCCTTCCCATTTAGAGAGGAGCTTTCCTGCAAAAAAAATCTTAGACGAGAGTTGTATAGCAAGACATGGTCACCTACATTAAACTCAGGCTTTTGTATCCTTTTGTCATGCCATCTTTTAACTTTTTCTTTAAACAACTTGGCATTCTCATAGGCTTGTGTACTCCATTCATCCAATGAGCTAATGTAAAATAATCTCTTTTCACTGGCAAGTTTGAAATCATAATTGAGCTCTTTAATTGTCCAGTATGCTTTATGTTCTAGTTCTAGAGGTAAGTGACATGCTTTTCCATAAACCATTTTATACGGAGACATACCCATAGGGTTCTTATAAGCAGTTCTATAAGCCCATAATGCATCATCAAGTTTCTTAGACCAATTCTTTCTTGATCTATTAATAGTCTTTTGCAAGATCAATTTAATTTCTCTATTGCTCAATTCTACTTGACCACTAGACTGAGGATGATAAGGAGATGCAATTCTATGGTTGACATCATATTTAGCAAGCAATTTACGAAAAGCACCATGAATAAAGTGTGAACCACCATCAGTCATTAAATATCTGGGGACTCCAAACCTCGGGAAAATAACTTCTTTAAGCATTTTAATAGAAGTGTTATGATCAGCACTACTAGTTGGAATAGCTTCTACCACATAGTAACGTAATCAACAGCAACTAGAATATGTGTATACCCATTGGAGGAAGGAAAAGGTCCCATACAATCAAAGCCCCAAACATCAAATGGTTCAATAACAACTGAATAATTCATAGGCATTTCCTGACGTCTACTAATATTACCAATTCTTTGACATTCATCACAAGACAAGACAAACTTACGAGCATCCTTGAAGAGAGTAGGCCAATAAAAACCAGATTGCAATATGTTGTGTGCAGTTCTATCTCCAGCATGGTGTCCTCCGTAGGCCTCGGAGTGACACTTGCGTAGGATCTGTTCCTGTTCATGCTTAGGTACACAACGTCTAATAACACCATCTACGCCTTCTTTATAAAGGTGTGGGTCATCCCAAAAGTAATGTCTTAAATCATAGAAAAACTTTTTCTTTTGTTGGTATGTGAAGCTAGGTGGTATAAATTTAGCAACAATGTAATTAGCATAATCAGCATACCATGGAGCACTACGTGAAGCATTTATGACAGCTAATTGTTCATCAGGAAAGCTATCATCAATAGGCAGTGGGTCATCAAGAACATTCTCTAACCTAGACAAGTTATCTGCTACAGGGTTCTCAGCACCCTTTCTATCAATAATATGCAAATCAAATTCTTGTAGCAAAAGAACCCATCTAATAAGTCTAGGTTTTGCATCTTTCTTTTCCATAATATATTTAATAGCAGCATGATCAGTGTGAACAGTTACCTTGGAATCAACAATATAAGATATGAACTTATCACATGCAAACACAACTGCTAGAAATTCTTCTTCAGTAGTAGCATAATTTCTTTGAGCACTGTCTAGAGTTTTACTAGCATAATGGATAACATTTAATTTCTTATCAACTCTTTGTCCTAGAACAGCACCAACAGCATAATCACTAACATCACACATAATTTCAAAGGGTAGGTTCCAATCACGTGGTTGAACAATAGGAGCAGAAACCAAGGCTTTCTTCAGTATTTCAAATGCTTCCACACAATCATCATCAAAAACAAATGGAACATCTTTTTGCAAGAGATTGGTGAGAGGCCTAGAAATTTTAGAGAAGTCTTTAATAAACCTCCTATAGAAACTAACATGACCAAGGAAACTTCTTATACCTTTGATATCTTTAGGACACGACATTTTTTCAATAGCATCAACTTTAGCTTTATCAACTTCAATACCTCTTTCGGAGATTTTATGCCCCAAGACAATACCCTCATTAACCATAAAGTGGCACTTCTCCCAATTCAAGACAAGATTAGTTTCTTCACATCTCTGCAAAACTCGATCAAGGTTGCTCAAGCAATCATCAAAAGAAGTTCCATAAACGGAAAAATCATCCATGAAAACCTCAGCAATCTTTTCACAAAAGTTGGAGAATATAGCAGTCATACATCTTTGAAAGGTAGCAGGTGCATTACATAGACCCAAAGGCATACGTCTATAAGCAAAGGTACCAAAAGGGCATGTAAAAGTTGTATTTTCTTGATCATCTTTTGATACAGGTATTTGAGAGAAACCAGAATAACCATCTAGAAAGCAAAAGTGTGTATGTTTGGATAGGCTTTCTAGCATTTGATCAATAAACGGTAGAGGGTAATGATCTTTCCTAGTAGCTTTGTTTAATTTTCTAAAACCAATTACCATTCTATAACTTGTAACAATTCTTTGCGGGATCAATTCATTTTTATCATTAGGAACAACAGTGATACCTCCCTTCTTAGGGACACAATGAACATGACTTACCCATCTACTATCAGCAATAGGATAAATTATACCTGCTTCCAGAAGCTTTAATATTTCATTTCTTACCACTTCCTTCATCTTGGGATTTAACCGTCGTTGGTGATCAACAACTGGTTTGGCATCGGGCTCCATATTAATTTTGTGCTGACATAGAGTGGGACTAATGCCCTTAAGCTCATCCAGAGTATATCCAATAGCTGCACGGTGCTTCCTTAGAGTTTTCAATAATCTCTGTTCTTCATGCTCTGAAAGGTTAGCACTAATAATAACAGGATATATCTTCTTTTCATCAAGATAAGCATATTTCAGAGTATCAGTTAACTGTTTAAGCTCAAACACGGGATCACCCTTGGGTGGAGGAGGATCCCCTAAAATCTCAATAGTCAAGTTGTGTTTCAAAACAGGCATCTACTTAAAGAATATTTCATCCAATTCCTTCTTTCATTCATAAACATATCATTTTCAAGGTCTAGCAGATATTGTTGTAAAGGATCAGTAGGAGGCAGAGCAATAGAAGCAAGACCAATAATTTCATCTTTACTAGGCAATTCCTTGTCATGGGGTTTTCTATGAAATTTAGGGAAATTAAACTCATCAGACACATCCCCAAAACTTACAGTAACAGTTTCTTTCTCGCAATCTATCTTAGCATTAACAGTGTTCAAGAATGGTCTACCAAATATAATAGGACAAAAATCATCTTGTGGGGAGCCAAGGACAAGAAAATCAGTAGGGTATTTTATTTTCCCACACAAGACCTCAACATATCTAACAATCCCAATTGGTGATATAGTATCTCTATTAGCAAGCTTAATAGTAACATCGATATCTTCTATTTCAGCAGGTGAAATATCATTCATAATTTCTTGATATAAAGTAAAGTGAATTGCACTCACATTAGCACCCAATCACATAAGCCATGATAGCAGTGATCTCCTATTTTAACGGAAACAACAGGCATGCCAACAACAGGTCTATGTTTAACCCTTCTATCGGGGCTAGCAATTCTAGCAGCTTCTTCACAAAAGTAAATAACATGCCCATCAATATTATCAACCACGAGATCTTTAACCATAGCAATACTAGATTCAACTTTAATTTGTTTAGGGGGTGTAGGTGTTCTAGTATAACTCTTATGAACCATAGCGGAAGCTTTAGCATGTTCCTTTATTCTAACAGGGAAATGTGGTTTCTCAATATATGCAGTAGGAACAATAGGATCAACATTATAAGTAATTGTTTATTCTTCAACTTCAATAGGTTCTACTACTTTCACTTCAATGGGAGGATGATATTTAAACCACTTATCCTTAGGGAGATCAACATGAGTAGCAAATGTTTCACAGAAAGAAGCTACTATCTCAGAGTCAAGTCCATACTTCGTGCTAAATTGACGAAAAGCATCGGTATCCATAAAAGATTTAACACAATCGAACTTAAGGTTTATACCTGACTCCTTACCTTCATCGAGTTCCCAATCTTCAGAGTTGCGTTTAATTCTTTCCAATAAATCCCATTTGAATTCAATAGTCTTCTTCATAAAAGAACCAGTACAAGAAGTATCGAGCATGGATTGATCATTACGAGAAAGCCAAGCATAAAAATTCTGAATAATAATTTCTCTTGAGAGCTAATGATTGGGGCATGAATATAGCATTGACTTAAGCCTCCCCCAATCTTGAGCGATACTTTCTCCTCCACGAGGCCAAAAATTATAAATATAATTCCGATCACGATGAACCTGATGCATAGGATAAAACTCCTGATGAAATTCCAATTTCAATCGGTTGTAGTTCTATGATCCAATATCATCGCATAGCCTATACCATGTCAATGCCTTCTCCTTCAAAGATAAAGGGAAGACCTTCTTCTTGACTCCATCCTCGGGTAAACCTGCAAGCTTAAATAATCCACAAACTTCATACACATAGATTAGATGCATATCAGGATGTAGTGTTCCATCTCCTACATAAGGGTTACCTAGCAGTTTCTCTATCATACCCGAAGGAATTTCATAATAAATATTTTCAGTAGGATCAGTTGGTTGAGGGGCAACTCTTTGCTCTTTCGGTTGGGGTGAAGATACCCCGAACAAACCCCTCAAAGGATTATTTTCCATAGTAACAAGTGACAGCAAATTTCAGCACACTATATAAATTTTTCCTTACCAAATACCACTCAGCAAAGGCACTTCACTCCCCGGCAATGGCGCCAGAAAAGAGTCTTGATGACCCACAAGTATAGGGGATCTATCGTAGTCCTTTCGATAGGTAAGAGTGTCGAACCCAATGAGGAGCAGAAGGAAATGACAAGCGGTTTTCAGCAAGGTATTCTCTGCAAGCACTGAAATTATCGGTAACAGATAGTTTTGTGATAAGATAATTCATAACGGGTAACAAGTAACAAGTGTAACTAAAGTGCAGCAAGGTGGCCCAATCCTTTTTGTAACAAAGGACAAGCCTGGATGAACTCTTATATAAAGCAAAGCGCTCTCGAGGACACATGGGAATTACTGTCAAGCTAGTTTTCATCGTGCTCATATGATTCGCGTTCGTTACTTTGATAATTTGATATGTGGGTGGACCGCTGCTTGGGTGCTGTCCTTACTTGGACAGGCCTTCCACTTATGATTAACTTCTCTCGCAAGCATCCGCAACTACGAAAGAAGAACTAAGATAAATCTAACCATAGCATGAAACATATGGATCCAAATCAGCCCCTTACGAAGTAACACATAAACTAGGGTTTAAGCTTCTATCACTCTAGCAACCAATCATCTACTTATTACTTCCCAATGCCTTCCCCTAGGCCCAAATCATGGTGAAGTGTCATGTAGTCGATGTTCACATAACACCACTAGAGGAAAGACAACATACATCTCATCAAAATATCCAACGGATACCAAATTCACATGATTACTTATAGCAAGACTTCTCCCATGTCCTCAGGAACAAATGTAACAACTCACAAAGCATATTCATATTCAAAATCAGAGGAGTATTAATTATCATTAAGGATCTAAACATATGATCTTCCACCAAGTAAACCAACTAGCATCAACTACAAGGAGTAATCAACACTACTAGCAACCCACAGGTACCAATCTGAGGTTTTGAGACAGAGATCGGATACAAGAGATGAACTAGGGTTTGGAGAGGAGAGGGTGCTGGTGAAGATGTTGACGGAGATTGACCCCCACTCGATGAGAGGATCGTTGGTGGTGATGATGACTTCGATTTCCCACCCCGGGAGGGAAGTTTCCCCGACAGAACAGCTCCGCCAGAGCCCTAGATTGCTTCAGCCCAGGTTCTGCCTCGAGACGGCGGCGCTTCGTCCCAAAAGCTTCTCCCTGATTTTTTTCAGGTCAAAACACACAATATAGCAGAAGATGGGCACCGGAGGCCTGCCAGGTGGCCCACAAGCCACAGGGGTGCGCCCAGGGGGGTAGGGCGCCCCCCCAGCCTTGTGACCTCCTGGTGGGTCCCCTTTGGTATTTTCTTCGCCCAGTATTTTTTATTTATTCCAAAATAATTCTCCGTAAATTTTCAGGACTTTTGGAGTTGTGCAGAATAGGTCTCCCATATTTGCTCCTTTTCCAGCCCAGAATTCCAGCTGCCGGCATTCTCCCTCTTCATGTAAACCTTGTAAAATAAGAGGAAAGGCATAAGTATTGTACCAAAATAGGTAATAACAGCCCATAAAGCAATAAATATCAATATAAAAGCATGATGCAAAATGGACGTATCAAAGCACTACAATATCTCACTTTTACTAGACCTGACATTTCCCTTGCTGTTAAAAAAGTATGTCAGTTCCTTTATGCACCCACTACTGTTCACTCGACTGCTGCCAAACGTATAGTTAGATACGTCAAAAACACTTTGAGCATTGGTCTAAATTTCAGCAAATCACCCTCTACTCTTGTCAGTGCCCTCTCTGACTCTGATTCGGCAGGATGCTTGGATGACAGGCAATCAACTTGTTGGGGATATAACCCCATGATGTGAACCGCCCAGGAGGGGCCGGGTTACACTGTTGGCGACTCAGAGATAAAAGTTTAAATGGGCCCGAGGGGGCCAGATAAAGACCCTGGAGGGCGACTTACACGGTGAGCCGCCGGAGGCCCAAGCCCAGAAGATGGTGCGAGACCCAGCGCTTGTAAGCCGCCCGACGATGACTTGTCCAGAAAGGCAAGGGTAATTTAGAACCCAGGTCAGTCATGTTGTGTGGTCCGACTAGGACTCTTGTAAGCCCAGGGCCTCGACCTGTGTATATAAAGGCGAGACCCTGTGGTGGGTTAACTCAAGAAACAATTAATTGAGAGCTAGGTAAAGCGATTTCGCTCCCTTGTAATCGATACTCAAGCAAATACAACTCAAAACAGGACATAGGCTTTTACCTCGTTGAGAGGGGGCCGAACCTGGGCAAACTTGTGTCTTTCGTCCCGTTCAACCCCTTCAAGCTAACCTACGTTGCGATGGCCCCACCCTTAAGTCCTTTCACAAGGACATCTGCTGTGACAAAACCACGACAATTGGCGCCCACCGTGGCGCCAGAGCATGGTGGTTTCGAGTTCTTGAAGGGCAGCTTCCCAGGGATCAAGGGATACACCGTTGGCAGGATGACTAAGAGTCGCCGCGGCAAGCTTTACATCGATGATGCTGGCTGGGGCCCCGAGGCCGACTCAATCGAGTGCAGGTACCGGGTCCCCTTTGGAGGAATTCACGTCTTCATCGGCAAAATTAGCGGTTCTGAGCCTGAGCCGGACTTCACCACCGATTTGATCGAGTCAGGTTGGCGTGTACAACCCGCCCGGGCTCAACCCGGTCGGAAGCATGTTCTTGTGGGTTTCACGCAAGGCAGGGAACTTGCGGAAGGTTCTGAATCTGGAGGAGAGACGGCCATCTACTCAGGTGATGAGTCCTCAACCGATGAGACGGAATCAATCTATCAGCTTCCAGACGGCAGGCTTGGGGGCTTTTTGGATGGCAACAGTATTCTGGACCCCTATGAGCCGCCATCCAGAGTTGCGATCTTCATGGCTGGCACAGGGTCGGTTCAAAATTCATCAACAGCTGCAGCTATGACTTCTGGATCAACCGCCGCAGCAGCAGCTAGTGCCGGCGGGTCAGTTACGCCCCAGGCTAAAGTCCTGTCAGATCTCTTGGGCACCATGACAACTTTGCTTGCAATAGAGGTTACTGCGGCAAATCAGGCCGAACGTAATGCAGAGATCGCAAAGGTGCGAGATGAAGTGGCCAAGGCCCAAGAGGAGCTTAACACAGAGAATGCCTGGATGGCGACGGAGCGAGTTCAGATGGAGGCTGAATCACAGCGCATTAGGGCGGAGGCTTTTCATTTAAGTCTGGATCAGAACTCCTCTAACGCTGTTCTACGAAGGAGGCACCAGAGTCATCTGCCTCTGCAGTATGAGGCGTGGAACCTCTTTAATACGCCAGGGGGCAGGGCCAAGTAATCCAGCGGGTGTGACCCGGGCTGCGGAAGCGCCAGGAGGAGCGGCGGCTCAACCTCGCTAGCAAGACCCGCCCCATAGAGATCAGACCCCCCACAACATTTTTCAACACCACCTGGTCATTATTCTAACCCGGTGGATAACATGCTAGCAGCCACCACCCGGCTCAATGCGCTCCCCATCACCGATGGAACGCCCATTGCAGAGGAGGCAGGAATGCGATCGAGCTCTTGCAGACAGCGGTGGCGCAGCAGGAGAAGTACTCATATAGCCGTGATTGGGTGCATTCGATACCTCTCCCAAGCCGTAGTTACAGCCGGAGGATTTAGTCGCCGGCTCTCTCCAGTAGTGAACAACGTCGTCGGCCGTTCCAAGATAACCCACCCCGTGGACATAACCCGCCCCATGTTGATGCTCAGGCAATTGTAGATGATGCCAGGGTTCGCCGAGAGGCGGAGGCAGCAGCGGCTCAGCTAGGGATGTACCAGCAGCCTATTGTAACCCCTTCAACCTCAATGGGGGCTGGGACGATCTCTAGGACAGTTGGGGTGCCGTGCCTAGTGCCGGCTCTACGCAATGAGTGTTTGCCTAAGGATTTTAAAGGCCCTCATAAGGTGCCTAACTACACGGCTGATCTCCCTCCCGAGGCTTGGATTGAATGTTATGAGTTAGCTATGGAGATGCTGGATGTCAATGACGCTGTCTGTGCTAAGTACTTTACTATGATGTTGGATGGGCTAGCTCAAACATGGTTAAAAGGGTTGCCTCCTAATTCCATGAATTCATGGGCAGAGTTGAAGGCGCGGTTCATTAAGAACTTTCAAGGGACCTGCAAGCAACCTATGACGATCATCGATTTGGATAATTGTGTGCAGTGTGAGGATGAGTCGGCCCATCATTGGGTCCGGCGGGTCTCTGCTATTATTCACTCGTCTGATAGATCGCGGCGGGTCAGGCAGTGCTGGTTCTAGAGAAGAACTGTCACTTTATCCCCCTTAAGCAGAAGCTTGGGCGGCTCAAACGTTATTGCAATGATATGGGTGAGCTCATGGCGGCCCTTATCAAGTATGTCGACTCTCACAACACTAAGGACCCTGGATCTGATGAAGAGAAATCCAATAAGGGCAATAAGAGCAGTAATGGTAAGGGTTAGTAGCAGAATGTGGCAGGAGGCAATGGTAATAACCAAGGCAAAAGTGGTAAGCGAAGGCACCCGGATGGCGGGTCAGATCTAGTAGCTAATACTAATGCCGGGTCTAAAAACTAGCGCCACAATGGTAATGGTAAACCATCCTTTGGTGGGAGGAACTTTAATATTGAGGCAATGATGAATGAGCCCTGCCCGAAGCACAACTTGCCCAATAAGCCGGCCACCCACGCTTGGAAGGATTGTTTTATCATGCGAGAGTATAGAAATTACAGTCTTAATCAGAATCATGGCAATAACAATGGACCGCCCGGCGGGTCACGATCTGGACATCAAGGGTCCGGCTTTGGGGGCGGCGGCTCAAGTTCTGTTTACCAAGGTCAATGTTGGGGATATAACTATTGGGTATGACCCGCCCAGGAAGGGGCCGGGTCATGCCACTGGCGGCTCATAAGGAAGAGGCCCAAGAAGAGATGGCGGTTTACGAAGCAAGCTTACTGAAGGCCCAAGACCCGGAGGAGACTTGAGGCCCACGGGCGTAAACCGCCGTATGTTTAACTTGTACGTTAAGGAAAGTGTAGTTCTGTCACTGAGCCGGACACGTTGTGTATGAGCCGGCCGGGACTCTATAAGCCACCGAGCATCAGCCTGTGTATATAAAGGGGTGACCCGGCGGCGGGTTAGGGCGAAAAACAAGAAGTCGAGAACTAGGTCAAGCGTATTCGCTCCCAGGTAATCAAAACCCAAGCAATACAACCTAAAGCAGGAGTAGGCCATTACCTCGTTGTGAGGGGCCGAACCTTGGTAAACTCTGCGTCCCTTGTCCCGTTTTAACCCCTTCAAGCTAACCTTGTTGCGATGGCTCCATGACTAAGTCCTTCCACTAGGACATCTGCCGTGACAATTCCACGACAGTTGGCGCCCACTGTGGGGCCGGCGCACGGTGGTTTCAAGTTCTTGAAGGGCAGCTTTGAAGGAATCAAGGGATATGCTGTGGGCCGGATGACCAAGAGTCATCACGGCAAGCTCTACATTGACGATGCATGCTGGGGCCCCGAGGTCGGCTCAATTGAGTACGGGTACCGGGTCCCCTTCAGCGGAATCCACGTCTTCATCGGTAAGATCGGCGAACAGGGCCCTGAGCCGGACACCTGCACCGACATCATCGAGACGGCTCAGCGTGCACAACCCGCCCGGCTTCAACCCACCGTGAAACACGCCTTTGTTGGATTTATCCATGGGGCGGAATTGGAGGAAGGATCTGTGTCTGGTGGTAAGACGGCTATCTACTCTGATGGTGAGTCGTCAACCGGCGAGACCAACTCAATGTATCAACTGCAAGACGGCCGGCTTGGGGGCTGTTTCGATGGTGACAGTATTCCGAAAACCTATGAGCCGCCGAACAGGGTCGCAATCTTCATGGCCGGTACACAGCCGGCTCTTGGTTCGACAATCGTCGCGACTATGACCTCCAGCTCAATGGCTGTGGCGGCGGCTGGTGCTAGCGGTTCTGCGCGCCCGCCGGCTCAAGTTCTCACAGAACTGTTGGAAGCTTTGGCGACTCTAATGGGGGTGGAGATAACCCCGGACACTCAATAACAGCATAAGGTTGATGTGGCAAAATTGTGAGATGAGATCGCTCAAGCCAAGGAGGAACAGGCGGCTGAGAACGCTAGGATGGCTACGGAGCGGGCTGCTTTGGACGCCCAGGCACAACGGATTCAGGCAGACTCCTTCCGGCTCACACTAGATCAGAATGCCTCAAACGAGATCATGAGGAGGAGGCACCAGAGTCGTCTACCCCCGGTTTATGAGGCAAGGAACCTCTTCAACACGCCCGGAGTAGGAACCAGTGACCCGCCGGCGGTAAACCGGGCGGTCGAAGCACCTGTGACCAGAGTGCCGGTTCAGCCATGCGCGATGGACCCGCCTCGCTTGAATAATACTCCACCTCAGCATGTTCCGACATGTCCGGGTCATTATTCTAACCCTTTGGATAACATGATTGCTGCGGCAATGCGATTGGCGGCCCTACCAGTTGAAGGCGAGTCTCCAGCTGCGATGGAGACACGGAGGGCCAGAGAGCTTCTTCAGACGGCGTTGGATCAGCAGGTGGCTTATTCGTATAGTCGCAAAAGGATTCACTCAACCCCTTGGCCAAGCCGGAGTTATAGTCGACATATTGAGTCACCAGTGGTTTCAAGCACTGAACATCGCCATAACCAGCCTCATGGGCATAACCCGGCGCGTGGTGGTGGTGATGCTCAGACCTTGGTGGATCAGGGCAGAGCACGTCGGGAGGCTGAGCTGGCGGCTCAGCTAGTGGCTCAACAACCATCTCCGGTTTGTCCATTAGCTTCGGTGGAGGCGGGTGTGACCTCCAGAATGTTGGGGGTGCCGTGTTTAGTACCGGCTCTGCGCAATGAGCGTTTGCCTAAGGATTTTAAGGGCCCTCGTAAGGTGCCTAATTATACAGCGGATCAGTCCCCTGAGGCTTGGATCGAGAGCTATGAGATGGCCATGGAGATGCTGGATGTTAGTGATGCTGCTTGTGCTAAGTATTTCACCATGATGTTGGATGGGCCGGCTCGTACTTGGTTGAAAGGGCTCCCTGCTAATTCCATTAGATCATGGGCGGAGTTGAAAGCTCGTTTTATCCAGAATTTTAAAGACACATGCAAGCAGCCTATGTCAATCCTGGATTTGGATTATTGTGTCCAAGGTGAAGGCGAGTCAACAACACATTGGGTGCACCGGATCTCGGCTATTATACACTCGTCGGACAGTATCAACGCCGGTTCGGCAGTCCTGATGTTGGAGAAAAATTGTCGTTTCCTTCCCCTTAAGCAGAAGCTGGGGCGGCTAAAGCGTCACTGCAATGACATGGGGGAGCTAATGGCGACTCTTGTCAAATATGCCGACTCTGATAGTACCAAGGACCCCGAGTCTGATGATGAGAAGCCGGGTAAGGGAAAGAAGAGCAGCAATACGAAAGGACAGCAGCATAACCCGGCAGGTCAAGGCGGCAATGGTAAGCGCAAGGCTGATGGCAACTTAGACTTTGTGGCTAACACCAATACGCAGAATAATAATCAGCGTCGCAAGGGAAAGCCGGCCCAGTTTGGGGGCCTAAATTTAACCTTGAGGCAATGATGAATCAGCCTTGTCCAAAGCATGGTACGCACGAGAAGCTGGCCTTTCATCTGTGGAAGGATTGTTTCATCATGAAGGAATATAGGAATTCCAATTTTTTCCAGAACAATCATAACCCGAATGGCGGTTCAGGACCCGGCTCTCATGGACCTGGCTTTGGTGGTGGCGGTTCAAACTCTGGCTTCCAGGGCCAAGGCAATCAGGGTGGTTTTAATCAGCAATCTGGTCAAGGGCGTCAGCAGCAATCTGGTTATCAGAGTAACCCAAAGCAGTTGAACAGTGGACAGTACCACATCTTCACTATGAATTTGTGTAAACGGGATCAGAAACTCCATAAAAGGGCAGTGAACGCAGTTGAGCCAGCGATTCCCCGTTACTTGCGATGGTCCGAACACCCCATTCTCTGGAGCCATGAGGATCACCCGCCCCAGGTTGATAATCTGGGCCACTTGGCTCTGGTGGTGGCGCCTCAGGTTGGAGGGTACAAGTTCACTAAGGTACTCATGGACGGAGGCAGCAGCATCAATATCCTTTACTATGATACTTTTCGTCGCATGGGATTGACGGATAAGGATCTTAAGCCGTCCAATACTGTTTTCCATGGAGTGGTGCCTGGTAAATCAGCGTATCCAGTGGGCAAGATCGCTTTGGAGGTGGCTTTTGGTGATGAGCATGATTCCAGAGCGGAGACGTTGACCTTCGAAGTTGTCAAGATGAAGAGCCCGTATCATGCTCTATTTGGACGGCCGGCTTATGCTAAGTTCATGGCAAGGCCGTGTTATGTTTATTTGCAGCTTAAGATGCCGGGTCATAAGGGCACTATCACGGTGCATGGGAGCCGGAAGATAGCCTTGGAGTGTGAAGAGGGCGATGCTGCCTATGCTGAGTCCGTTTGTGCGACAGAAGAGTTGAAATTTTATAAGGATAATGTTGACCCGGCGGATATGACATCTTTGAAGAAGCCAACTACGGAGCATGATCCTCTGTTGAAGTTTAAGTCAGCGAACGACACTAAATTGGTTGATTTTGTTCCTGGCGATTCATCCAAGCAGTTCAGCATCAGTGCTAATCTGGATCCAAAATAGGAAAGCGCGCTCATCTAGTTCATCCGTTAGAACTGGGACATCTTTGCATGGAAACCTTCTGACATGCCAGGTGTACTGAGGGAACTCGCTAAGCACACTCTTAATGTTGATCCAAGATTTGAACTGGTCAAGCAGTTTCTTCGTCGTTTCAATGAAGAGAGGCACAACGCAATTGGTGAAGAAGTGGCCCGGCTCTTGGCTGCTGGATTCATCATTGAGGTTTTTCACCCTGAGTGGTTAGCTAACCCGGTGCTAGTACTTAAGAAGAATGGTACTTGGCGCATGTGCGTGGATTATATAGACCTTAATAAGGCCTGTCCAGCTGATCCTTTTGCTCTTCCTCATATTGATCAAATTATTGATGTTACGGCGGGTTGTGAGCATTTGAGCTTTTTGGATGCTTATTCTGGGTATCATCAGATCAAAATGGCAGTTAAGGACCAGGAGAAGACAGCTTCCATCAATCCTTTTGGAGCCTTCTGTTATGTGTCTATGCCTTTTGGGCTCAAGAGTGCCCAGGCGACTTATCAGCGGTGTGTTCAGAATTGCCTTCATGACCAGATTGGGCGCAATGTTCACGCTTATGTGGATGATATTGTTGTGAAGTCCAGGGAGAAGGAGACTTTGATAGATGATTTGAAAGAGACCTTTGACAATCTTCGGGTCTACAAAATGATGCTTAACCCGGCCAAGTGTGTCTTTGGTGTGCCAGCGGGCAAGCTCTTGGGTTTTCTGGTTTCTAAAAGAGGCATTGAGGCTAACCAGGAAAAGATTAAGGCTATTACTTCCTTGGCTAAACTGGTATGTATCAATGATGTTCAGCGTCTGGCGGGTTGTATAGCAGCCTTAAGCCGGTTCATAGGCCGGTTGGGAGAAAAAGCTATCCCATTATACCAGATGATGAAGAAAACAGATCACTTTGTCTGGAGTGATGCTGCTGATCAGGCGTTTGAAGCCTTGAAAAAACAGTTAGCTGAGCCACCGATCCTTGCAGCTCCTATTGATAAGGAGCCCTTGTTATTATATGTGGCTGCCAATAGCCGAGCCGTCAGTGTGGCAATTGTGGTGGAAAGAAAGGAATCAGGCAAGGAATATCTGGTTCAATGACCGGTTTATTACATCAGTGAGGTACTCATTGAGTCCAAGCAGAGGTATCCGCATTGGCAGAAGCTGGTGTACGGGGTGTTTATGGCTAGTCGAAAGCTCAAGCAATATTTTCTGGGTCATCCCATCACTGTGGTTAGTTCTGCTCCTTTAGGGGATATTATTCAAAACAGAGAAACCACAGGTCGGGTAGCCAAGTTGGCCATTGAGCTTGGACCCCATGGTTTGAAGTATATGCCCCGCACAGCCATCAAGTCTCATGCACTTGTGGATTTCATCAATGATTGGACAGAGCTGCAGATGCCTGAGGAGAAGCCGGATAGCACATATTGGACTATTCACTTCGATGGATCCAGGTAATTGGAAGGCTCGGGGGCTGGAGTTATTTTGACTTCCCCACGAGGTGATAAATTTTGTTATGTTTTAAGGTTGATGTTCCCTTGTACTAACAATGCAGCTGAGTATGAGGCCTTACTCCATGGTCTTCGGATGGCTAAGAAGATGAACTTAAGCCGGGTGAGATGCTTTGGTGACTCAGATTTGGTGGCTCAGCAGGTTTCAGGAACATGGGATTCTAAGGACCCACTCATGGCAGCTTATCGCCGAGAGGTTGATGCTATTGCTGGTCACTTCAAGGGCTATCAAGTAGAGCATGTTGATCGAAGGAAAAACGAGGCGGCTGATGCTTTAAGCCGGTTAGGATCCCAGCGTAAGCCGGTGCCACCCAATGTTTTCCTTGATATTCTGCATAATCCTTCAGTCAAATTGCCTACAGAGGAAGATCTTGCCATTCCTGACCCGGAGGCACAGCTGGTGGCGGCTCTTCATGTTATTCCTGATTGGACAGTCCCATATTTGGCTTATATGACCCGGGGCGAGTTACCTGAAGATGAAACTTTGGCCAGGCAGATAACCCGACGGTCTAAGTCAATGACTATTGTCAAAGGAGAGTTGCACCGTTGTAGTGTCACAGGGGTGTTTCAATGTTGTGTTTCTCCTGAGGAGGGCCGTGAGATTCTATGAGAGATTCATGAAGGAGATTGTGGTCATCATGCCGGCTCTAAGTCTGTCATGGCCAAGGCTTTTCGTCATGGATTTTATTGGCTGACGGCTCATGCTGATGCCGAGGATCTGGTCAGCAAATGTGATGGCTGTCAGAAGTTTTCAAGACGAGCTCATGTGCCGGCTCAAGAATTGAGAATGATTCCAATCTCTTGGCCGTTTGTGGTCTGGGGGCTTGATATGGTTGGACCTTTCAAAAGGTCCAAAGATAAAAAGACCCACCTTTTGGTGGCGGTTGACAAATTTACAAAGTGGGTTGAAGCAGAGCCGGTCAGTAAGTGTGACGCGGCAACAGTGGTTCAATTCATCAAAAAGGTGATTTTCCATTTTCGGTTTCCCCACAATATTATAACTGATAATGGCACCAATCTGTCCAAAGGTGCCATGAAAGAACTTTGTCAACGAGAGCATATTCGACTTGATGTATCATCAGTGGCTTACCCCCAGTCCAATGGTCAAGCTGAGAGAGCCAATCAAGAAATTTTGAGAGGCATCAAGCCCCGGCTTATGGTCCCTTTGGAGAGGACGCCGGGCTGTTGGGTGGAGGAATTACCCTCAGTATTATGGAGCATCAATACCACCCCCAACAGATCTATGGGTTACACGCCTTTCTTCATGGTTTAAGGAGCAGAGGCGGTCCTCCCTAGTGACATCCGTCATGACTCGCCCCGTGTGGCGGCTTATGTTGAAGCTGATAATGAAAAAGCACGTCAGGATGCTATTGACCTGTTGGATGAGGAGCGTGACCTGGCGGTGGCTCGTTCGGCGATTTACCAGCAAGATCTGCGCCGTTATCATAGCCGCCGGGTTAAAAGCAGGACCTTTCAAGAAGGTGATTTGGTGCTCCGGCTTATCCAGTATCAAACTGATATGCACAAGCTATACCCACCTTTGGAAGGACCCTTTGTGGTCAGCAAGAATCTGAACAACGGGTCATACTACCTTATCGATGTTCAAGGCCACAAGGACTCACGCACGTCGGTGGAGGAGACCCGCCGGCCGTGGAATATTGCTCATCTTCGGCCTTATTACACCTGAGCCACCGGCTCTTGTGATGTACATACTTTGTCAATGTATATATTATGATGAATATAATAAAGCCGGCATCCCTGAATTCAGGGCCTCTGTCATTTCATTTCTGAGAATATGAGTCTTTGTTATCACTTCATCTGGTCACTTGGGGGCTTCCAGCTCATCGAGCATAGCTATGATTACCCTCTTGATCCGGCTTGTACGCCATGATTAACATATACTTGGGGGCTTCCTGCTCATTGAGCATAGCTATGACTACCCTGCTGATCCGGCTTGTACGCCTGGAATGAAATATTACTTGGGGGCTCTTTGTTAATGGACAGAGCTTTGTTGACCCTTGTAATCGGCTTGGATGCCAAGTGTATTCACCAAAAAATCCGGGTTATCCTGCCTTTGTAAGTCTGCCACTCCACCCAGGTAATCCTGGAATGACTCGCCGTACTCTTGATAGTCAATCTTATAAAGACCCTGAACTTGTCAAGGTTAAAACGGCAATTGGTCATGTGAGGCCCGACTTACAAGGTTTGAATGAAGGTTTAACTCAGTGGCTGTGCGGCCCTTGAACAACACTTGATTCTGAGGCTTGGCAGCCTATGAAAGCCTTGTTTTTTTATTTATGTTTGCTTTGAACATTTTTTGAGGTTCATATCTTGTAACATGTTAATACATGGTTGAAAACCGATGAAGGCTATGTTGCCTTGTGGTTCATATATGAATCTATCCGGAGTTTATTAACCCGGCCTGGCTTTGGACTTTAAGTCGCCAGTATATGACGATTCTTTTTGTGCTTGGAGTACTGGCTCTAAGTTTTTGGGATGGTACCCCTCGTTGCGATGGCATGATAAGCCGGCGGTATGAATAAATTAAATAGGGCGTTGTGCTCTTTGGGTTGTCACCCTGGCTGGTGTGATAAGCCGGCAATGTGCATAAACATCACAGGTATGATGTTTATTTCATAAATATATGAGGTTTTAATGAACCGACCCTGATTATGGACTTTTTAAGTCTTCAGTGGGTTTTTATAAAAGGGTATTGTGACCCGCCCTGGAGGTAAACCGCTGGCGCACTTGTTCTATATTTCTATGCAAGAACACATGATACAACTGCCCTGTATAATTGATGATGCTATGAAGCATAAAGTGGCGGATCTTTAAAGTGGATCAGCAGTGTTATGCAAATAAAACACGCACGATGGCGTGATAGAGCAGAATTGTTTAACTAGCCTATTACAAGGCATCTGACGGCCCAAAAGGACAAATGTTTTTGATACATAGTGTCCAAACGCTATGACGGCACCGGTTCATAACTTCAGACTTCTACTTTTGGCGGGTTGAAGCCTCCGGATCATCCTGCGCTTCTTCTTCAGCTCCTTGATTATCCATTGGCCGGAAGTCAGGTGTAGCCCAGTTGATACCGGTCAAAGCTCTAAACACCGCTTCATCATCAATAAGGTTGGATGGATCAATGTCAGGAGTGAAGGTATGCTTACGCGTCGGTGGGATCAGATCCACCTCTGGATGAATCGGCGCCTTCATCTTCTTGTTATTGGCGTCATAAGCCGCCTGGTATTGAGATAGGTTGGTCTCTTCAGCCATTCGGGTTGCTAATGGATGCATTGCTCTTGCTATTTCTACAAAGTCATCAGCACTAAAAGGTGACCCATCCTCATTTACACTGGGGCAGCCATTGGCCAAGTCTTCCGGATCAAGATCTGCTTGCCACGCCTTTGCCCGGCTTAGAGCAGTCAAGGCGCCAACTCTGGTAGATGCTCGTTTCAGCTCTTCAATCCTTTGAGGAAGCACCGATAACTTCTCCAAAGTTTCTTTGATAAGGGTGGGCGGCTGTTTCTTATGAATTGCAGCAGCAATGGTCCGTTGAGCACCGGTATATAGCTGTTCTACAAGAGTATAGACAGCCTGAAGCCTGATGTGCATATCTGAGCCCAACTTGACGCTCCGGGAGCCTGTATCGGTAAATTTGTTAATAAGCCGACAGATGTTTATAATATGTTTATTGGGATTACAAGAGTCATGTTTACTACTTACGAAAGATGGCTGATGACATGTTATTGATCTGCTGCCTTAAACCGGACAACTCGTCAGTCACCGGTTTAAGCGCGGCCTCAGCATCCCCTGCTCTCTTCAATAGAGCCGCTTTCTCGGTCTCCCAGCCGGTTTTATCAGCATTGAAGCTTTGCTTAAGCTGCTCAATGTTTTCCAAAGCAGTCTTCAGTTCTGACTTGGCCTTGGATGTCTCGGATTGCTGAGTTCTAACGTTGGCCCTCAGATCGTTGAGCTGCGAATCCTTCTCAGTCAGTTCAGCCTGTGACATGAACAAACATGGAAGGTATTATGATCATGATTATTTTTGAAGTCCCAAGCACAATAAAAGTATTTTCCTTAGCACTTGGGGGCTAATGCCTATTGCTCTTTTTTATGAATAATTTATCTGCTGATCCAGACAAAATGATATGATCTGGTTCATAAAGACTGCATGTTGGGATATTGGTTTCAGGCATGGTGATAAGTCCCGGTTTATTCATGCTGATTAAGCCGGTCCTTGGGGGCTACAGGTGCAAAGTTGATGACTGCTAATTGAAGTCCCGGCTTAACATAATAGTTAAGCCGGCCCTTGGGGGCTACTAGTGATGATATTCTTCTATTTCTACGACTATTTGAAAGTCTATAGAGTATTCAATCCTAGCATACTCTATAGACTTGGCGGTTGATAGCAATATACTTATGAGGAAGAGTTGATTGAATTACCTCATAACGTTCCTTCATCAGGTTGACCAAGCCGGCTTCAAAATCACGGCTGGTATATAAATGGTTCAAATAACATGGATTTCTTGAGCACCAAATTGGGCGTAGCTTTCTAAGTCTGCCTTTCACTTGCCTTTATCAGCAACAGTAATTTCTTCCTTGGCGCTGTGCTTGGATAAGACAGTGGGGTTACCCGGCGCTGTATAACCAAACCCGGTGACAACGACATCGTCAGCCTTCTCTTCAGTAGACTTGACGGGACTCGGCGGATTAGGGATGACCGGTTCAACGTCCATACGATCGATGGTAACATCATGCTCTTCTGGTGGCTGGTCATCAATGGTGGCCTCAGCAGTTGGATAAGTGGTCTCCAAGCTTCAAAATATCAGATATCGGGTTCATATCGGTTTGGCTTCGACATATCGGATGTCGGATATCGGGTGATATATCAGACTATATGTAGATATATCGGAGAAAACATGTCTAGTTTTTTTTCATTATTCTTGTTCAAAACATTTATATTTAGTAAAAAAAATGTATGATGTCAATACTTTAACATGACACTTTTAGATTCCTAGTTTATTAACTTGTTGATTAAGAAACTATTAAGGATAGATTCACAAAATCCTTACTGTATGATTAGAAACAATACGATATATATGCATTTGTATGAAACAATCCGCATGACTTTGATAGTATATAATGAAGTTGTAAATGCATAATCTTATAATTGTTGTCATCTACTTATCGTTCTATATCGCTGGACATATCAGGCTAGATATCGGCCATATCGGCCGATATTTCGGTCCATATTGGGTGATATGTTTGAAAATGATATTTACAAAATGATATGTTATGTTTATATCGGTAGAGCCCCAAAAGTGATATATCGGCCTATATATCGGTCGTATCGGCCTATATTTTAAAGCTTGGTGGTCTCTGGCAATTGTTTTTCCGGCTCAGAAGGGTTGCAGTCTTCAGCCGGCTTGTTCAATTTGCCTTTTTGCTGGGTTTGGCCGTACCACTGGAAAATAAAATACAAAGATGTCAGCATATTGATTAAGCATGAAGTTTCGACTGATTGAATGCACCCTTACCCAGGCACGGTCTTGAAGGCCGGGATTTGAGTTCCCGTTGAGTCGCCGGAGGAGGAGTGAGATGTTCCTTGATAGTTTGAATCAGACGGATTAAGAGGTTGTCGAAAAAGACCAACCTTGGGATAAGCTAAGTCGGAAATTGGTCAGACCTCTGGACGACGTTTGCGAGGGGCTGGTGTGTTCGGTAAGCCGGAAGGAAGGATTCCGCCTCCGCTGTTCCGAGTTGTGCGACGAGCTTCATGTTGCTGTTTCTTCAAAATAAAGTTGGGATCCAAATGAGCTAAAGGATGAGAAAACTTTACTTTTCGGCTTGCTTGTCGAGATTTCTATTTTGGCAGAGGTTCTGAGTCAGAGGAAAGAACAATTACCTCTTCATCACCCGCACAGCTGGCTTCCGCGTCATCCTGGTAATAATCGTTGTTAATAAGATGTACAAAAAAAGAGCCAAGAGAATCAAGTTCTACCTCCGACTCATCATCATTATCATCATCATCCAAGTTAAATAACTCGGAGGGGTCGGTCTTCTTCTTGGCAGGCTTGTTAGCCTTGGTCTTTGTCCGGGTCTTCTTGGCCGGCTTATCTTGCGGTTTCCTCTTCCAAAACGGAGAATCAGCCTGTGGAGGTCAAATGATCATAAGTGGATAGTGTTAAGGAAAACATGATTTAAACTGAAGCATGATGTGCAACACTTACAGCAGGCGGCTGGTTGAAAGTGCAATAAGGACTAAGTCCGGTTTTACTGCATTCTGCCCAAGGTTCGTTCAATAAAGCCTTGGTTGCTTCAGTAATTTCGGCATCAGACAGTTGAATTTCACAGTGGCGTTGGGGATCCTTCAAGTTACCGGTGTACTCGCACATTAAACCAGGGCGGCGGCTTAATGGTAGGATCCTCCAAGAGACCCAGCACCGAACAAGGTCAATGCCAGTCAAGCCATTAGCCATGAAGGCTCTGAGCTTTGAAAAAGTGGATGCGTACTTGGCCCGTTCCTTCGTACTGAGCCGCGGTGGGAGTGGATGTGTGCTGCTAAGCCGGTGGTCACGATAACCCGGCAGAGGATTCTCGCCTGCTGGGGAGGTGTCTTGGCAATAGAACCAAGTCTGGTTCCAGTCCTTGGGATGACTGGGCGGCTTGGAGTAGGGGAAGCTGGCTTCTTTCCTCTTCTGAATGGAAACTCCACCGACTTCCAAACTGGGCCCGTCAGTAAACTCTGTCTGACGATTCAAAGAATAAAATTCTCTAAATGGTTCAACTGTGGGCTCCTCTTGAAGATAAGCTTCACAAAATACTTGGAAGTTGCAAATATTGGACACGGAATTGGGCCCAATGTCTTGAGGATGAAGTTGGAAAAAATGAAGTACGTCTTGGAAGAACTTTGAGCCGGGCGGGCTAAACCCCCGGATCATGTGGTCAGTGAAGACAATCACTTCTCCGTCCTTGGGCTGAGGAGGATTTTCAAGACCTGGGACCCGCCAGTGGATGTCCTCTTTCTTGGCTAAGGTGCCAGTTGCAACAAAGTTGTTTAGGTCTACCTCAGTGACCCGGGATGGGACCCAGTTGCAAGCAGTGAACGTCTTAGTCATTTCTTGATGATCTGAAAAGAAGATTATGCCGGTTTAAGATTATGTGGTTAAACCGGCTGTTGGTTCAAGAATAAACAATGATGAAACATGCATGCAAATGTGTTAAGCCCGAGGATAGCATTGGAGTTATAAAGGTAAACTATTGGCGGCTTAAGAGGGGACTAATGATACCTGGAGGATTGCAGTTTATGAGTTAAGCCGACTGCACAATTATCGATTTTCAGATCTGTGAAGTGGAAAAATTGCTAAGTGTTGGACAAACAATTTTCACAGATTGATGCTATGACTTTCGATCTACGGCAGTTTGAATAATGAATAAAATTTCTAAACCTAAGTTGCAGCGGCAGAGCAGTTCAGGTGCCCAGATGAGATCTCTCACGGAGAGGAAGCATTCAAATATCAAAAATGAGTTCTAAGGCTAACGCCGCGCAAGATGAACATCAAAGCATACAGGAAACAATGAAGAACGAAGAAGGGCGGAGATGAACTCCGACGAACTCGAGCAAACCCTAATGGAGATCTGCGATGAGGAAAGAGCAGAACTTACCGGAGCTGTTAGGACAGCGGAGGCGCGCAACGGTGCTCTGGTGCGTTCAGGTCGATGCAGTGGCTGGAGTTGAGGCAGTTCACGAGGTCGGCGGCGGAGCTCGGGCGCGTGGGTGCTGCGAGGAAGAGGATGAAGACGAGGAGGCAAGGGGAAAGTGAAAGGGACCCCAGGCCCTATTTATAAGGCAGAAAGGATAAGTGGCATGCGCGGGAATCGAGGAGACTGAAAAATGGATATGTGACCGCACAGACGCCTCGATTTTTGGAGATTCATTAAAGTGATGACATATTAAGGTTTGGGCCTCGTGTGATATTAATGTGATATGATGTCACGGCGGGTTACCACAATTTTAGGAGATGACGTCACGGCGGGTTATAAGATCCCGTGAGGACAGATGAGGAAGGATTTTTTCTAAGTGTTGAAGATTGATATGAACAAGTTCACATCAACCTGGGGCCTAACGTTGGGGATATAACTATTGGGTATGACCCGCCCAGGAAGGGGCCGGGTCATGCCACTGGCGGCTCATAAGGAAGAGGCCCAAGAAGAGATGGCGGTTTACGAAGCAAGCTTACTGAAGGCCCAAGACCCGGAGGAGACTTGAGGCCCGCGGGCGTAAACCGCCGTATGTTTAACTTGTACGTTAAGGAAAGTCTAGTTCTGTCATCGAGCCGGACACGTTGTGTATGAGCCGGCCGGGACTCTGTAAGCCGCCGGGCATCAGCCTGTGTATATAAAGGGGTGACCCGGCGGCGGGTTAGGGTGAAAAACAAGAAGTCAAGAACTAGGTCAAGCGTATTCGCTCCCTGGTAATCGAAACCCAAGGAATACAACCTAAAGCAGGAGTAGGCCTTTATCTCGTTGTGAGGGGCCGAACCTGGGTAAACTCTGCGTCCCTTGTCCCGTTTTAACCCCTTCAAGCTAACCTCATTGCGATGGCTCCACGACTAAGTCCTTCCACTAGGACATCTGCCGTGATAATTCCACGACAGTCAAGGTGGCAATGGTGGTTATAATTAGCAGTCCGGTCAGGGCAACCAGCAGCAGATTAATCAATCAGGGTATCAGAGTAACTCGAAGCAGCTTAATGGTGGCCAGTACCATGTTTTTACTACAAATCTTTGCAAGAGAGATCAGAAAGTTCATAAGCGTGTGGTCAACGCTGTTGAGCCGGCAACACCTCAATACTTACGATGGTCAGAAAATCCGATCACATGGAGTAGGGAGGATCACCCGCCTCGGGTTGAGAATCTGCGTCATTTAGCGTTGGTGGTAGCCCCTCAAGTGGGAGGTTATAAATTCACTAAAGTGCTCATGGATGGTGGCAGCAGTATCAACATCCTGTAGTATGACACGTTTCGACGGATGAACTTAACCGACAAGGAGCTTAAGCCGTCTTCTACAGTGTTCCATGGTGTGGTACCTGGTAAGTCGGCATATCATGTTGGAAAGATTGCTCTGGAAGTCGCCTTTGGTGATGATTATGATTACAGTGCAGAGACGTTATGGTTTGAGGTGGTCAAGATCAAGAGTCCTTATCATGCCTTGTTTGGACGACTGGCTTATGCAAAGTTCATGGCTCGCCCTTGTTATGTGTATTTCCAGCTCAAGATGCCAGGGCGAAAGGGTACAATTACAGTCCATGGTGACCGAAAAATAGCTTTGGAATGTGAAGAAGGAGACGCGGCTTATGCCGAGTAAGCCTGTGCTACTGAGGAGCTTAAGTTTTACAAGGACAATGTTGACCCGGCTGATATTTCCCCTCTGAAGAAGCCCACCACTGAACAAGACCCTTTGTTGAAATTTAAGTCGGCTGATGATACCAAACAGGTTGATTTTGTCCCTGGCGACTCATCTCAGCAGTTCACCATTGGGGCTAATATGGATCCTAAATAGGAATGCGCTCTCATCGAATTCATCCGTGAGAATCGGGACATCTTTGCATGGATACCTTCTGACATGCTGAGTGTACCAAGAGAATTCACTGAGCACACTCTTAATGTAGATCCTAAGTTTAAGTCGGTCAAGCAGTTCCTTCGTCGTTTTAATGAGGAGCGGCGTAAAGCCATTGGAGAAGAGGTGGCCCAACTCTTGGCAGCAGGGTTCATCGTAGAAGTTTTTCAACCTGAGTGGTTGGCTAACCCAGTGCTTGTGCTCAAGAAGAACGGCACTTGGCGTATGTGTGTTGATTACACAGACCTTAACAAGGCTCGTCCAGCTGATCCGTTTGCTCTTCCACGTATTGACCTGATCATTGATGCCACGACAGGTTGTGAGAGTTTGTGTTTCCTGGATGCCTATTCTGGTTATCATCAGCTCAAGATGGCAGTTAAAGACCAAGAGAAAACAACCTTCATCACCCCGTTTGGAGCTTTCTGTTATGCTTCAATGCCTTTTGGGCTCAAGAGTGCCCATGCGACTTATCAACGCTATGTTCAGAATTGTTTTCACAGCCAGATTGGGTGTAATGTTCATGCATATGTGGACAATATTGTGGTTAAGTCCAGGAACAAGGACACTCTCTTGGATGATCTGAAAGAAACTTTTGACAATCTTCGGGTTTACAAAATGATGCTTAACCCAACCAAGTGTGTTTTTTGTGTACCTGCAGGTAAACTCTTGGGGTTCTTGGTTTCAGAACGGGGCATTGAAGCTAACCCGAAAGAGATTAAAGCCATCACGTCACTTCCTAAGTCGGCGTGCGTTAATTATGTTCAACACCTGGCAGGTCGTATTGCGGCTTTGAGCCGGTTCATAAGTCGCCTGGGAGAGAAGGCACTGCCTTTATATCAGATGATGAACAAGACAGATCATTTTGTCTGGAGTGATGCCGCAAATAAGACGTTTGAGGCGCTCAAGAAGCAGCTCGCTGAGTTGCCCATTTTAGCTGCTCCTATTGATAAAGAGCCTTTGCTCCTGTATGTGGCGGCTACCAATAAAGATGTCAGCGTGGCAGTTGTTGTGGGGCTTAAGGAGGCGGGTAAAGAGTATCCGGTTCAACGGCCGACTTATTATGTCAGTGAGGTATTAACCGAGTCCAAGCAATGATATCCACATTGGCAGAAGCTGGTCTTTGGGGTGTTTATGGCTAGTCGCAAGTTGAAGCATTATTTTCTTGGTCACCCTATCACTGTGGTCAGTTCTGCTCCTTTGGGAGACATTATCAAAGTAGAGAGGCCACAGGCCGGGTGGCAAAGTGGGCAATTGAGCTTGGACCTCATAACTTGAATTATGTGCCAAGAACCACTATCAAATCTCAGGCTCTGGTGGATTTCATTAATGATTGGACAGAGTTACAAACACCTGAGGAGAAACCTGACAACACATATTTGACAATCCACTTTGATGGATCTAGACAGTTGGAGAGCTTGGGGGCTGGAGTTATTTTAAATTCCCCACGAGGTGATAAGTTTTGTTATGTGTTAAGGCTCATGTTCCCTTGTACTAACAATGCAGCAGAGTATGAAGCTTTGCTTCATGGCTATCGTATGGCTAAGGAGATGAATTTAAGCAGGGTTAGGTGCCTGGGTGACTCAAACCTTGTAGCTCAGCAAGTCTCTGGAACGTGGGATTCTAAAGACCCGCTCATGGCGGCTAACCACCGGGCGGTTGATAATACTGCTGGCCACTTCAAAGGTTATCAGGTGGATCACCTTGATCGACAGAAGAACGAGGCGGCTGATGCCTTAAGCCGGCTTGGATCTCAATGAAAGCCGGTGCCTCCTAATGTGTTCCTTGATGTATTACACAATCCTTCAGTCAAGTTGCCATCAGAGGAGGACCTTGTTGTTCCTGAACCGGAAGTGCAATTGGTGGCGGCTCTCCAGGCAATTCCTGATTGGACGCTTCCTTATCTGGCTTATCTGACTCGTGGCGAGTTACCTAAGGATGAAAGTTTGGCAAGACAGATTACAAGGCGTTCTAAGTCAATGACTATTGTCAATGGCGAGTTACATCAGAGCAGTGTTACTGGTGTTTTCCAGAGGTGTGTTTCTCCTAACGAGGGCCGTGAAATCTTAAGAGAAATACACAATGGTGATTGTGGTCACCACGTCGGGTCACGGTCTCTGGTGGCTAAGGCGTTCCGTCATGGCTTTTATTGGTTAACGGCTCATGCTGATGCAGAGGATATTGTTCTCAAATGTGACGGATGTCAAAAGTTTGCGAGGCAGGCTCATGTTCCGACTCAAGAATTGCGGATGATAACAATTACTTGGTCGTTTGCAGTCTGGGGGCTTGACATGGTTGGACCGTTTAAGCGGTCTAAGGATAAAAAGACCCACCTGTTGGTGGCGGTTGACAAATTTACCAAGTGGATTGAGGCAGAGCCTGTTAACAAGTGTGATGCCGCAAGTGTAGTTTAGTTTGTTCAAAAACTGATTTTCCGCTTTGGTTATCCCCATAGCATTATTACTGATAATGGCACAAATTTGTCCAAGGGGACAATGAAGGAGTTTTGTCAGAGAGAGCACATCCGGCTTGTCGTGCCTTCGGTGGCGCATCCATAGTCTAATGGTCAGGCAGAGCGTGCTAATCAAGAGATCTTGCGTGGGATCAAGCCCCGGCTCATGGTTCCTTTTGAGCGAACGCCGGGTTGTTGGGTGGAAGAGCTCCCTTCTGTACTTTGGAGTCTTAGGACCACCCCCAACAGATCAACAGGCTATACGCCTTTCTTCATGGTTTATGGTGCAGAGGCATTTCTCCCCAGTGACATCCATCATGACTCACCTAGGGTGGCTGCTTATGTTGAAACTAGTAATGAGACGGCATGTCAGAATGCGCTTGATGCTTTGGATGAAGAGCGTGATCTCGCAGCCGCCAGATCGGCGATTTATCAGCAAGACCTGCGTCGCTATCACAGCCGCAGGGTTAGGTCCAGAACTTTCCAAGAAGGGGACTTAGTGCTTCGGTTGATTCAAGATCAGACAGATATGCACAAGCATTCACCACCTTGGGAAGGGCCTTTTGTGGTCAGCAAGAACCTCAACAACGGGTCATATTATCTCATTGACATACGTGAGCATAAGAAATCACGTACTTCTGAAAAAGAGACCCGGAGGCCATGGAACATTGCTCACCTCCGGCCTTACTATACTTGAGCCACTGGGTCTTATCATTGTACATAATTTGGCCGATGTGTATATATCTTTCATGAGTAATATAATAAAGTCGGCATCCCTGAAAAATTCAGAGCCTCTGTCGTATCATTTCTGTGTATCTGAGTCTTTATTAATTGATCATAAAGTCACTTGGGGGGTTCCAACCCACCGGGTTTAGCTTTCATACCCTTTTGACCCGGCCTGAGATGCCGAATTGCGGTTTCATCCTGCCTGTTTGCAACTTGCTACTCCGGTAGGTGACCCGACGAACTCTTGGCAAGTCAATCTTCTTAAAGACCCTGAACTTGCCAAGGTTAAAATGAAGGTTTTGTGTCACGTGAGAGCCGATTTACAGTGAGCTAGAATGAACCATGGCTTTGAGGCCTTGAAAGCAAACATGAGGCCTGTGAGTCAGCATTTTAAGTTGTGCCTTTGAAAAGCCGACTTAATTTTACGAGTTACATAGTCTCTGTTTTTTTATTTTTAAGATGCTTTTTGATCTTGATTTTTGCTTTTTATGCAATTTAAAGATCTCCGGGTTATGAGACGCTGGGTTATGTTACTCATGTTTGAGTATTTTCCGGTTGTTACCCGCCCTGGCTTTGGACTTTAAGTCGCCAGACTGTTTTGTTTTGGATAGCCGTGGTTACAAGGCTACACATCTTGAGGGTTTGGTGACCCACCCTGGCTTTGGACTTCCTGTCGCCAGTTATTTCTTATGTGTTTTTGCATCTAAGTCGCCTATGCGCATATTGATGGGTCTTTGAAAAATATACAAGACTTAATGCGGAGCAGAAACTGGAGATAAGCATGCACGAAGGCATGACAGGGCGGATCACTGTTTTAAAAACTACCCTATTACAAGGCTTCTCATTGAGCCCAAAATATTGCGAGTCATGTGTTTTTGGAGCTGCACTCCTTTAGACCGACCTAAGAGCCGCCGGGAACATTGTCATTATGCTTAGTTCTCTTCTTGACGCCCTGATGCTTCCGGGTCATCCTGCGCCGACTCTTCCTCGTCGACCATCTAGAGGTCAGTTGATGTCCAGTCGATGCCGGTTAAGGCTTCGAATGTGGCTTCATCATTAATAATAAGGGAAGGGTCAAGGTCAGGAGCGAAGATGTGCTTATGCCTGGGAGGAACAAGATTCATCACTTCATGCGCGGGCGGTCTGATTTTGTTGTTGTTTTCATCATAAGCCGGCATATAATGGTTCAAGTTCAGCTCCTCTATAAGCTTGCAGGCTACGGGCCGCATCTCTCTGACGCATTTGGTGAAGTCTTGCTCTTCAAAGGCGTTTTTGTCCTCCTTGAACTCTGGGCATCCGGTGGCTATTTCTGCCGACTCAAGTTCTGACTGCCACGGCTTGGCCCAGCCTAGTGCAACAATAGCTCCGGCTCGGGCGGCTGATAATTTCAGTTCTTCAATCAGAGCAGGCGCCGTTGAGAGCTGGTCCAGTACAGTCTTGATATGAGTTGGAGGTCTCTTCCCGCCTCACAAAGCAACAAGATTGCGCAATATCCCAGCATATAGCTGTTCAGTCAATGAGTAAACCGCCTTCAGCTTCATCAACATATTCTGACCAAGACTGGCACTTCTGGGGCCTATTCAATTTTTGCATAAGAATCGCCAGGCGGATTAAAATCATGTATTAAGAATCGCCAGGCGGATTAAAGAAATATAAAGACAGGTGATGAGTTGCATATGAATCTTACCAAAGATGGCAGCCGTCATATGGGTTATCTGTTGTTTTAAGCCGGCAAGCTCATCAGTGACCGGCTTAAGCTGCGCTTCGGCGTCCTCGGCGCATTTCACCAATGTAGCCTTCTCAATATCCCAGGCGACTCTTTCAGTGGAAAATTTGGCCTTGAGTTCTTCATTTTCTTTCAAAGAAAATCTGAACTTTGCTTCAGCCTTCCGTGTTTCCGCTTCTTGGTGTTCGATGCTTTTCTTCAGCTTGCCCAGTTGTGCTTCTTGATGGCCTAAAGCGTCTTGCAATAAGGATTTGATGTCATGGGGATAAGTTAACATGGTGGGGATTCATGATGAAATAATTGTTTAAGCCCCAGCCGCATTGCAAGTAATACGCCTGGCACTTGGGGGCTAATGTAGGTCGTTTTCAAAGTTACAAGCTTTCATGACCCGGCTCATCCTTGTCAGGATAAGCCGGCCCTGGAGGGCTACATATGTTTTTCTTCCAAGTTACAAGCTTTAAAGACCCGGCTCATCTTTATCAGGATAAGCCGGCCATGGAGGGCTATATATGGTTTTCTTGAAAATTAAATGATTTCAAGACCCGACTCATCCTTGTCAGGATAAGCCGGCCCTTGGGGGCTACATGGCTATGCGTGTATGCAACAACGGAAAGGGGTTTAGTTTGTACCTCATATTTTTGCTTCATAAGATTGACCAAGCCAGCTTCCATATCACGGCTAGTGTGCAGGCGGCTTAAGTAGCCTGCATGCAACTCGCTTGCATTAAAGTCTGCATATCTCTGCAGATCCAGCTTCAACTTGCCCTTGTCTGCGGCCGGTAGCTCTTCTTTGGAGCTATGTTTGGCCAAGACAGTAGGATTTCCTGGCTCTGTATAGCCTGTGCCAGTGATGATGACATCCTCGGCGGTCTTCTGGGAAGGGACCTCTTCAGTGAGCTTGGCAGGGCTGGGCGGCTTAGGACTTGGCGGGTCATGAGCGGCGGCCGGGTCAATCTCAGTATTCATTGGTTCAAAGGCTGTGGCGTCAGTTTGTGGTGGTGGATCATTAGCAAGGTCTTCAGGGACTTGAGTTGAAGCCCCTGAGGCTTCTGGCACTTGCTTCTCCGGTTCGGCAACTTTGGGGTTCTTGGAAGAACCGCCCACCTTCAATTTTTTGCCCGCCTTTGCCACGCCTCTGTGACAAAAATATAAGAGCATGAGTATATATTATAATTTATTAACCAACAAATGAAAGTACTTACCCCTAGGCAACCTTGAAGACAGGCATCTGGGTCCCAGTAGAGTCGCCAGATGTTGAATGAGATGTTCCCTGATAGTTTGAGTCGGAAGAATTAAGAGGTTGATGAATGAGACCCGCCTTTGGAAAGGAGAGAAATGGATTATGAGGCACCTCATTACGGCGTTTGCGAGGGGCAGGTGTGTTGGGTAAGCCAGTTGCAAGGTCTCCACTGTCACTGCTCTGGGTCGTACGCTTTGCTTCGTGCTGCTATTTTTTCAAAAGAAAATCGGGGTCCAGATGAGCAAGAGGATGAGAAAATCTTACTTTTTGGGAGACCCGACGAGTTTTTTGTATTGGTAAAGGTTCTGAGCCGGAGGAGATTATGGTTACCTCTACTGCGTCCGCATGGCTGGTCTCCGCATCATCCTCAGAGGAGTCAGCGTCAATAAGTTGCATGAAAAGAAAGCCAAGAGAATCAAGTTCTACCTCTGACTCATCATCAAGTGCGAATAAATCTTCAGCATCCTGTTTCTTAGGAGCCCGAGATTTTGCTTTGGCTTTCTTAGCAGCCGGCTTATCTTGCAGCTTCTTCTTCTAGAAGGGAGAATCGGCCTAAGAGCATACATGGCAATAAGAGGATACAAGGTGTGAAAGGAAGTGATAAACAAGTTAAAGCTTGGTTTAAAATACTTACATCCGGAGCCGGGTTAAGTTTGCAGAAAGGGTTCAGTCCCACTTTACTGCAACTTTCCAGGGACTCTCCCAGCAGTGACTTGGTCATTTCATTGATTTGTTTGTCGTCCAGACGAATTTGATTATACCTTAGAGGGTCCTTTGTGTCGCCTATATATTGGCACATTAACCCGGAGCGGCGGCTTAAAGGCAAGATCCTCCATGCGACCCAGCAGCGTACCAGGTCGACTCCGGTTAGACCATTGGCCAGCAATGCCCTAATCTTCGAGAAGGTGGTTGAATATTTCGCCCACTCTGCGACCGAGATATGATCAGGAAGTTCATGCCTGAGGCTAAGCCGGAAGGGGCGGAAACCCGGTAGAGGATTCTCACCAGCTGGAGAGGTGTCCCGGCAGTAGAACCAAGTTTGGTTCCAGTCCTTCTGGTGACTGGGCAGTGTAGCTGTAAGAAAAAGGGCGTCTCTGCGCCTCTGAATGGAAATCCTGCCTAGTTTGAGACTAGGCCCATCTGTCATCTCCGTCGGGCGGTTCAGATAAAAGTATTCTCTGAATAAATAAACACCGGGCTCCTCTTGAAGATACACTTCACAAAAGACTTGGAAGTTGCATATATTGGAGAAAGATTTGGGGCCAATATCTTGGGGGTGCAGTTTATAAAAGTGCAGAACATCCCGGAAGAATTTTGAACCGCGCGATGAGAAGCCACGTAGGAGGTGATCTGAGAAAACAAGAACTTCGCCATCCTTGGGTTGAGGAGTAGTCTCAGGACCGGGAGCCCGCCAATGGATAACCTCTTTGGATGATAAAACCCCCACCTCTACATATTCGCTTAAGGAAAGCTCAGTGGCTCTGGAAGGAACCCGGTCGCAAGAGGTGGTGGTCTTAGTCATTTTTTGGCAGAATAAGGAACAAGGCCTGGGAGCAAAGGTTTGGCGGATTAATATTATGACGGTAAGTCGCTTAAATCTTATATTTACTAATTGGAGGCATCTTTCATGATGTCTCATTAATCCACATCATCAAAGTTAATTCAACCGTTAGATTCTAAAATTTACGATCAGGATAAAAGGAAAACTACCGTAACGCGGATGATGCTGTCCTATAGAAAAATGCCTCTGACACGTTTAAGTCCAACGTTAGTTAAAAAAAGCCTCACGTACAAATAGGAGTATAAGGAAAGCCTCACGTGATCCTAAAAAAAAAGCAAGCCTCACGTAAAAAGAAGTCCTATGGGAAGACGCATCTAACACGTCCATGTCCAACGTACGTGAAAACAAAGCCAGCCTCACGTACAAGATAATCCTTTACCCGTTCCCACAAACTAAGCGGGGAAGGCCCCGTTAAAAACTCTAAGGATAAAAGGTCAAAAGAAAAAAAGAGGGCGACTCGGGCGGCGGCGCATCTCGCAAACCACAGCGGCCGCCCCCCCCGCTTCCTCCCTCCTCGCCGCCGCCCGTTAGCCTCCGCCGGGCAAAGCCCCCGCGCGGATCCGGCGGCGGCAGGGCTCTGGCGCGCCGGAGCCGCTCGGCTGCGAGCGGGGGCTCGTGCGGCGGCAGCGGCGCTGCGTTCCTCCGCGCGCGCCGTTCGTGCTCTGCGGCGGTGGGTGGGCGGCGGGGCTCGCGGCGGGGGGTGGGCGTCCCGTGCTCCGGCCATCTATGGCCCGCGCGTTGCGCTTCGCCTCCCAATCCGGCGGGTTGGCCGCTGCCTGCGGTGCCTTCAACGGCGTGCGTGGCTGGCGGTCGATCCCCCGGCCGTGAGGGCGGCGTGGGGCTGCGGCGGAGCCATCTGCCTCGTTTTGGACGGCCGCGGCGGGCCTGGGCGTGTGCTGCCATCGGCGGCGGATCTGCCGGTCTCTGCTCTCTTCTGCGAGCTGGACCACGGGATGGGTGTGGTGAGTGCGCTGGGCTTCTATGCAGAAGGTGTGCGGCGGGCTCGGCGTGATGCAGTGGCAGTTCTCGCATGCCTCTTGGATCGAGCTCTGCTCGGTCTCCCGATTTGGAGGCTTCGCATGGTGCGGCGGCCTCTGTTCGTGGTTAGGCTGTGACTGCTCTAGCTGCTGGGTTGGTTTGGCTCTAAGTGGACTAGCAGGCTACAGGTTGGGGGCGCGACACTGCCGGTGTAGAGCCGGGCTCCGGTTTCGGTCGAAGCCAACGACGGCGGTGCCTGTGGGCGCTGTATCCTTGCTGAAGGCGTCGTGCTGCTGGTGTTCGTCTTCCCTCCTAAATTGCTCCAGAGGAAACTTTGGATCTCGGGTCTCCCGGATCAGGCGATGGTGGCGCTCAACGTTGCATTCCCCCGGATGGGCTTCCTCTTTGAGCTTGCCTTGCTAGGGTGACCGGTGGCTCGAGGTGGTCCCGTTGGTGGTCCGTGTGGGCGGTGGCAGCGGAGAGGTGGTGTGCTGTCTGCGTGATCTTGGCACAGCCATGCCCGGCTCCTTCCACACCGATGGTGGCGGAGAAGTGGTGCTCTATCTTCGTGATCTTGGCTCGGCCATGCCCTGTTGGCACTTCGCCTTTCCGGGGCATATGAAGATGAAAGTTGGCGCCCTCCTTCATGCTGGCTGTGCCGATGAGTTTGAGGTGGTGGTCGGGTGGTGGTGGTGCAGCCAGTTTGGGGTCGACGGTGGTTGGAGCCCCTCTCTGGCGGCGTTCTCTTGTGTTCCTGCTCCTGCGCTCTTTGGTGTGTCTCTGCTTGGTGATGTCAAGCGACTTCGCCGGTGGCGCACAGGTGTCGTGGCGTCGTCTCGGCTTCGCGTAATCGTTCGAATGCACCCCCGACGCAGGTGTTGTCGTGGCATTGTGCAGTCTTGGTTGCGTGATGCCTTCGATTGCGTCGACGGTACAGTGTCATGGGTTTGTCTGCTTGGCGATGCCGACTTTGCCTGCGGTACACAGGCGCCGTGGCGTCGTCTCGGCCTCGCGTGACCGTTCGAATGCACCCCCGACGCAGGTGGTGTCGTGGCGTTGTGCAGTCTTGGTTGCGTGATGCCTCCGATTGCGTCGATGGTGCAGTGTCATGGCTTGGTCTCGGCTGGCCAATGCCGTTCGATCTCACTGGTGGTGCTCTGTGTTGTGTCGGGGCGTGTTTTCCCTCTTTGTTCTCCCCTGTTTTTTTGTTGTGGTGTGTGCTGTTTTCGCTTTATCTCTTCTCCTCCTGTGCCTCCCTGAAATTCTGGTTCGCTTGAGCCCATCCTGCAAAAGGCTGCGAAGCCTTATAGGCAATTTGAATACAATTCAGGTGGGGGAGTTCTCTCCCTCCCCGGTGACCTTCAAAAAAAAAATCCACAATCTGGCTGATTGCCTGTGAAATAAAAATAAGCCTCCATCAATCAAATATTCTTCTGTAGACTTCTCTATATGGTCGCTACCTGCATTTCTGCTTCTAATCTGCTCTCCTACCAATGGCCGACGGTGCGTGGAGGTGGTCGAGATTGGCGTCTACATGACACCGGCTGCGCGCGGCAAGAAAATACTTGCATCGAGTCAAGACTCAAGACTAACTGAAGAGCCAGGAAGCCGGATTATAAGTTAGATGTTTTTTTCATTTTTTTAAGGTACAAAATAATTTTTGAGGAATCAGAAATCAGACTATAGTTTTGATTTCTTGCATTGCACATGTTAGGCCACTTAATTTATGAATTACTTTTCATTGGCGGAATTTTGTTTGTGCAGACAAAGCACATGGGGCTGCCGATTGGTGTCCACCGTAATTAGTAGTACATCACATCGTTCTTCCGATATATACACTGTAGTAGTACTATTTTATGGGTTTCCTACATAATAGCAAATTTAAGAGACAACATTATCAGTATTTAAATTTTGCATTATATTGGAAAACAAAAGGTATCCCTGTGATCGAACAAAATTTAGATCGATCTTCCACCTCCATAAGTCTTTTTTCAAATTTAAATCCAGTTAGAATTTGTACTGCATCTTACTGTTCCTAATAAACGATCTGATCAAGGTAGGGCATAGCCATATTTGCATATTCCAAGACAACGAGCTTTATATAGGAAATTCTTTAATCTTTCAGATATGCCCTCTAAACAGACAGGGAAGGAGTATCAATATTAAAAGTGCTAGCCCGTGCAGATGCACGGGTTGATGACTAGTGATTATAATGATAAGTTCTACAGCAGATTAGTCAGTTGCGGTGTCAGGTAAATCATCATGATGAAGCATGGAAGTATCATAAGTCGCCTGAGTTGTGAAGGTAAGGCGACTTTTGAGTTATTTGTGATAAAATAAGCAAGACAGTTTAAGCCAGCCAGGTGTTGGCGGGTTACAGATTCATGGTTAAGCCGGCCAGGTATTGGCGGGTTATTAGATTTTTTATTAAGCCGCCCGAACCATGAGGGGCGGGGCAATCAGTATCATGACTATGCTGAGTACTGCAGAGATCTGCTAAGTGTGGTACAAACAGATTTTGCAGCATGTGGATATATTCACGGATCTACGGCAGTTCAGAAAAGAGAAATAAAAGCTAACCCTAAAAGGCAGCCGCGGAAGAACTGAGAAGCTATCTGTCGATTCTGTTGAAGATAGGATCTATACCAGATGTGAAATAAGGACTGAAACAAACACTGTGTTACTCCGGCCTCATTTTCAGATTGAGCATAGCATCAGAAGTGCGAGGTGGATGAACTCATCTGGACTTGGATGAACTCCGATGAACTGCAGAAACTAGCGCGACCTAATGCGGATCTGAAGAGAGGAAAGAGGAATACCTGATGGTGCTGCGGAGTAGCGGGGAAGCACTGCACCTATCTGTTCTGATCAGGTTGATGCAGCGGCCTCTATTGGAGTTGCTGGTGAAGGTCGACTTGAGCGGCGGAGCTTTGGAGCGGCGGAGGTCACAAGGAGGAAGAAGAAGAGCAGGCACGAGGGGTAAAAGATAAAAAGGAAGCCCCCCTGTGCCTATTTGTAAGGGAAAAGTGGAACAGTAAATCGCAAGCGTGGGATTCGAGGGGGCAATATGTTTATCTTAACTGAGGAGGCGCCTTGATTTTTGGGATAGCTAGTTAAATGCAAAAATCCGTTCTGATGTCATGGGATCTTTTTATGTTTATCTGACATGATGTCATTCTTTCACATGGCGGGTTAGAAAGATCCGTTTGAGGATAAAATGATTGGAAGTACTAAAGGGAGACTCGTCAACCAGAGAGTGAAGATTGACATGAACAAGTTCAAATCAATCTGAGGCCTAATGTTGGGGATATAACCCCACGATGTGACCCGCTCAGGAGGGGCCAGGTTACACTGTTGGTGACTCAGAGATAAAAGTTTAAATGGGCCCGAGGGGGCCGGATAAAGACCCTGGAGGGCGACTTACACGGTGAGCCGCCGGAGGCCCAAGCCCAGAAGATGGTGCGAGACCCAACGCTTGTAAGGCGCCCGACGATGACTTGTCCAGAAAGGCAAGGGTAATTTGGAACCCAGGTCGGTCATTTTGTGTGGTCCGACTAGGACTCTTGTAAGCCTAGGACCTCGACCTGTGTATATAAAGGTGAGACCCTGCGTCGGGTTAACTGAAGAAACAATTGATCGAGAGCTAGGTCAAGCGATTTCGCTCCCCTGTAATCGATACTCAAGCAAATACAACTCAAAACAGGACGTAGGCTTTTACCTCGTTGAGAGGGGCCGAACCTGGGTAAACTTGTGTCTTTCGTCCCGTTCAACCCCTTCAAGCTAACCTACGTTGCGATGGCTCCATGCTTAAGTCCTTTCACATGGACATCTGCTGTGACAAAACCACGACACAACTGGTGGGTTTGCAATATTTTTTGTACCTAACTTGATATCATGGTTTGCACGAAAAGAGGCTACTGTCTCCAGGTCAAGCACAGAGGCAGAATATAAAGCATTAGCAAATGGTACATCAGAGATCATATGGGTTCAGTCCATGTTGAAGGAGGTTGGTGTGAAAAATACACAAGCCCCGTGCCTATGGTGTGACAACCTTGGTGCCACTTATCTTTCTGCAAATCCAGTCTTTCATGCTAGAACAAAGCGTATAGAAATTGACTTTCATTTTGTTAGACAAAGAGTTGCGCAGAAGCAACTTGACATTCGTTTTGTGCATTCCAGAGATCAAATTGCAGAGGGATTCACAAAGGCCTTGCCCGTACGAAACTTTGAATACTTCAAACATAATCTCAACTTTACCATGTTCTGATTAAAGGAGGGTATCAAACACATACATATGCGTACATGTAACGTGAGAGGAGAGATATTCATGAGATGGTTTAGGAGGTAGTTTTTGCGCATCTTATCTTCTGTTGTAACTAAGCCTATCTCCTTCCTTTTCTTGCTCTTCAAGATGTATCTCTGATTCTCTCCAACCAAACCATGTATGCGCTATCAGGCTTACTGCACCCCTGCTATATAACATGCAACATGTCGCCTGAGATAGGGTAAGATGTTTCCACCAATCGCACACTCTTTACCAGGAGCAAAATGCACAATAGTTCAAGGTTTCGGATTCTTCGGCCAACATCAACAGACTCATTCAATGTTGTCATTTGTGTTCAGTGACACTCCGTACGTGCATCAGTTCTTCGGCCAACATCAGCAGACTCATTCAATGTTTTCATTTGTGTTCAGTGACACTCCGTACATGCATCAAGATGTGCTGATGAACAACTGTCGCCGGTTGAAATTTAAACCAACAGCATCCCACCTATAAGCTTGTCCCTGGACTGGCATTGGCTTCCTCCAGGAACAAAGAGAAAAGGCGCAATATTGGAAGTTTTTCATTTGCTCTATGACCAGACACCACTTTTGAACGGGCTTCTTGTTGAAGAGAAACAACTAGTAACTGGATCAAGCAGAGCATGGACACACACCTCAAGGAATTAGAAGCAGAAAAGGAGCTACATGATGAAACCAACAGATTCTGATGGGAAGAACGTCAGACAAGAGAGACAAGAACTAGAAAAAATAAAGTTTCACTACATGAATCAGCTTCTTTGCCGTCTGGCAGACGGCAAAGGAACCAAAAGCGGACGGCAAACATCTTTGCCGTAGCCGCTGACGGCAAAGCTGTCCGGCAAAGTAAGCTACGGTAAACAACTTCTTTGCCGTTTGCTTTCTTCAAGCGGATGGCAAAGACTCTTTGCCATCAGTGGCAAACGGCATAGAACGTGGATGGCAAATAACAAGCGTTAGCCACGTTAGGTGGCTAACGGGAGGCTTTGCCGTCTGCCAGCATACGGCAAACATGCCCTCTCCTTTGCCGTCTGCTATCTGACGTCAGCCACGCGTCATGCCCTCCCCAGGCTTTGCTGTCTGCCACAGACGACAAACTCCCACAGCCTTTGCCGTCTGCCACAGACGGCAAAGTAACCAAATGGGTCAGCTCCCAGGTTGCATAGGTTGCTGCCACGTGGCCTCTTTGCCGTCTGTGGCAGACGGCAAAGAGCCCTTTGCCGTCGATGGCAAATGGCAAAGAGGCTGCATTGCCTCTTTTTGTTCTGTTTTTTCTTATATCCAACCATTTTCATAGCAAATATATGATATTTCACAGCAAACATATGAGATATCGAGCACATAGATAGCAAGTTCCACAAACATATGAGATATCCAATACATAGCAAGTTCAACATACATAGTTCATCCATACATATTACAAGTTCTACATAGCAAGTTCCACATTGTTACAAAATGAAAACAGAAAGGGAAAACAAGCCCTCCATCAATGCAAGCTTCCATGAAGTGAATGAAATCTGCAAAATAGGAAATAAGAAAGTTAGAAGAAGAGGACTAGAAGAAGAAGAAGAAGACTAGAAGAAGAAGAAGAAGAAGAAGAAGAAGAAGAAGAAGAAGAAGAAGAAGAAGAAGAAGAAAATGAAAAAGAAGAAGAAAATAAAAAAGAAGAAGAAGAAAGTGAATGAAATATGCAAAATGGGTCATTTTGGAGCTAACTTATTTAAAATGGACCATTTATGAGCTAACTTAGGTAAAATGGATAATTTTGGAGCTAAGTTAGGTAAAATGGATCATTTTGGAGCTAACCTAGGTAAAATGGGTCATTTTGGAGCTAACTTACTGGATCATTTTGGAGCTAACTAAGGTAAAATGGATCATTTATGAGCTAACTTAGGTCAAATGGATCATTTTGGAGCTAACCTAGGTAAAATGGATCACATTGGAGCTAACCTAGGTAAAATGGGTCATTTTGGAGCTAACTTAGGTAAAATGGGTCATTTTGGAGCTAACTTAGGTAAAATGGATCATTTTGGAGCTAACTAAGGTAAAATGGATCATTTATGAGCTAACTTAGGTCAAATGGATCATTTTGGAGCTAACTTAGGTAAAAATGGATCATATTGGAGCTAACCTAGGTAAAATGGATCATTTTGGGGCTAACCTAGGTAAAATGGATCATTTTGGAGCTAACCTAGGGAAAATGGATCATTTTGGAGCTAACCTAGCTAATTATGCCATTTTTGAGTTAACTAATCATATTATGCCATTTTTTACATAAGTAAGCTAAGTATATGTGTTTATTGAGCTAACCTAGGTAACTAAGCATATTAGAGCTAACTTAGCATTTTAGAGCTGACTTAGAGCTAACTGAGGTCATTTTGCAGCTAACTTGGGTAAAATTGATCGTTTTGGAGCTAATTAGCCTTATTATGCATATTGAAGGAAAATAAGCTAAGTATATGACATTTATGAGGTTACCAAGGTTGTTATGCCATTTTTGACCTAAATAAGCTAATTATGCCATTTTTGACATAAGTAAGGTGAGTGTATGTCATTATTGAGCAAACCTAGGTAACTAAGCATATTAGAGCTAACTTAGGTTATTTTGGAGGAAACAAAGCTAAGTGTAGATCATTTTAGAGCTAACTTATGTAAATTGGATCATTTCAGAGCTAAGTAAGCTAAGTATAGGTCATTATGGTAAGCATATTGGAGAAAATAAAGCTAAGTCTAGGTCATTATGCATTTGTTAAGCAAAACACTATAGAAAACATACCGTCATCACGGAGGTGAAGCACCGTGGTGGCTCGTGCCGGTACCACCTGGAGAAGGATCGTGCGATGCTTGTCTGGAGTTACGCTGCACCAAAGATCATTTCCAATGTCTCGTTAGCATGATGACACTGAAAATGTTAAGACTAGTAACTAATGACCATTCAAATTAAACTCACCGTGGTCCCCGGAGCAATCTCTGGCATGGGCGGAGGGGTCTGACCGGTCTTCTGGCACACAGACTGCATATTTGGTTTTGACAAGTCAGTCATACTAGTTTGTAATGAAACGAACATTACATGAATGATTTGGCTAATATGCAGAAGAAACTTACCATGAGGAGCTTGTACATGGCCTGGTTCTGCATGTCATTCCGTGCCCTCTCCTCCTCCAACATCTTTACCGTCTTCTCCTCCAACTCCCGCTGCTTCTCCTCTGCCTGTCGGTCCCTCTCTGCCAGAAGCGCCTGGATTCTATCTCTCCCACTCTGAAGAGCAGCCTGCAACATCACTCCTCGTTAGCATTGTAATCATCGGTGGCCGCACACACAATGTAATGGAGTAAAGATAGCTGAGTCCGTATAACTAACCTCGAAGGCGAGCTTGACTGGCCGTTGATGAGGCCTCATCTCAGGAGCGGAGCTGGACTGGCGCGCCTTGATCTCCGGGAGAGTGCGAGGACAACGGATAAGTCCATCTCCAATGGCTATCGAGCCATGGGACCTCCCGCCACCAGATATCATCACCAGCTCTGGATCAAACTGCTGGCTTGGGTTAAAGTCCTCCGCTTTCCTCGCCTTCCCCTCATCTTTGTACCTCACTAGCTTGTTGTAGGAGAAGATGTTGGTGAAGTTCTCTGGATGATCGAGGTCAGACGCAGAGAATGCCTTGACCTTCTTGTACGAGCCAGTATGGGCCATGGCATAGAGGTCGTACACCTCTAGCACCTCCGCCTTATTATGTTTCGCCTGAAAGAGAGGAACAGAGTAAATTAGTAATTAAAGGGCTCAAGCTAGCATGAAGAATGAATTGTATGAATTGTATGAATCATGAAGCAAACCACATACCCAGTTCTGCCCGAATTGAAATAAGTTGGCACTGCCTCGATGGTGTGGCACACCTTCCATTTGGGCACGCTTGTCTTTGGCATTGTTGTGGAGGGCACGCCATCGGTCTGAGCACCACTCATCCACCAACACCTCCCAACAATCCATCTGATCCGCACGCCATCTCGGGGGCACCTAAGTTAGTAAAGAGAAACTTGAGCGCTATGCCTATGAATCAAATCAAGGAAACTAAGTACAAGGCCTTAAGAATAGGTAATTACCTTCATGTACTGCTCCTTCTTCAGATACTTCTCGCGGCACGCCGGCTTGGGCTTCTTAATACCATGCGAGGCGTAGTAGTCTCGAACAGCCTGCACCCGAGCCTCGTGCCGTAAGTTTTGTAGTAGGCGCTTGCACTCGGCATCGATAACCTGTGCCGCGGCCTCGTCGTATCCCTCCACACACCTGTAGAAGGTCTGCAATCAAACGAGACAACACTGATTAGTACAATAACTATCTATTTGAAGATTTTCAATTGTGTAAAGGAGAAATTACCCAAAACTTTCTGATCACCATCTCTGTCGTCGTGTGGCACAAGACACCATCGATCATCTCCTCCGGCGGGGCCGGGGCAGCCAAGTAGTGCTCCCAGCTCAATCCCAGCTCTGGAACCTGACCCTCACCGGGCAACGTGGCAAACCCCGGGAAGTTTTGCCGGTAAAGCGCAACAAGGACGGTGTTGGGCCTGCGGACATCATCATCGTGCTGCCAAGCCCTGAAGTATGACAAGGCCAATGCATTAGATATTTGAAGAAATGTGAAGGCAAATGGTACAAAAAGAGTAATTCACTTACCTCTCCCCATCAGGGAAAATCAACCACCTCTGCTCGCGGGTCGCCGGCACGGGCGGGAGCCGTGTACAACCACGCTGGTAGACGGTGGCCCCCTCAACCATCTCGCCCTCGCTATCAATCGAATCCCCGCCACCAGCAGCATGGCCACTCGGCCCCTCAGGCGGATCCGCCCAGGTACCCCATTCGGACATCTCCTGGGACGTACCCTGATCTGGAGTCTCGTGGGCCGAAGGCCCGCCGACCCGAGGCTCGTGGATCGGAGTCCGCGTAGCCTCCTCCTCAGACGTGTCCACCCTAATCCTGTGCTCGGGTGAATCAGCTAGGGGTGGCGGCGAGGAAGGCGTAGGAGCCAGCCTAACTCCCCGACCTCCTCTCTTCTTCCCTCCCCGACCTCCTCCCCTGGTGGGCAATGACGCCGACGAAGAAGCACCCACCGGTGTCTTCATACTGTCGACCAACGCTCTACGGAGAGTCTGGCGTGGAATGGAAGTACCCCTCCCACCACGCGCCGAAGAAGGAGCCTCGGAGCGCTCCTTACCCGCGCCCAGCATCTTTGAACACCTGCCATGACATAGAGTAAACGAAATTACTACAAAATAAAAAAAATACCGACATGAATAATAATATGCATATAACTTAAGTGTATCATCATCAAGTACAACATAAAAAAATTGAATACCTAACATGAACTCGACCCCTCGGCGACCCTCGACAACTCGGCGACCCTCGACAACTCGGCGACCCTCGATCCTCGACCCCTCGACTCCCGACCCCTCGGCGATCCTCGACCCTCGACCCATCGAGCCTGACCCCACGGCGAACCTCGACCCCTCGGCAATCCTCGACCCTCGACCCCTCGGCGACCCTCGACCCTCGACCACTCGGTGACCCTCGACCCTTGACCCCTCGGTGACCCTCGACCCCTCGGTGACCCTCGACCCCTCGGCGATCCTCCATCCTCGACCCCTTGACCCTCAACCCCTCGACGACCCTCGACCCCTCGGCGACCCTCGACCACTCGGCAATCCTCGACCCTCAACCCCTCGGCGACCCTCGACCCCTCGGCGATCCTCGACCCCTTGGCAATGAGGATTAAAAGCCAAGTTATGAAACTTCAAACAAGCAAACTTACTCATGACAAAAAATCAGGGCGTAGAAAGAGAAACGAAAGACGAAATAGTATGTCGTGAGAGGTTGTGCAACTAGGATGATTTTCTGTACCAGCTTTTTTAATGAATTGGAGAGGATGATGGCGAAGAACTCGAAAGCCATTGGTGTCTTGTAGTCATTTCCATACATTCTGCTACAGTGCAACAACCCTTCTTATGACCACAAGACACCAATGGTGGTTAGAAGAAGGGTTGTTGTGCTGTAGCAGAATGTATCGAAACGACCACAAGACACCAATGGCTTTCGAGTTCTTCAGCATCATCCTCTCAAATTCGTTAAAAAAGCTGTTACAGAATATCATCCTAGAAGCACAACCTCTCACTAGGTATTGTTTCGTCTTTGGTTTCTCTTTCTACGCTTTGATTTTTTGTCATGAGTCAGTTTGGGTGTTTCAAGTTTCAACACTTGGCTTTTAATCCTCATCGCAAAGGCTGCAAGACAAATTCGCCAAGGTGTTCGACCGCCATCAGCCCCGAGAACTGTTGCTGCGGGAGGCCAAGGAACCCCCTAACCCGCTCGTCCTCGGGCGCCCTCGGGTATGGCGATGCACGGTCCTCGACCCTCGACCCCTCGGCGACCCTCGACCCCTCGGAGATCCTCGACCATCGACCCCTCGACCCCTCGACCCTCGACCGTTTGACCCTCGACCCCTCGACACCTCGACCCTCGACCGCTCGACCCCACTATCCAGTCTACCCCTCTACCCCTTGGTGACCCTCGACCCCGGCGCACCATCGACCCCCTCCCCTCACCCCCTCGGCGACATCACCTCTCGACCCTCGACCCTCGGCAATCCTCGACCCTCGACCCCTCGGCGACCCTCGCCCCCCTATTTGCCGTCCGCTAGCAGACGGCAAAGTAGCCACTACCTAACGGGCCACTACCCACCCGGCCCCCTCCTCTCTCTCTTGTCTCTCTCTCTCTCTCTCTCTCTCTCGCTCCCCGACCGCACCCCGCCGCCGTCCCCGACCGCACCGCGCCGCCCCGGCCCGTCGCTCCAACCCCACGCCACCCCCGCCCCTCCGCCGACTGCACCCCGCCGCCGCCCCCGACCCTGACCGCACGCCGCCGCCGCCCCAATATAACACTAACTACAACTAAACTAGATTAACTAAACTATACTAAACTAACTAAACTACACTACACTAACTAAACTACAGTACACTAACTAACCAAACTACACTAACTAAAAACACTAACTAGACCAGACTACACTACACTAACTAAACTACACTAACTACACTAACGAAACTACTCTAACTACAGTAAGTAAACTAACTACACAATTAACAGAGAAAAAATTTGAAAAAAAGAGAGGGGGAGGGGGCGAGGCGTCGGGGGCGGCGGCGGCGGCGGGGTGCGGTCTGGGGCGGCATGGGGTGGGGAGCGCGGTGGTGTGCGGTCGGGCGGCGGTGGGGTGCGGTCGGGGGCGGGGCGACTTGCGGTCGGGGCTTGGCGGCGTGCGGCGGGGTCGGGGGCGGCAGCGACTGCAGTCGGGGGGGGGGGGGGGGGGGGCGGGGACGGCGTGGGGTCAGAGCGACGGGCCGGGGCGGCGGCGTGCGGTCGAGGGCAGCGGAGGGGTGCGGTCGGGGAGGGAGAGAGGGAGAGAGAAGAGAGAGAGAGAGAGAGAGAAGGGGGCCGGATGGGTAACGGCCCGTTAGGTAGTGGCTACTTTGCTGTCTGCTAGCGGACGACAAAGAAACTTTGCCGTCAGCTAGCAGACGGCAAAGAGTGGGGATGGGCCAGGCCCCACGCGTTGCCCTAAAATGGACCCCACCAAACTCTTTGCCGTCCGCTAGCGAGCGGCAAAGAATTGGCTGATGGCAAATTGCATCTTTGCCATCAGCCAGTTCTTTGTCGTCTGCTTTTTGTGAGTTGATGACAAAGACCTTCTTTGCCGTCAGCAAGCGGACGACAAAGAACTGGCAGACTATAAATTCTCTGATTCCAATAGTGTTTGGAAGACATCACCATAATAACAATACTCCTAGAGAGAACTCAAATATCCAGTTCATTCACATACATATAAAGCACACTGATTAAATCACAGGAGTCATAAAATCAAACAGTACTTCCACGTTCGATACAGACTTGAAACTTAACAGACAACACGATAATACTAATAATGAATATCGCACTTGAGAGCTTCATATGCGAAGTAGGCAAGAGTTAAACGCCCAGCTGCAGCAATATACACACATCCTTGTCACGGCTGTCAGCGTGACCCCACTAGTCAGCGACACGGCAACGTCGGCGGGTCCAGACGACACAGGGCGGGACACTGGCGGGCCTGAGCTGGGCTGACTAGTGGACCAAGCATGAGGCCCTAGTGTGAGTGTGTGGTGGTGTGGCCTACGTGCCTGGGTTAAAGAGAGTAGCTGAACCGGTGAGCAGGGCATCGAGAAATATTGTAAACGAATCTGAAGAGAGAAACGAAGCTGCCCTTCGTCCTCCTCTACCGATCCTCTTTTCCCTGTTCCTCTCCCTCTCTTCTCCTAACCCTAGATCAAGGTCCATAACAAGTGGTATCAGAGGTCAGTCACCCTGGATACAGCCTACCCCCGCCGCCGCTACGCCACTAAGCAAGCACTGAGGACGGCGACCATGGAAGAGCAACTAGCCGCGCTGATCCAGTCCGTCAACGAGGGCCGCATGGCCAACGATGTGCCTCTGGACGCGATCCAGACGTCCCTAGAGCTTTGGCGACCGACGGTGATGAATCTACAACACCAGCTCGATGAGCTGCGCACACAAGTCGGGCGGATCGCTCTTCTCCCCACGCTGGCAGATCCGAGCGGCTCAGAAGGGGATCCAGCGGCGGATCCGGTGGCGCGTCCCGTGGTGGCACCTCCAAAGCCTGCCATGAGGCATCACGGGCCAAGCGGCCACGGCGATATCATCGACTCCGAGGTATCGGCTCACGGGGTGGTCACCACCCTGGCACCTCCTCCGATCAAGGGTGCGTTAACTCTGCCTTCTCTCGAACTTCCCACAGCTACATGGGTAGGTGTCGTTCAGGGGCAAGTGCAGCACTCACCACACACGCCTCATTCTCCTCATCACAGTTGGTCTCTCCCCCGGCTAGATTTTCCATCATTCAACGGGGATAATCCTCAGGTTTGGAAGGCCAAATGTGAAAAGTATTTTGAGGTGTATGGGATTTAGAGAGAAATGTGGGTTCGGGTAGCTACTTTACACTTCTCGGGCAACGCAGCGTGTTGGCTCCAGGTCCAGGAAGCACATCGTGGTTCCCTTACTTGGGAAGAGTTGTGCGTCGCCGTTTGTGCTACATTCGGCCGGGAGCAGTATCAGGCTCAATTTCGTCAGTTTAACTCTCTTAGGCAGTCAGGATCAGTAGCAGAATATATGGAGCAATACGAAGAACTTATGCACCATTTGCTAGCACATAATTCCGCCTTTGATCCTCTGTTTTTTACTACTCAGTTTTTAGATGGTCTGAAAATTGAAATTAAAGCCGGTGTAGCCCTACACCGTCCCCAGGACTTGGATACTGCCTTTTCTCTTGCCATGTTGCAGGAGGAGCTCTTGGCAAGCATGCCACAGAGGGATTAGCCGCGGCACGAGCAGGGGGCACCTCGCGCCCCGATACGGCCGTTGTTGGCTTTGGGCGCATCTCCCCCACGGCCAGCGCTGCCAGTGCCCCAAGCGGCCGTTGAAGATCGTCACGCATTAGACGGGGCGCGAGCACCGGTTCGTCGCCAAGATCAAGGGCGGGACGATGACCGCATCACGGCGTTACGCAACTACAGGCGTTCCCGCGGGCTCTACTTCAAATATGGGGAGCATTTGGGGCAAGGCCACAAATGCGCTGGCACGGTTCAACTTCATGTGGTCGAAGAGCTGTGGGAAATGCTTCAAGCCGAAGAGGACGATCGGGGCCGGCACGATTCTGATTTGGAAGAGGAACAACTTATGTCCATATCAAAACTAGCGACAACGAGGGCAATGACACCCCACATCGTCAGGCTCCTGGGTTTGATCGAGGGGCATGAAGTTCTCATTCTTGTGGACTCGGGGAGTTCCCACAGTTTTATTAGCGAGGCAGTGGCAGAGCTGATTGCTGACCAGGTGTTGCCAATGGATCCAGTGTCAGTCAAAATTGCTGATGGGAGTGTGCTCAGATATTCTGGAATTATACCACAGTGCAAATGGCAGGCTCAGGGGCACAAGTTCTCCATTGATGTTCGTGTTCTGTCATTGGGCTGCTATGACATGGTGGTAGGCATCGACTGTTGGAGCAGTGTGGACCAATGTTGGTCGACTGGGCAGCCAAAACATTGCAATTTCACCAGGCGAGGGAGCAAATTTTGCTGAAGGGGTTGCAACCACAAGTCCAACAGGTGCAGCAAGCCACTTTGTCACAGCTCCAAGAGATGGAACAGTGCAATTCAATTGCGCACATTGTGATGATTGGTGCAGCAAAACAGCAAGAAGGAAACGAGCCAGTGCCTCCAGTGATACAACATATCCTCGATGACTTTCAATCAGTGCTTTCTGAACCAACCACTCTACCTGAGCACAAGGAATGGGATCATGCTATCCCCCTCATTGCAGGCGCAAACCCCATCAACATGCGTTCGTACAGATACACGCCAGAGCAAAAAGATGAAATAGAGGCACAAGTCAGAGAGATGCTTCGCCTTGGGCTTATTGTACCCAGCAACAATGCCTTTTCCTTGCCGGTGTTGCTGTTCAAAAAGAAAGATCAGACGTGGAGGTTCTGTGTGGACTTCCGGCATTTGAATGCCATCACACTGAAAAGCACTTACCCAATGCCAATCATCGATGAGCTGTTGGATGAGATTGCTGGGTCCAAATGGTTCTCAAAGCTAGATCTCCGTGCTGGGTATCACCAGATCAGGCTGCGTCCAGAAGATGAACTTAAAACAGCCTTTAAAACTCATTTGGGCCAGTATCAGTTTCGGGTGATGCCATATGGACTGGCCTATGCGCCAGGCACATTTCAAGGGGCCATGCACATTGTGCTCTCTCACGTGCTTCACCATGGAGTGCTCGTATTCATGGATGGTATCCTTGTTCACACGTAAGAATTTGAGGCTCACAAAAAGTTACCGGGACAAGTTCTCGGGCTCCTACATCAACATGGGCTCAAAGCCAAAATGTCCAAATGCACCTTTGCGCAGCAAAAGATCACTAGTGGAGAACCGTTCATTAGTCTCGGTTTGTAAGGGCCTTTAGTCCCGGTTCACCAATCGGGACTAATAAGTTGGGACTAAAGGCTCCCCCTTTAGTCCCGGTTGGCCACGAACCGGGACTAAATCCCTGCCACGTGGCCGGCGGCGCGCGCCGGGGGCTGGGGACCTAAAGCCCCGAGGGTTTAAATGTATATGTACACACCCCAGGTATTTGAGTATTCAAATTTATATGTACACACTCTGGCTACAAACGTCCACACATACGTACTACCGTTACACATAAGAATCAATCGAGTGGATCGATTAGCTAGCTATATACATACTACTAGTGGTATAGTACACGCGAGAGTAGATCAAGCGGCTCGAATAGCTAGATAGAGGCTAGCTTTGCTTGCTGGTGCATCGATGTGGCCATGCTGGAGCACTCACCCTCCGGCGAGGAGGAGCACTGCATCGAGCTCGAGCATGGACGGGTAGCTTCTGCTGCAGCCGCTTGCTGCTATAGCTAATGTTGTTGTTTGCTGCCGCGAGCTGCTGCTGCTAGCTCCATTGACTGCTACTCTTTGCGGAGGCTGCGGCACTTCGGCATTGGCGGCGGTGGCGACGGCGGTGTGGAGTGGAGAAGGAGTGGACAGAGAGGAGGGAGAGCCGGTAGCCATTGAAGAGAGGATGAGGATATAAGGGAGAGAGGGGAGGGAGGAGAGAGGCCAACGGCCGTTCGATTTCGAAACAAGCGCATGAGATATGCGCCTGAGTTCTTGCCATGTCACTGATCCGTGGCTCACCCGGCTCAGCCAATGAGAAAAAAGCCTAGGGAAGACTTTAGTCCAGGTTCGTGATACCAACCGGTACTAAAGGTCTATCTTTAGTCCCGGTTGGTGATACCAACCGGGACTAAAGGGGCTCGCAGGGTCCCCAGCCTGACGCCAGCCTGCCACCACCCCTTTAGTCCCGGTTGGTAACACCAACCGGGACTAGAGGTCACAAATGAACCGGGACTAAAGCCTAGACGTTGGAACCGGGACTAGTGGTCACATTAGTCCCGATCCAAAACCCGATCAGGACTAATGCTTCAGACAAAAGGTCTATTTTCTACTACTGGATCAGTTACTTGGGGCACATCATCAGTGACCAGGGAGTGGCCACAGACAACACCAAAGTCCTGGCCGTGCAGCAGTGGCATGTTCCAACCAATACAAAAGAACTCAGGGGTTTCTTGGGTCTCGCTGGGTACTACAGGAAGTTCGTCCGGTTCTTTGGAGTCATCAGCCAGCCGCTCACTAATTTGCATAGGAAAAACACCATGTTCGTGTGGACACGAGCTGCAAACGAAGCATTCATCGCTCTTAAACAAGCACTGATCGAAGCTCCTATTCTGGCGCTGCCCAACTTTCACCAGCAGTTCGTTGTGGAGATGGATGCAAGTGCCACTTGTATATGGGCAGTCCTCATGCAGAATAACCACCCGGTGGCTTACTTAAGCAAGGCTCTAGCCCCTCGCAATCTTGGGCTGTCGGCCTACGAAAAAGAGAGCTTGGGTCTTCTCCTAGCAGCGAACCACTGGCGCCCCTACCTCCAGCATGCAGAGTTTGTGGTTCGGACGGACCAAAAGAGCTTGCTCAATCTGACGGATCAGAGGCTCAACACACCAATACAACAGCGAGCATTCACCAAACTCGTCGGGCTGCAATTCATTATTCAGTATAAGGCAGGGCTAACCAACAGGGCTGCGGATGCGCTCTCTCGTCACGTACCTGGAGAGGAAGCAGAGATGATAGCGATCTCGGTGTGCAAGCCCACATGGCTAGAAGCGATCAAACAGAGCTATCGGCAATATACCGTCGATACTCAACGCATGACAAAGCTGGTGTTGGATCCGGACAGTGACCCAGGCTTTTCCTTTCAAGACGGGATCCTGAAGTTTCACGGGCGCGTGTGGATTGGGTAGGACCCAGACATACAGCAGAACCTGATCAGAGTGTTGCACTCCAGCGCGGCCGGCGGGCACTCGGGATTTCATGCTACTTACAACCGGGTCAAGCACCTTTTCGCATGGCATGGGATGAAACAGCAAGTCAGGATGCTGGTTCGTGAATGCATGGTATGACAGCAAGCGAAGACGGAGTGGATCTCTCCTGCCAGTCTTCTTCAACGTCTACCCGTCCCCAAGAAGCAGTGGCTGTCATCTCCATGGATTTCATTGAAGCACTACCGCGCTCGGGTGGGCATGACTGTAGGATATATGCCCTAGGGGCAATAATAAATGTTATTGATTATCTCCCTGTTCATAATTAGGTTTATGTTCTATGCTATAACTGCTATGGTTCTCGAGTCTGTAATAACCACGAGGCTTGGAGGAAGACTCATATGCACGTGTGGCATAATAAATGGTAAAATGTATTCCTAGTCTGGCCTCTAAGACTAGCTCAAGTGTTGCATGATGGTTCTGTTTTCCTGATCATGGGCATGTCTATGCCAGCAACTTTGAGGGCAGAATGTTAGAAGAACATTTTGAATCGACCCGAATTGATGTTATGCTATGAGATTCATTCATCACAAGTTAATGGTTAATAACACAGGGAAGTTAATGTTGCATAATTCCTTAGACCATGAGAGTATCGAGTTTCTTCATACTTGCTTCATGAACTTTGGGGTTTGTTAAACGTCATCCGTAAATGGGTGGCTATTACGGCGGCTTATGGGTTCATGGAAAAGTGTGTCAAGTAACTTGATAGCTCAAGATTGGGATTTTCTCCTCCGACGATGGAGAGATATCTCTGGGCCCTCTCGGTGTTACAGTATCCATCATCGTCTGGCCAGACACTTTGTGATTTGATCACCGGGATGCCTAAACACGGTAACGAGAAAAAAAACAATACCGGTAACAAGGTAACTGGCATAGTGGACAAGTTGTTGACCCACGAGGATGCCATCATGTCTCACCTCAGGTATTTTGTGGCACCCCGGCTCAGAGGAAACCGGAACGCCCCGTATTCCAGCCCAGAGACAAGTCTTCTGGAATACGGCACTGTTGGCATAGAACAAATCAGCTCTTTATTACTATGGATAAGGTTATAAGGGTACATGGAATACATCGGCACGGCGATACTACGCCTGCCCAGGGTAGCTCTATGCTAACAGTGAAACAACCCGAGGAAGTGGAATACCCTCGGCAGCGGAACAACGACGGCGGTGGTGAACTCCACTCCGCAGGGACTCTGGCTGGAACGCGTATCCTAGCTCGCAAACTCGGAATCCTCGACAAGCAAGCAATCATGGCATGACCTGCAAACTGGCATGACACGCCAGGTGAGTACTTTGAAAGCTCACAGCAACTAAAGCAGTCAAGACAAGCAATAGCATGGCATTTACAGGTTAAGCAGGTGTAACCATGATGATGCTAGAACAATATAAGCATGGCAGGGCACATACTACATGCAACAGGTTGCAACTTACTCTGTCGTGAGGTTACCCTGTAACCATCACCTGTAAGAACTTACCATCGAGTGTGCCACATGATAACCTCGGGACCAACCAAACTTGGCATTACAATACCGTAGTGATAACATGATCACAAGGAGCTTGGTCTTTACCGAGATCACCACATAACACCCAACCACGGTGATCCTCTCATGATCACGATCAACCAACATCGGAATCCTCGATTCCACGGAGATCCTCTCGCAATCACATAAAGATCAACCAACTTCTTTCACATCGAACCGGGTTGCTATAAGCAAGATTATTATACTGTTGACCCATAGTGTGTCCTACTACGAACTGTGCCCATGACCGAGGACGCGGGTATCGATAGATTATACAATCTGTAGAGGTTTATACACTGTACCCACACCACGGAACTCGTGGCCTCGTGCTCCCATTCGGGTGGACCAACGACGTTCTGACAAAACCCAATCTATTGCATGGCACTCTCCCAGCCACTCCGACAAACTCCCCTTTGGGCTATGTCATGGGTGACCCCTGTGTCCTTCTAACACATGCCACCGTTGTGGCCAAACAAAACTGTCCCAAACGGGGACCTGAGCTCAATACCAAAACTGGGTTCACAAGGTTATGGTCGCCTACCGGGCCAGGGTAACACGCGCTCATAACCTTCCTTGGTTGGAGGCACCTGCGAGAGGCATGACAATAGACCGAGTTAGGGCTGCCCCATCCCAGCAAGTGTGGTTGCCCTTGTGAGCTCGATTCGGTGGCGCACTATGACTCAGCCAACAGGTGTTCAAGTTCGATTAATATCCGGTTAAATTTGAATGATGACGTGCTGGGCTATGATAACAGGACGAACCATAACAGCAGATAAAAAAACATGTAGACATGTCGTCATCTTAGCATGAACTACTGCCAATGTTAACCATGAGCATAATGCTACCAACGACTACTTGATAACTAGCAAGATGGACAGAATGTAGAGGTAAGCATGAAACATGAGCATATACAGTATTCAAAAAGAATAACATGCACATGTTAAATAACTTTTCAGGTAGGAAACCATAGCTACTGCAAATCCATCATGCAAGTGGATGTCGTGGCTTGCCTAGGTATGAGAAATCCACCGGGGAGTAGTGTGGAGAGATCGCGGAAGGAATCGCCGGAAAAGGTTCTCCCTCGGAGGGGGCTGATTAGGGGCAGGGGCAATAAGGTCATTTCCAATATGTCAAACCATGGTGAAAATGATATGAACAGAACGGGTTCGACGAGACGAAGACGTGGGCGTTGGATTCACCTCAATCGGAGTTACGAGCAAAAAGTTATAATAGTTTTTCTGCCAGGGATCTATCTGTGATAAAAAAATTATCAGACTAGACCTAAACAGAAAAACCGAAAACCTATTTGAAGGGGATACGCTTTCTATAAGCGAAAACGTACTCTGGGGATGCCGTTTCCACTTGCCACGCTGGCAGAGGCGGGGCCGGGCGCTTGAGGCGCTGACTGGTGGGTCCCACGGGCTCTCTCTCTCTCTCCTGGCTCCCTTCTTCTTCCTCCCGCGTACGCGCGCCTGGCCGGCAGAGGAGCTTGCCCCGACGGCGATTGCCGGCGGCACAGGTCACCTCAGATGGCACCCGGCCTACCGGCGGGTTAAGGAGACCGAGGCGCACACGCCCATGTAAGTCTCGACCACCGTGGAGCTTGGGGAAGAGCGGGACGTCGACTGCGGTGGAGCATGCCGTCGGCCATCGGTGAGCTCATGGCTACAAGCCACTGAAGGAGGAGGAGAGGTGATGGGGCGATCTGGTAGAGGTGGTGGAGGCCTGTGGAGGTGGTGGAGCGGAGGAAGATGGCCAGGGTCGCCGGAATCGGAGGGACTCGAGGCGGTGGCCGGGGCGGCGATGGAAGGGCAGGGGAGCAGCTCGAGCTCAATGGAGAGGCTGGGGAGGTTGTTAGGAGTGAGGCAAGGGCGATGGGGTGCTCGGGAGGCCGCGGGGAGCTATATATATAGCCGGACGACGATGCCAGCACCGGATCCCGCCGCGGGGAAAACACCGGCATCCGTGTTGCGCTGCCAGCCGCGCTGGCCGTCGTGGCGTGGCTGAGGTAGACGTGAGCGCTCAGAGGTGACGGGACACATGCAGAGCCATTAAGAGCGTGCGGACGAGACGGCGACCGCGGCGCCCTGTTCGGCCCGTTCGTGAACTTGGCAGCGAGCGGCGGCGAGCTTCGCCGGAGTTGGGAGAGGGTTCTGGAGGTGTTACAAGGACGGCGGAGAGGAAGTCGGCCCAAGGGGACATGGAGAGGCATCGAGAGGAGGTCAGAGCGAGCGTGACCGATGCGGGCGTCGTGCAGAGCACGGTTTTGGCTTGGCCAGACGCGTGGTCACCGCGTGCCTTGGCGCCCACGGTGCGCTCTAGCTCGTCCAAACGTGTCTACGCTATCGTCCCTGATCCCTGAGGCCTCACAGTGCCACTGGTTTGACAAGAGATGACTTAAACAACGAGCTAGCTCTTAGACAAGTTTCTGAACAGCAACTAGGGGGGAATCTAGAAGATGGATGAGTTGGCAATGGAATCAAACAAGTTGTCTGGTGGGTTTTGGGTTGGATGGACTGCCTACTGGCCAAATTTGAGATACATTCAACAAGTTTTGATCATGGTTCATGCACAAACCACATTCTGGTCCAGAAGGAAGAATCTTGAAGTAGTACTCAATTGGCTTAATAGATTTGGATGAAACTTGGTGTAGGATAGTAATTTGAGGCTGCCAAGATACCATAAGAATTTCATGGCATTTGGACAGGAATAAAATGTACTTCCTTCACAACACTTCCCACTGGACAGAAACTAAGAGAAATTCTAGAGAAATATTGGATGAATGAAATGAGCCCAAATTGGGTAGAGGGATGTCATGTAGGTAGAAGCATGTTATGGAAATTATTCATGGATTATGGAGCAATAAAAATTATAGCTGCTTCACAACCCAAAATAATTACCAGAAACAATGATTTGATGTTGTGATCACATAGATGATGGAATGATTCTCAAATTTGGTGGCAAGCTATTATTTGAGCATATGAAGATGCTTGCAAAATTTCAACTCATTTGGATATGCCTAGCTTGCACTTTCTTCACAAGGCCTCTGTTTGAACAGAAACTTTGAAAATTTGCTCAGGAATATTCACTAGGAAAATGAGGTTGAAATTTGGCATGTGGCAATGATATGGATAGTAAAGAGTGTCCAAAAAGTTTGGGGCCAATCAAGCAAATATAAAGGGTACTTGCTTCACAACTTGACATCTAGGGCAGAATCAGAAAAGGAATATTTGTGAAATATTTTTGAACATGGCAAGGAAGGATTTTGACATATTTGTGGAATATTTGTCCCAAAGAATTTATGAGAATTGCTTGGGAATTTTTTAAATGACATAGATGTGGGTTGCTTCACAACCCAGGCAAACAGGGTTATTCCTTTAATAGAAAAAAAGAATACTCCCGAGAAAAGAATATTGGGATTGGTCCAAGATAGAAATGATATGGTCTTGAGATGGTTTTGAGATTGACAAGCTACTGGGGAGTAGAATTGAGGGTGATCTCTCCAGGTTTCAAGACCACTAAGCCACAGAAAAGCAAAACCAAACCAAAATCAAAGGAAAAAGAAAATGGGCAAAATGCAGGGTGTTACAAACCTACCCCCATTAAAGAAATCTCGTCCTCAAGATTTGGTTGCTCAGGGGTTAAATATGAATATTCCCACTTAAAGAAACCGTTTCCAACTCGGGTCTCCTTCCCCCTTTATATCATGTTCCCACTGGATATTATCTGACTCACTGCCTGGCTTCGGGGTGGTTTGCTTCACTGGATCCTTATTCTGACAGATTTTACCTCATATATTACTCTGACTTTGATCCTTTTATGTCTGCCGACCTGTCTGGGTGCGATGAATTATCCTGACTGAAATACCTATCTTTCTCGCAAGTCCGAGAGTAGTTCTTGATGGACGTGTTGTGATATAATCCAATACGAGCGACCGTCCATTGAGTTGTGAACAGATTCTCTCATGGACATGAAATATTTTACTCTTTGCATTGGGTGGCTTCAAATGGCTGTGTGTCCTTTAAGTTCAAACAGTGCTATGCATCATACCTTTCTTTTGGCGAAACCTGACTTTTTGCACGGATTGCTGAGTCATCTTGGGTGTCTTCACTATCTCGGTGTCACTTTCGTACCAAAGATTTGACTGTCACCTTGTTCATGGCAGGCTATCCTATAACTGATTCCCATATGCGAGGACACATGCTTTAATATAGTTGTCAACTTTCTGATCATTCCGTCTGTCGGCACCTTTAAGTGAATAGTAGGCTGTGTAATATTTTAACATTGTTGCTGTGATCAAACTGCTGCATTGTCCCGACAGACTTGAACATTCCCCTTCTAACAATTCTGAGCATAACTGGTTGGCTGAGCGGGTTAACTCGATATGGGGCCCTTGCAAATGGAATAGACCCCGCGGTGTGTACCCATGATGATCGGTACCGAACCAGACTGTCCGGGGTATCTCTACCATGCCACCATCACCATACCCGTATGGACGATTATGGTTCTCCTTGGCTCGACCCTTTGCTGAAAGAGCTTGGCCTGATGTGTTCTTGATTCTTCGGATGACCATAGGTACTGCCAGGTACACTATTCCAGCAGGCATATTACTTTACAAGTTGTAGTTGCAGCGTAACGATCATCTGAACCCTTGGATGAAACCGGCAAATAAACCAGTAGCCACCAGAACGGTCTTTACAACTCAGATCTGGGACATTACTGGAGTAACTCAACCCCCACTCAAGACGGCTGAAAAGCAGCTCAGAGCATGAGACGGTATCGATAAGAAGAAAGTAGCAGTTCCCTAAGACGGCCACGAAACAGCTCAGAGCATAGGGTCATTGCTACGAAAAGAAATTCAGCAGCTGCCCGAGACGGCCGAAAAGCAGCTTAGAACACGGGCCAGTTGCTGACAAGAGAAATAAAAGTCGGCATCCACCCCGGACGGCCGGAAACAGCTCAGTACACAGGCATGGTGCCGTCACCAAAGAAAGGCAGGCAAGGGTTCAGTAGCGTCCCATACAACTCACTATTCATAAGTTGTTGGTCATCCCACTGAAGTGTATAACTGGCGTTCTTCTTCTTCTTACATAACTCATGCAATAGTCGGATCCTCACCGGCTGGCAACATTGTATGAGTAGCTCATATGACTTTGGCAGCATGTTCACCACATCTATGGAAACATGTGTGGCTGGCCACTTGATTCCTGAGGCAAGCTTGTGTAGAAAGACTGAGTTGCTTATATCTGAAGTTTCCTTGTTGCCACAAGCAGACTGAGTGCATATATATATACCCCTTAATATTTCTGCTATCGGTTCCTTTTGTATGCAGAAAGTTGTTTGACTATTCTTCTTGTTGGGCACTGAGTTCCTAGCATATGCTGGCTTGCTTCCGGAATATAGCTGGTTCAAATTGTACTCATAGCAGACCCCAACCTTATATATGACCCATACCTTTGACCCGAAGTGTACTGCTAATCATGCACACATCTTTGCCTTCTTGCTGATTTGATTATTACTGCCGTGAAGATCGCACATTGATATATATACCTGATGCTAATAACCAATCCAGCCAGGATATCATTTTAATCAGACTAGATATTCCCCATGCCAGGCGGTCGGCGACAAAACCCATATTGTTTAGCTGGGCTTCCAGATGTCTGTCTCTTCACTGATTCTTTGAGTCAAGTGTCGGTGAGCAACTTCCATAAGGGGAAAATAAGGTAACACCAAGGGCCCAAAGAAAGAAGCAAAAGAAGCGACTAAAATAAAAGCACACAAAGCAACAAGATCACACACAAGCAATATCATATACTACAGCTATTCACAGCGATAATATGCATTCCTACTTAAGCGTACCAATCTCGGAAGAACTCCGGTGTTACGGTCTAACATGTTGTGGCGGTGTGCACGAAAGTGAATCCACGTGTGGAAGGAGTTGGTGCGAACAAAGCTACACCAAACACGGCTTACACTGGTTGCAGCTGGATGGATACGGAGGCGAGGATGGACTTGGTGACCGTGGATCGGAACATGAAGGTCATGACCACATCATCATCAAGTGTATGGAAGAAACCGTACTCGTCCAGGGAATGGATGGCAGGGTAGGATAGCGGTGAAAAGAAAGGCTTGCGGCGTTGCCCTTTTCTGGTAACTAGGATTAGTAAGGATTGCCAAAGCAATGAGTTAGATGGCACGATCTGGGATAGAATCATGTCTATCACCGAAACTATGGGGGTGGCTGAAGAGGATATATTGGTGTGGCACCGGTGCATCAATCTTGCAAGTGATCGACAAAACCAAGTACCTTGGCATCACTCCACTGGAACGAAGATGACACCAACACCAAGGCAGATATGCAACTAGAGGGTACAGGTAGTGGATTGCCACCTATACTCACCAGATCCATCGTTAGTGATAAATAGTCTATATGCATGCTATGCACAAACAAATGCAACAAGTGCATCAAACCAACTAGACTCTATACTACCAGTTACTAACATTCGCGCGGCCTAGGGCGTCCTACAGCCAGACCTGCTCTGATACCAACGCTTGTGGCACCCCGGCTCAGAGGAAACTGAAACGCCTTGTATTCCAGCCCAGAGACAAGTCTTCTGGAATATGGCACTGTTGGCATAGAACAAATCAGCTCTTTATTACTATGGATAAGGTTACAAGGGTACATGGAATACATCGGCACGGCGATACTACGCCTGCCCAGGGTAGCTCTATGCTAACAACAAAACAACCCGAGGAAGCGGAATACCCTCGGCAGCGGAACAATGACGGCGGTGGTGAACTCCACTCCGCAGGGACTCTGGCTGGAACGCGTATCCTAGCTCGCAAACTTGGAATCCTCGACAAGCAAGCAATCATGGCATGACCTCCAAACTGGCATGACACGCCAGGTGAGTACTTTGAATGTACTTGCAAGCTCACAGCAACTAAAATAGTCAAGACAAGCAATAGCATGGCATTTACAGGTTAAGCAGGTGTAACCATGATGATGCTAGAACAATATAAGCATGGCATGGCACATACTACATGCAACAGGTTGCAACTTACTCTGTCGTGAGGTTACCCCGTAACCATCACCTGTAAGAACTTACCATCGAGTGTGCCACATGATAACCTCGGGACCAACCAAACTTGGCATTTCAATACCGTAGTGATAACATGATCACAAGGAGCTTGGTCTTTACCGAGATAACCACATAACACCCAACCACGATGATCCTCTCGTGATCACGATCAACCAACATCGGTATCCTCGATTCCACGATGATCCTCTCGTGATCACATAAAGATCAACCAACTTCTTTCACATCGAACCGGGTTGTTATAAGCAAGATGATTATACTGTTGACCCATAGTGTGTCCTACGAACTGTGCCCATGACGAAAGATGCGGCTATCGATAGATTATACACTCTGCAGAGGTTAGTACACTGTACCCACACCACAGAACTTGTGGCCACGTGCTCCCATTCGGGTGGACCAACGATGTTCCGACAAAACCCAATCTATTGCATGGCTGACCCCTGTGTCCTTCTGACACCTGCCACCATCGTGGCCAAACAAAACTGTCCCAAACGGGGACCTGAGCTCAATACCAAAACTGGGTTCACAAGGTTATGGCCGCCTACCGGGCCAGGGTAACACGCGGTCATAACCTTCCCTGGTTGGAGGCACCGGCGAGAGGCATGACAATAGACCGAGTTAGGGCTGCCCCATCCCAGCAAGTGTGGTTGCACTTGTGAGCTCGATTCGGTGGCACACTATGACTCAGCCAACAGGTGTTCAAGTTCGATTAATATCCGGTTAAATTTGAATGATGACGTGCTAGGCTATGATAACAGGACGAACCATAACAGCAGATAAAAAAAATGTAGACATGTCGTCATCTTAGCATGAACTACTGGCAGTGTTAACCATGAGCATAATGCTACCAACGACTACTTGATAACTAGCAAGATGGACAGAATGTAGAGGTAAGCATGAAACATGAGCATATACAGTATTCAAACAGAATAACATGCACATATTAAATAACTTTTCAGGTAGGAAACCATAGCTACTGCAAATCCATCATGCAAGTGGCTGTCGTGGCTTGCCTGGGTACGAGAAATCCACCGGGGAGTAGTGTGGAGAGATCGCGGAAGGAATCGCCGGAAAAGGTTCTCCCTCGGAGGGGGCTGATTAGGGGCAGGGGCAATAAGGTCATTTCCAGTATGTCAAACCATGGTGAAAATGATATGAACAGAACAAGCTCGATGAGACGAAGATGTGGGCATTGGATTCACCTCAATCGGAGTTACGAGCAAAAAGTTATAATAGTTTTTCTACCAGGGACCTATCTGTGATAAAAAATTTATCAGACCGGACCTAAACAGAAAAACCAAAAACGTATTTGAAGGGGATATGCTTTCTATAAGCGAAAACATACTCTGGGGATGCCGTTTCCACTTGCAACGCTGGCAGAGGCGGGGCCGGGCGCTTGAGGCGCTGACTGGTGGGTCCCGCACGCTCTCTCTCTCTCTCTCTCTCCCCTGGCTCCCTTCTTCTTCCTTCCGCATACGCACGCCTGGCCGAGGGAGGAGCTCGCCCCGACGGCGATTGCCGGCGGCACAGGTCACCTCAGACGGCACCCGGCCTAACAGCGGGTTCAGGAGACCGAGGCGCACACGCCCATGTAAGTCTCGACCGCCGTGGAGCTTGGGGAAGAGCGGGACGTCGACTGCGGTGGAGCATGCCGTCGGCCACCGGTGAGCTCACGGCTACAAGCCACTGAAGGAGGAGGAGAGGTGATGGGGCGGTCCGGTAGAGGTGGTGGAGGTCTCTGGAGGTGGTGGAGTGGAGGAAGATGGCCAGGTTTGCCGGAATCGGAGGGACCCGAGGCGGTGGCCGGGGCGGCGATGGAAGGGCAGGGGAGCAGCACGAGCTCAATGGAGAGGCTGGGGAGGTTGCTAGGAGTGAGGCAAGGGCGATGGGGTGCTCGGGAGGCCGCGGGGAGCTATATATATAGCCGGACGGCGATCCCAGCACCGGATCCCGCCGCGGGGAAAACGCCGGCGTCCGTGTTGTGCTAGCAGCCGCGCTGGCCATCTTGGCGTGGCTGAGGTAGACGTGAGCGCGCAGAGGTGACGGGACGCATGCGGAGCCACTAAGAGCGTGCGGACAAGACGACGACCGCGGCGCCCTGTTCGGCCCATGCGTGAATTTGGCAGCGAGCGGCGGCGAGCTTCGCCGGAGTTGGGAGAGGGTTCTGGAGGGGGTACGTGGACAGCGGAGAGGAAGTCGGCACATGGCGACACAGAGAGGCATCAAGAGGAGGTCAGAGCGAGCGTGACCGATGCAGGCATCGTGCAGAGCATGGTTTTGGCTCGGAGAGGCATCAAGAGGAAACCAGAAGATGGATGAGTTGGCAATGGAGTCAAACAAGTTGTCTGGTGGGTTTTGGGTTGGATGGACTGCCTACTGGCCAAATTTGAGATACATTCAACAAGTTTTGATTATGGTTCATGCACAAACCACATTCTGGTCCAGAAGTATGAATCTTGAAGTAGTACTCAATTGGCTTAATAGATTTGGGTGAAACTTGGTGTAGGAGAGTAATTTGAGGCTGCCAAGATACCATAAAAATTTCATGGCATTTGGACAAGAATAAAATGTACTTCCTTCACAACACTTCCCACTAGACAGAAACTAAGAGAAATTCTAGAGAAATATTGGATGAATGAAATGAGCCCAAATTGGGTAGAGGGATGTCATATAGGTAGAATCTTGTTATGGAAATTATTCATGGATTATGGAGTAATAAAAATTATAGTTGCTTCACAACCCAAAATAATTACTAGAAACAATGATTTGATGCTGTGATCACATAGATGATGGAATGATTCTCAAATTTGGTGGCAAGCTATTATTTGAGCATATGAAGATGCTTGCAAAATTTCAACTTATTTGGATATGCCTAGCTTGCACTTCCTTCACAAGGCCTCTGTTTGAACAGAAACTTTGTAAAATTGCTCAGGAATATTCACTAGGAAAATGAGGTTGAAATTTGGCATGTGGCAATGATATGGATAGTAAAGAGTGTCCAAAAAGTTTGGGGTCAATCAAGCAAATATAAAGGGTACTTGCTTCACAACTTGACAGCTAGGGCAGAATCAGAAAAGGAATATTTGTGAAATATTTTTGAACATGGCAAGGAAGGATTTTGACATATTTGTGGAATATATGTCCCAAAGGATTTATGAGAATTGTTTGGGAATTTTTGGAATGACATAGATGTGGGTTGCTTCACAACCCAGGCAAACAGGGTTATTCCTTTAATAGAAAAAAAAGAATACTCCTGAGAAAAGAATATTGGGATTGGTCCAAGATGGAAATGATATGGTCTTGAGATGGTTTTGAGATTGACAAGCTACTGGGGAGAAGATTCGAGGGTAATCTCTCCAGGTTTCAAGACCACTAAGCCACAGAAAAGCAAAACCAAACCAAAATCAAAAGAAAAAGAAAAAGGGCAAAATCCAGGGTGTTACATATTTGTAACATATTGCGAAGCAACAGGAATAGCACACGGCAACTGGAGGTTCACTCGAATATTCATTCGTGTGGGTATAGGGTTCAATATGGGTGTCCACGGCTCCGATGTTGATAATTGATCGGAAGGGGTTCCGGGTCAAGTCTATACTTCACCGAACCTATAGGGTCACACGCTTAAGGGTCATATATCTACTGAATAATAGACAGGGAGTCTGAGAGAAAGTCTCCGGAAAAAGTTTCGGAAACAGCGGAAAAGTTCCGAAGAGAGAGGTCACCGGATGAGTTCCGGTGAAACCGAAAAGTTGTTTCGGAATATACCATTAAGTCAAAATGGTTTCGGCACACGCCTGGAAATTCTTCGAGGGTGCCAGAATTGTTCTGGTAACTTCTGGGATTTTTCCGGAGAAAAACCTGGAAATGTTCCGGAGCTGTCGGAACCGCTTTGGTTGCTCTTCGCAGATGAAAATCACTAATCCGGAATTGTTTCGGAATGCGTCCAAAATTATTTTAGTGGGTACTAGAAATGTTCTAAGACCTATAGAAATATTTTTGGATTAAAAGGGCGTGGTAAAATGTTTTCATTAATAGTGAAAACACTATTTTAAATAGTGGAGACACTATATATAAATAGTGGAAACTCTATATGTATATAGTGTAAAAACACTATTGTAAATAGTGGAAATACTATTAGGGGATGATGCAGGCATGGTGATGCAGGCATAGTGATGCAGGCATGGTGATGCTGGCAACACTATTTGGAGGCTTTCCCTTTATGCCCTTGTGTTGTGCTCACCTCATGGGCATTTTGGTAGTTCCTGGTCCCACCCCACCCCTTGCCTTGGCCTATATAAGGAGGTGGAGAGGAGCTCTTCATCCTCACTCCTTACTCTCATACACAAGCCATGCATTATCTGGCATTCTCTCTCCCTCCCACGAAATAGTTTCGTAGAGCCGAAACGCTGTCTGGTTTCCGGCAGGAACTAGTTCTAGACGGCGAAGCCCTGCCAGATATATGATAACGTATGTGTGCAACTCTGTAGAGAGATCATTGTTTCGGTCTTAGTTCGAGAGTGCCTCCTGAAGGGCTGTCCGTGTGACCGCCCGAGTTTTGAAGGTCCTCTCGGAGGCCTGTCCGCGACACCGTGCGGGGGACTGTCCGATCGCCTCCCGGAAGGCTGTCCGAGGGGCGGATGAGGGTATACATCCTCGCAGTTGGGAGGTTGTAAATCCTAGCTGCGGGGATCTGCACCGCCGATCTTCATCGACTCTACTTCCGCTGCGCTACGAGTCGGTAACGAAAAAGATCAAACCTTGTATGCAGTCTCCATAGTGGTCCTGGGCTGGTGCATAGGTCAGAAAATTTTTGTTTTCTGTTGCGTTACCCTACAGTGGCATCATGAGCCGTGCTATGCGTAGATGCAGGTTGCGATCTAGAATACATAGAGATGTATGGGTGTTGCACAATATAATTAGGTAGTAGATGAGTTCTATTACTGAAAATTATTTGTGCGGGTAGCAGATGAAATCTGTTATCCGATGTTCTTGTTGCTTCCCTGGAATTTGCATATTTCTGATCTTGATAACAGCATGGTGGAGTTTCAATGTTCTGGCAATCCACGATCCTAATTGATCAACGAAGTGCTAACCGTTCATTGAATTCCACCGTAGTTAAAAAGAAACATGAAATTTCGCAGACGAAAGGGCAATGCAGATATGATCTGCACGGGGGTCATGCGTATGACGAACTTCGGCATGGGGCTTGATATTTTATTATCTCGTGTTTCAGACACCCCGCATTGTTTATCTAGCGACTTGGATAATCATGCTTGATGATGAACGTTGGTAGCTTCGGTTTGTTTCGAAACCTTAGAAGCCACGAAAAACAAGTTTTTGCATGAACCGATTAGAGGTGTCTAACTTGGTTTTGCAGGATGGTTTGCATGTGCATGTGATGTGGTATAGCAGTGCTCATATTAATTTGATTATGTATGAGATGACTATACAATGTAAATTAACATGACCTGCGTGTCATGATTCGGCATGATGGCTGGAGCCATATGATTGTCACTTTAATGACCTGCGTGTCAACCTTAAGTAATGCATTATTTTATTAGCTATAGAGATAGCAATATTATCTGGTGCATCGACAAGGTGGTGGCAATCTTCGCGAAGGTGAACACCGACGCGAATGCCGAAGACGAAGAAATACAAGACTTCTCTGTCAGAAAGGGCTATACCATATCATGCTATTATGAATTGCCTGAGATGTTTATCCCTTATGATGCACCCTTTTTGATTGCGCGGTAGTCGCTTTTTATTAGGGTGATCTCTCACAAAAATATCAAGTAGTTAGTGTTCTCCCAAGTGTAGCACCGTCACGGCACCTAACTTTTCGGAGTGCGTCATGTTTCCATGAGTACAAACGATTAGGGATGTGTGAGGCGGGTGAGTTGAGACCTCGCAGCAAGATCACTTGGTTGTCTTGACGTTCTAGCTTGAAAGTCCTGAGCTCGGAATACGCCCATCGAAAGATGAACAAGAGTCACATAGAGATGTGATCGGCATGTTGGCCTACCGATTGAAATTCCCGTCATCAGTGATGTTCCCATCAATGGCGTGGAATTGAAATGCGGATCTTGAATCACTCACAATCAATTATGAGAGATATTGATTTGAGTGGGAGTGCACTATTGAATTAACTTGTTTAATTCTCAGTGCAATTAATTTTGAACACTGTCTAAGTGTGATTTGCTAATAGTTGTAGAATAATGGCTCGCGTTTCCACCTTCCCTGTTAAAATTGAATAGATGTTAAATATCTTGTTAAACCTTTACGGTTGGTAACATAATGTGAGGATTGTCCTCAAGAATGCCGAGAAGGACTTTGTCCTATCGCATACTTTCGGTATTCTCCCGCTAATGCTATGGACCATGTGACTCTCGTCCTTCGATCCAAAAGCTAGAATTCTATTACGGTCAAAGTGCAATATGTTTTGCTTCCATGAGACCCGAACTTCAAAAGTTTGGGATAGTTATATGATATTCATGGAACTGAAAATCTTTTTCAGATACAAACAAAGCAATGTTTGTTTGCAAACTATTAGTAAAGGTGTTTACTATGCATTAGACTAATAAGAGAGGGATCCAGAAGAACGCCTGTCATATGATGAAAGGTGAATAAAACAACAACTTAAAGAGAAAGGAAGTGTCCGAAGGGTGTTAGTGAAACTTTCATGCCTAGGAAGTCCGAGGCTAACGCCACTCTTAAGTTGGGTGCTTCTTCTGAGAGTAGGAGAAATACTGAAAGTTAAACTGTTGGAAGTATAAAGGCAGAAAGAAAGAAGACTGGAATATCCAGCTCATGTATGAATGTCATACAAGTTTTTGATGTATAGAAGGCTGGTCAAAGATATAGTTCTTGGGAATTATGGTTAAACCTGTTAATCATTAATTCTTGGGTATTGTGAGTTAATCACAAAGATACCCGCTCGATTGCATTCTGTTGCAACTCAATGTAAGAACTACTATGGCCTGAAAGACTAGCCAGGAATGAGGTTTAGGTATACACAGGGAACATAGTAAATGTTACTATACCTTCCATCGGTGTATTACCGACTGTATTTATTTTCATAATTCATTTAGAGTTTCACAAACTCTAGCCCATTGCATAAGGTATCTTGCAAGAAAGTTGTTCATAAGAGAACTATTGATGTTCGATGTTATGAATAACACAAGGGCCATACTTTCATTATGAATGAGATGTATGTTATGAATATTGATAATAATACATTACCTCTGGGTTTATTTTCATAATTTATTTTAGAGTTTCATACACTCTAGCCCATTGCACAATGTTTGTTGCAAAAGAGTTGTTCATAAAAACAACAATTGTTGTTCAGTATTATGAATAACATGAAGGGCCATGCTTCCATCCAAGATTGGATGTATGTTATGAATATTGATGGTAATATGATACATCCATAACACTGACGCTAAATGTCGGAAGACTAAAATAATACCACACAAGTGTGACAATACATTTGGTCACATTGGAGAAACCCGCATGGAAAATTCCATTATGATGGATTTTGAAGTCGTTTGATTTTGAATCATCTGACATTTGCAAATTTCCTCCGAAAAGTTAAGTGACTGAAATACCGTTCACAGGCCATAAGGAACGAACAACAAACTTATTGGTGATCATACATTTGATATGTGTAGTCCGATAAATGTTGCAAGTAGTGGATTTACTATCTTCAGAAATGACTCAAGTAGATATATGGATATTTGCTTGATGAGACGTAAGTCTGGATCTTTTGAAATCATTCGAAAGGTTTTCAAAAATGAAGTAGAAGTTATTATAACAAGAAAATTATGTTTCTACAATTCGATTGCAGAAAGGAACATTTGAGTTACAAGTTTAGCGAATGTCTGATGAGTTGTGAAAGGAGTTTCATAACTTGCACCTCCCGGAACACCACTGCAAGTAGAAATTCCGTGAAGATGTAATCAAACCATTCATGAAATGGTAAGATCAAAGATGACACAAATAAATTTACCATTATCCCTTTTCAAGTGATGCTTTAGAGACTGCAGCTTTTACACTGAAAAGAGCTCCATCAGGTCTGTTGAAATGATGCCATGGTACAGTATGCCCAACCATGTTATATCTTTTCTTAACATTTGGAATATGGGACTTGTGTAAAAGGTTACAAACCTATTCCAAATCAGACAAGTGCAACTTTGTAGGTTATCCCAAGTAATTGGGTATTCCCCCACCGCTATACCGAGGCAAAGGATTTTGCCACAAAATGGTATGCTTTTAAAGAGAATAGTTCTTGCAAAAGGTGAGTGGGAGGACAGTGCAACTCGACGAGATAACCAATATCTTCGTCATCAGATCAAAGGAAAGGAACCTTGGAAGTGATTCCGGAGTTTCCTACTGCGATTGATACGGAAGTCTCTACAATAAAATGTATGCACTTCGATCAAACTTGCAGCTGAACCACGTAGGCAAGGCTCGTGCAAACCTCTCAGGTGCGCCAATGAGATATTGTTGTTAGACAATAGTATACCTACGATACACAAGGAAGCGTTGATGGGCCCTGACTCCAGAATTGGCTAAATGCCAATACAATCCGAGATAGTCTCCATACAAATGTTTCAAGATTAAAATCATGATACACCTTTCGGAAGACTTAGAGTCTGATGAATATTTATGGAACTAAAAACTGATACGGATAAAAATGTTTTATCCATAAAGCTCGACTTGTTGCAATAACAAGTTCAAGGAGTTGACTACGATGAGGTTGTTTCACCGTAGCGATGCTTAAAGTCGGTTCAGGTTGAACTAGCAATTAATACATATTTCAATCATGAGATATGAAATATGGATGATGAAAGGATTCCCATCTGATGGAAATGAAACCAAGGACTTGCATGTGTTACAGTCCAAGGTATTTTGTCATTCAAGGGGATGCTAGTGAGTGTGCAAACTTCAGAGTTCCAGCGAGGGACAGAAGAGAGCAAAATGGAGTTGGAATCTTCGTGTTTTGATGAAATGGTTAAAAGGGTTTTGACTTCATCAATGGGTAACGAAGATACTTGTGATTCAAATAAAGTAAGTGGGAGCATAATAATATTTCTAAACACGTTGTGTGCTTGACACATTGTTAGATGGAAATAAATTTCTTGACACGAATTAGGACTTCATTTGAAAATAGTTTTTCGATGAAGTGCTTGGGCTAAACAGCCTTGATATTAGGCATGATAATCTATGGAGATAGATTTACCTAATGGGGCTGAGCAAAGATACATATTGACAAGATGGTAAAACTTTTTAGCATTTAAAACACCAAGGAGTGATTCTTGCCGAAGTCACATGGAAAGAGTTTTTTGCAAGACTCGGTATCCCAAAAACACTGATGAGCAAAATACATGATGGAGATTCCACACACCTTCGTGTTTGGATTAATCATGTATTCCATGGTATGTAAAAACAACCAGATTTGTCCAATACTCCAAAGTTGTTGCGAGTATAGATACCAAAGTGATCAAAGTATTGATCATGGGACAACAGTGAAAAATGCCATTGAGTACTGGAGTAGTACTGATGACATGTTTTCTCGCCAACAGAGATTATGAAGTGCTCGTTGTAAGTAATTACATTGATACAGTCTTCATCAATGCTCCATGCGATTTTTATTTAAGTTAAGGTTTTTTTGTGTAATACACAATATGGTGGCACGGTAGTTGGAAATTATTCCAAATAGGTTACTGTGGCGAATTCTATAACAAATGACTAAGTATGTTGACGCTTTAGAAGCGACAAATCAGTTGTTGAATCATATCGTTCATTCATGAACTTAGTATGGTTCCAAGATGGCTTTGGTCAATGGGTCACTATTGCAGATAGTTGCTCCGTAGCTCAGTCTGAGGAATCAGGTTTCGACCAATGATTCACACATATGCAAAGCCAAGTCCACACAAAATATGAATTTTGTTAAAGCGTGAAAACGCGAGGATATGCAAAGATACACACGGAGCTGAAGTCGTCAGATCCGTTGGACATCAGGCTATACCACAAGCGAAGCATATTTACACCGTTGTGCCACAGGTGTAAATTGCATTAGCATTAACTAGATTATTGACTCTAGTGCAAGTGGGGGTCTGTAGGAGATATGCCCTAGAGGCAATAATAAATGTTATTGATTATCTCCCTGTTCATAATTAGGTTTATGTTCCATTTAATAACTACTATGGTTCTCGAGTCTGTAATAACCACGAGGCTCGGAGGAAGACTCATATGCACGTGTGGAATAATAAACGGTAAAATGTATTCCTAGTCTGGCCTCTAAGGCTAGCTCAAGTGTTGCATGATGGTTCTGTTTTCCTGATCATGGGCATGTCTATGCCAGCAACTTTGAGGGCACAATGTTAGAAGAACATTTGTGTTGAATCGACGCGAATTGATGTTATGCTATGAGATTCCTTCGTCACAAGTTAATTGTTAATAACACAGGGAAGTTAATGTTTGCATAATTCCTTAGACCATGAGAGTATCGAGTTTCTTCATACATGCTTCATGAACTTTGGTGTTTGTTAAACGTCATCCGTAAATGGGTGGCTATTACGACGGCTTACTGGTTCATGGAAAAGTGTGTCATGTAACTTGATAGCTCAAGATTGGGATTTGCTCCTCCGACGATGGAGAGATTTCTCTGGGCCCTCTAGGTGTTACGGTATCCATCATCGTCTGGCCAGACACTTTGTGATTTGATCACGGGGATGCCGGAATACGGTAACGAGAAAAAAATAATAATACCGGTAACGAGGTAACTGGCATAGTGGACAAGTTGTTGACCCACGGGGATGCCGCCATGTCTCACCTCGGGTATTTGTAATATATCGCGAAGCAACAGGAATAGCACACGGCAACTGGTGGTTCACTCGAATATTCATTCGTGTGGGTATAGGGGTCAATATGGGTGTCCACGGCTCCGATGTTGATCATTGATCGGAAGGGGTTCCGGGTCATGTCTATACTTCACCGAACCTATAGGGTCACACGCTTAAGGGTCATATATCTACTGAATAATAGACAGGGAGTCTGAGAGAAAGTCTCCGGAAAAAGTTTCGGAAACAGCGGAAAAGTTCCGAAGAGAGAGGTCACCGGATGAGTTCCGGTGAAACCGAAAAGTTGTTTCGGAATATACCATTAAGTCAAAATGGTTTCGGAACACGCCTGGAAATTCTTCGAGGGTGCCAGAATTGTTCTGGTAACTTCTGGGATTTTTCTGGAGAAAAACCTGGAAATGTTCCGGAGCTGTCGGAACCGCTTTGGTTGCTCTTCGCAGATGAAAATCACTAATCCGGAATTGTTTCGGAATGCGTCCAAAATTATTTTAGTGGGTACTAGAAATGTTCTAAGACCTATAGAAATATTTTTGGATTAAAAGGGCGTGGTAAAATGTTTTCATTAATAGTGAAAACACTATTTTAAATAGTGGAGACACTATATATAAATAGTGGAAACACTATATGTGTATAGTGTAAAAACACTGTTGTAAATAGTGGAAATACTATTAGGGGATGATGCAGGCATGGTGATGCGGGCATAGTGATGCAGGCATGGTGATGCTGGCAACACTATTTGGAGGCTTTCCCTTTATGCCCTTGTGTTGTGCTCACCTCATGGGCATTTTGGTAATTCCTGGTCCCACCCCACCCCTTGCCTTGGCCTATATAAGGAGGTGGAGAGGAGCTCTTCATCCACACTCCTTACTCTCATACACAAGCCATGCATTATCTGGCATTCTCTCTCCCTCCCACGAAATAGTTTCGTAGAGCCGAAACGCTGTCTGGTTTCTGGCAGGAACTAGTTCTAGACGGCGAAGCCCTGCCAGATATATGATAACGTATGTGTGCAACTCTGTAGAGAGATCATTGTTTCGGTCTTAGTTCGAGAGTGCCTCCCGAAGGGCTGTCCGTGTGACCGCCCGAGTTTTGAAGGTCCTCTCGGAGGCCTGTCCACGACACCGTCCGGGGGACTGTCCGATCGCCTCCCGGAAGGCTGTCCGAGGGGCGGATGAGGGTATACATCCTCGCAGTTGGGAGGTTGTAAATCCTAGCTGCGGGGATCTGCACCGCCGATCTTCATCGACTCTACTTCCGCTGCGCTACGAGTCGGTAACGAAAAAGATCAAACCTTGTATGCAGTCTCCATAGTGGTCCTGGGCTGGTGCATAGGTCAGAAATTTTTTGTTTTCTGTTGCGTTACCCTACAGTGGCATCATGAGCCGTGCTATGCGTAGATGCAGGTTGCGATCTAGAATACATAGAGATGTATGGGTGTTGCACAATATAATTAGGTAGTAGATGAGTTCTATTACTGAAAATTATTTGTGCGGGTAGCAGATGAAATCTGTTATCCGATGTTCTTGTTGCTTCCCTGGAATTTGCATATTTCTGATCTTGATAACAGCATGGTGGAGTTTCAATGTTCTGGCAATCCACGATCCTAATTGATCAACGAAGTGCTAACCGTTCATTGAATTCCACCGTAGTTAAAAAGAAACATGAAATTTCGCAAACGAAAGGGCAATGCAGATATGATCTGCACGGGGGTCATGCGTATGACGAACTTCAGCATGGGGCTTGATATTTTATTATCTCGTGTTTCAGACACCCCGCATTGTTTATCTAGCGACTTGGATAATCATGCTTGATGATGAACGTTGGTAGCTTCGGTTTGTTTCGAAACCTTAGAAGCCACGAAAAACAAGTTTTTGTATGAACCGATTAGAGGCGTCTAACTTGGTTTTGCAGGATGGTTTGCATGTGCATGTGATGTGGTATAGCAGTGCTCATATTAATTTGATTATGTATGAGATGACAATACAATGTAAATTAACATGACCTGCGTGTCATGATTCGGCATGATGGCTGGAGCCATATGATTGTCACTTTAATGACCTGCGTGTCAACCTTAAGTAATGCATTATTTTATTAGCTATAGAGATAGCAATATTATCTGGTGCATCGACAAGGTGGTGGCAATCTTCGCGAAGGTGAACACCGACGCGAATGCCGAAGACGAAGAAATACAAGACTTCTCTGTCAGAAAGGGCTATACCATATCATGCTATTATGAATTGCCTGAGATGTTTATCCCTTATGATGCACCCTTTTTGATTGCGCGGTAGTCGCTTTTTATTACGGTGATCTCTCACAAAAATATCAAGTAGTTAGTGTTCTCCCAAGTGTAGCACCGTCACGGCACCTAACTTTTCGGAGTGCGTCATGTTTCCATGAGTACAAACGATTAAGGATGTGTGAGGCGGGTGAGTTGAGACCTCGCAGCAAGATCACTTGGTTGTCTTGACGTTCTAGCTTGAAAGTCCTGAGCTCGGAATACGCCCATCGAAAGATGAACAAGAGTCACATAGAGATGTGATCGGCATGTTGGCCTACCGATTGAAATTTCCGTCATCAGTGATGTTCCCATCAATGGCGTGGAATTGAAATGCGGATCTTGAATCACTCACAATCAATTATGAGAGATATTGACTTGAGTGGGAGTGCACTATTGAATTAACTTGTTTAATTCTCAGTGCAATTAATTTTGAACACTGTCTAAGTGTGATTTGCTAATAGTTGTAGAATAATGGCTCGCGTTTCCACCTTCCCTGTTAAAATTGAATAGATGTTAAATATCTTGTTAAACCTTTACGGTCGGTAACATAATGTGAGGATTGTCCTCAAGAATGCCGAGAAGGACTTTGTCCTATCGCATACTTTCGGTATTCTCCCGCTAATGCTATGGACCATGTGACTCTCGTCCTTCGATCCAAAAGCTAGAATTCTATTACGGTCAAAGTGCAATATGTTTTGCTTCCATGAGACCCGAACTTCAAAAGTTTGGGATAGTTATATGATATTCATGGAACTGAAAATCTTTTTCAGATACAAACAAAGCAATGTTTGTTTGCAAACTATTAGTAAAGGTGTTTACTATGCATTAGACTAATAAGAGAGGGATCCAGAAGAACGCCTGTCATATGATGAAAGGTGAATAAAACAACAACTTAAAGAGAAAGGAAGTGTCTGAAGGGTGTTAGTGAAACTTTCATGCCTAGGAAGTCCGGGGCTAACGCCACTCTTAAGTTGGGTGCTTCTTCTGAGAGTAGGAGAAATACTGAAAGTTAAACTGTTGGAAGTATAAAGGCAGAAAGAAAGAAGACTGGAATATCCAGCTCATGTATGAATGTCATACAAGTTTTTGATGTATAGAAGGCTGGTCAAAGATATAGTTCTTGGGAATTATGGTTAAACCTGTTAATCACTAATTCTTGGGTATTGTGAGTTAATCACAAAGATACCCGCTCGATTGCATTCTGTTGCAACTCAATGTAAGAACTACTATGGCCTGAAAGACTAGCCAGGAATGAGGTTTAGGTATACACAGGGAACATAGTAAATGTTACTATACCTTCCATCGGTGTATTACCGTCTGTATTTATTTTCATAATTCATTTAGAGTTTCACAAACTCTAGCCCATTGCATAAGGTATCTTGCAAGAAAGTTGTTCATAAGAGAACTATTGATGTTCGATGTTATGAATAACACAAGGGCCATACTTTCATTATGAATGAGATGTATGTTATGAATATTGATAATAATACATTACCTCTGGGTTTATTTTCATAATTTATTTTAGAGTTTCATACACTCTAGCCCATTGCACAATGTTTGTTGCAAAAGAGTTGTTCATAAAAACAACAATTGTTGTTCAGTATTATGAATAACATGAAGGGCCATGCTTCCATCCAAGATTGGATGTATGTTATGAATATTGATGGTAATATGATACATCCATAACACTGACGCTAAATGTCGGAAGACTAAAATAATACCACACAAGTGTGACAGTACATTTGGTCACACTGGAGAAACCCGCATGGAAAATTCCATTATGATGGATTTTGAAGTCGTTTGATTTTGAATCAGCTGACATTTGCAAATTTCCTCCGAAAAGTTAAGTGACTGAAATACCGTTCACAGGCCATAAGGAACGAACAACAAACTTATTGGTGATCATACATTTGATATGTGTAGTCCGATAAATGTTGCAAGTAGTGGATTTACTATCTTCAGAAATGACTCAAGTAGATATATGGATATTTGCTTGATGAGACGTAAGTTTGGATCTTTTGAAATCATTCGAAAGGTTTTCAAAAATGAAGTAGAAGTTATTATAACAAGAAAATTATGTTTCTACAATTCGATTGCAGAAAGGAACATTTGAGTTACAAGTTTAGCGAATGTCTGATGAGTTGTGAAAGGAGTTTCATAACTTGCACCTCCCGGAACACCACTGCAAGTGGAAAGTCCGTGAAGATGTAATCAAACCATTCATGAAATGGTAAGATCAAAGATGACACAAATAAATTTACCATTATCCCTTTTCAAGTGATGCTTTAGAGACTGCGGCTTTTACACTGAAAAGAGCTCCATCAGGTCTGTTGAAATGATGCCATGGTACAGTATGCCCAACCATGTTATATCTTTTCTTAACATTTGGAATATGGGACTTGTGTAAAAGGTTACAAAACTATTCCAAATCAGACAAGTGCAACTTTGTAGGTTATCCCAAGTAATTCGGTATTCCCCCACCGCTATACCGAGGCAAAGGATTTTGCCACAAAATGGTATGCTTTTAAAGAGAATAGTTCTTGCAAAAGGTGAGTGGGAGGACAGTGCAACTCGACGAGATAACCAATATCTTCGTCATCAGATCAAAGGAAAGGAACCTTGGAAGTGATTCCGGAGTTTCCTACTGCGATTGATACGGAAGTCTCTACAATAAAATGTATGCACTTCGATCAAACTTGCAGATGAACCACGTAGGCAAGGCTCGTGCAAACCTCTCAGGTGCGCCAATGAGATATTGTTGTTAGACAATAGTATACCTACGATACACAAGGAAGCGTTGATGGGCCCTGACTTCAGAATTGGCTAAATGCCAATACAATCCGAGATAGTCTCCATACAAATGTTTCAAGATTAAAATCATGATACACCTTTCGGAAGACTTAGAGTCTGATGAATATTTATGGAACTAAAAACTGATACGGATAAAAATGTTTTATCCATAAAGCTCGACTTGTTGCAATAACAAGTTCAAGGAGTTGACTACGATGAGGTTGTTTCACCGTAGCGATGCTTAAAGTCGGTTCAGGTTGAACTAGCAATTAATACATATTTCAATCATGAGATATGAAATATGGATGATGAAAGGATTCCCATCTGATGGAAATGAAACCAAGGACTTGCATGTGTTACAGTCCAAGGTATTTTGTCATTCAAGAGGATGCTAGTGAGTGTGCAAACTTCAGAGTTCCAGCGAGGGACAGAAGAGAGCAAAATGGAGTTGGAATCTTCGTGTTTTGATGAAATGGTTAAAAGGGTTTTGACTTCATCAATGGGTAACGAAGATACTTGTGATTCAAATAAAGTAAGTGGGAGCATAATAATATTTCTAAACACGTTGTGTGCTTGACACATTGTTAGATGGAAATAAATTTCTTGACACGAATTAGGACTTCATTTGAAAATAGTTTTTCGATGAAGTGCTTGGGCTAAACAACCTTGATATTAGGCATGATAATCTATGGAGATAGATTTACCTAATGGGGCTGAGCAAAGATACATATTGACAAGATGGTAAAACTTTTTAGCATTTAAAACACCAAGGAGTGATTCTTGCCGAAGTCACATGGAAAGAGTTTTTTTGCAAGACTCGGTATCCCAAAAACACTGATGAGCAAAATACATGATGGAGATTCCACACACCTTCGTGTTTGGATTAATCATGTATTCCATGGTATGTAAAAACAACCAGATTTGTCCAATACTCCAAAGTTGTTGCGAGTATAGATACCAAAGTGATCAAAGTATTGATCATGGGACAACAGTGAAAAATGCCATTGAGTACTGGAGTAGTACTGATGACATGTTTTCTCGCCAACAGAGATTATGAAGTGCTCGTTGTAAGTAATTACATTGATACAGTCTTCATCAATGCTCCATGCAATTTTTATTTAAGTTAAGGTTTTTTTGTGTAATACACAATATGGTGGCACGGTAGTTGGAAATTATTCCAAACAGGTTACTGTGGCGAATTCTATAACAAATGACTAAGTATGTTGACGCTTTAGAAGCGACAAATCAGTTGTTGAATCATATCGTTCATTCATGAACTTAGTATGGTTCCAAGATGGCTTTGGTCAATGGGTCACTATTGCAGATAGTTGCTCCGTAGCTCAGTCTGAGGAATCAGGTTTCGACCAATGATTCACACATATGCAAAGCCAAGTCCACACAAAATATGAATTTTGTCAAAGCGTGAAAACGCGAGGATATGCAAAGATACACATGGAGCTGAAGTCGTCAGATCCGTTGGACATCAGGCTATACCACAAGCGAAGCATATTTCCACCGTTGTGCCACAGGTGTAAATTGCATTAGCATTAACTAGATTATTGACTCTAGTGCAAGTGGGGGTCTGTAGGAGATATGCCCTAGAGGCAATAATAAATGTTATTGATTATCTCCCTGTTCATAATTAGGTTTATGTTCCATTTAATAACTGCTATGGTTCTCGAGTCTGTAAGAACCACGAGGCTCGGAGGAAGACTCATATGCACGTGTGGAATAATAAACGGTAAAATGTATTCCTAGTCTGGCCTCTAGGGCTAGCTCAAGTGTTGCATGATGGTTCTGTTTTCCTGATCATGGGCATGTCTATGCCAGCAACTTTGAGGGCACAATGTTAGAAGAACATTTGTGTTGAATCGACGCGAATTGATGTTATGCTATGAGATTCCTTCGTCACAAGTTAATTGTTAATAACACAGGGAAGTTAATGTTTGCATAATTCCTTAGACCATGAGAGTATCGAGTTTCTTCATACATGCTTCATGAACTTTGGTGTTTGTTAAACGTCATCCGTAAATGGGTGGCTATTACGGCGGCTTACTGGTTCATGGAAAAGTGTGTCAAGTAACTTGATAGCTCAAGATTGGGATTTGCTCCTCCGACGATGGAGAGATATCTCTGGGCCCTCTAGGTGTTACGGTATCCATCATCGTCTGGCCAGACACTTTGTGATTTGATCACGGGGATGCCGGAATACGGTAACGAGAAAAAAATAATAATACCGGTAACGAGGTAACTGGCATAGTGGACAAGTTGTTGACCCACGGGGATGCCGCCATGTCTCACCTCGGGTATTTGTAATATATCGCGAAGCAACAGGAATAGCACACGGCAACTGGTGGTTCACTCGAATATTCATTCGTGTGGGTATAGGGGTCAATATGGGTGTCCACGGCTCCGATGTTGATCATTGATCGGAAGGGGTTCCGGGTCATGTCTATACTTCACCAAACCTATAGGGTCACATGCTTAAGGGTCATCTATCTGCTGAATACTAGACAGGGAGTCCGAGAGAAAGTCTCCGGAAAAAGTTTCGGAGACAGCGGAAAAGTTGCGAAGGGAGAGGTCACCGGATGAGTTCCGGTGAAACCGAAATGTTGTTTCGAAGTATACCATTAAGTCAAAATGGTTTCGGCACACGCCTGGAAATTCTTGGAGGGTGCCAGAATTATTCTGGAAACTTCTGGGATTTTTCCGGAGAAAAACCTGGAAATGTTCCGGAGCTGTTGGAACCGCTTTGGTTGCTTTTCGCAGATGAAAATCACTAATCCGGAATTGTTTCGGAACGCGTCAAAAATTATTTTAGTGGGTACTGGAAATGTTCTAAGACCTACAGAAATATTTTCAGATTAAAAGGGCGCGGTAAAATGTTTTCATGAATAGTGAAAACACTATTTTGAATAGTGGAGACACTATACATAAATAGTGGAAACACTATATGTATATAGTGGAAACACTATTGTAAATAGTGGAAATTCTATTGTAAATAGTGGAAATACTATTAGGGGATGATGTAGGCGTGGTGATGTAGGCATGGTGATGCAGGCAACAGTATTTGGAGGCTTTCCCTTGATGCCCTTGTGGTGTGCTCACCTCATGGGCATTTTGGTAATTCCTGGTCCCACCCCACCCCTTGCCTTGGCCTATATAAGGAGGTGGAGAGGAGCTCTTCATCCTCACTCCTTACTCTCATACACAAGCCATGCATTATCTGGCATTCTCTCTCGCTCCCATGAAATAGTTTCGTAGAGCCGAAAGGTTATCTGGGTTCCGGCAGGAACTAGTTCTGGATGACGAAGCCCTGCCGGATAGATGATACCGTATGTGTGCAACTCTGTAGAGAGATCGTTGTTTTGGTCTTATTTCAAGAGTGCCTCCCGAAGGGCTGTCCGTGTGACCGTCCGAGCTTCGAAGGTCCTCCCAGAGGGCTGTCCGCGACACCGTCCGGGGGACTGTCCGACCGCCTCTCGGAAGGCTATCCGAGGGGTGGATGAGGGTATAAATCCTCGCGGTTGGGAGGTTGTAAATCCTAGCTGCAGGGATCTGCCCCGCCGATCGTCATCGACTCTACTTCAGCTGCGCTATGGGTCGGTAACGAAAAAGATCAAACCTTGTATGCAGTCTCCATAGTGGTCCTGGCCTGGTGCGTAGGTCAGAAATTTTTTGTTTTCTGCTGCGTTACCCTACAATGACACTATCCTCTTCGTGGTGGACAAGTTCTCCAAGTACGCTCACTTTGTGCCACTCTCCCACCCGTTTGCTGCCTTGCAAGTTGCCAAGCTCTTCATGCGCGAGATATTTCGGCTCCATGGGCTGCCGTTGGCTATAATCTCAGATCGGGACAAAATCTTCACGAGCAATATCTGGCAAGAACTATTTCGTCTCTGCAAAACTAATATCAGGCTCAGCTCCTCGTACCATCCACAGACGGACGGCCAGACTGAGCGGGTTAACCAATGTTTGGAAAGCTATCTCCGATGCGCTGTCCATTCGTGCCCTGGCAACTGGTCCAAATGGCTAGCACTAGCGGAATACTGGTACAACACATCATTCCATTCGGCGCTCGGGCGGACACCATTCGAGGTCATTTATGGGCACCTTCCCAGGGTGTTTGGTATCACACAAGTGGATGAATGCTCCATGCTGGACTTGGCAGCGTGGTTGCAAGAGCGAGAGATCATGGTGCATGACTTGTAGCAACAGATAAAAAGGGCCCAGGACCAAATGAAGGCTCAAGCTGACAAAAAACGCACTGATCGAGAGTTCCAGGTGGGTGATGTAGTACTGCTGAAACTTCAACCTTTTATCCAATCATCGGTGGCCCAACGACCACACCAGAAGCTGGCATTCCGGTATTTTGGGCCCTACCGAGTCATAGCAGGGGTGGGTGCGGTTGCATACAAGCTACAGCTGCTGCCTTCCAACAAGATCCATGACGTGGTGCACGTGTCTCAACTGAAGAAAGCGGAAGGCGCCGAGATCCCGGTGAGTGATACATTGCCTCCTGACAATGCTATTCTGTAGGCAGAGCATGAACCAGAGACGGTGTTGGAAGAGAGGTTGGTTCGCGTGGGAGGCAGATCAAAGCTGCCTCTCCATGTCAAGTGGAGCAACCTGCCAGATGTGTTCTCAACTTGGGAAGATCCCAAAAACCTCCAGCTTCATTTCCCGCGATCTCCGCCTTGGGGACAAGGCGGCACTCAAGATGGGGGGATTGTCACGGCTGCTAGCGTGACCCCACGGGTCAGCGACACGGCTACATCGGCGGGTCCAGATGACACGGGGCGGGAGACTGGCAGGCCTGAGCTGGGCTGACCAGTGGACCAAGCATGAGGCCCTACTGTGTGTGTGTGGTGGTGTGGCCTGCATGCCTGGGTTAAAGAGAGTAGGTGAGCCGGTGAGCAGGGCATCGAGAAATATTGTAAACGAATCTGAAGAGAGAAATGAAGCTGCCCTTCGTCCTCCTCTACCGATCCCCTTTTCCCTGTTCCTCTCGCTCAGTTCTCCTAACCCTAGATTGAGGTCCATAACAATCCTCTGCACCAGCAAACTCCCTCATGCTGAATTGTAAGTTCTACTGAATTCCCTCGCAAATGCCCTGAATCTTAGTCCTACTAAAATGCCAATAATCAAATTAAACACTAGTACGGGTAAAGCCATATACATCTGGTCCACTCTGAAATCACACGGACAGAACAAATCTCAAGTTGCAAACCATGCACCTCCATGCTGGCTGCACATTTGCCTTCACAAACATAAGATTACAGTCTTAAGAGCCTTCAGAAGAGCCTTCTTCAGTGATTGTGCTGCACAAACATAAGCAGAGTTAGCACCGAACCATAATTAATGAAAAAGCAAGGCAGCAAAGGGGATTACAGTCTTCCATGAGTGGGTCAAAATGTTTCTCGGGGATGTCCTTTATCTTAAGCCAGTTTGGACCTCCTTCTGTTTGACAAACCTTCATCAGCTTATCACTACACCAAGTAAGTTCAAACTTGTTGAGAGACTGTGGCAGTGTTGGAAATGACCGGATATTCATGCATGACTCGATCTCTAGTGTCTCAAGCGATGTGAGGTGCTCCATATTGCCTGGTAACGACCTCCATCTGCAGCACACAAGGTTCAGCCTACGAAGATGAGGAAAAGCTTCAAGATTAGGACCAGGTCCCACTTGACCCCAATATTCCAACTCAAGTTTTTGCAGGTCCTTTGGGCCATGGACCCATGGTACAGCTTACCCACCATCCAATCTGGGTACCTCGAGCCATAGTACTCCTCAACGCACATTCTTATCAAGCCCCGCAGGAGGGCACAAGCCCTCAAGTACCTCTGCTTGAACTTTTGAAGTGCGCCTTTTATTGTAACCACAAAAGGATAGTGTCAGTTCCGTTATCTTTTTCTGGGCAACTAGATTGGGTTCAAGAGCTTCCTCCTTGCTTTTAACATTTTCAAGGCCCCATATGCTCAGACTGCCACGAAGCTTGTGTAGGTCCCTAAGCTGCTTTATCTCATAACCATGTTTTTTACATACCGAGAAGAATGGTTTCCCCCTCCGATTTCCATTAAGGGAAACCAGCATCAAACTACAAGTACCAGTTCATTACAGAGATAACCGATCCAAAAGCTACAAGGGGCCACCTAACGCAACATACCAAAGCAAGCAAGCACAAAACCCACCAAAGGGAAATGTCACCCGCAACCAACGCCACTCATGCTGCAGCGACTTACCTACTAAGAGGAGGTCTATTACAGAATTAAAGCTAGAAACATCAAGAGCCAAAGCATAGGTGGAAGTCTATCGAGTCTGTTACTGCTTTGAAGTGAAGAATGCCACCACACATCAGTCCTGTAGTCGCGGCACATTATACCTCCACACCTGCATAGACCTGTAGACTTCACTTGCTACTCGTTCGAGCAGCTTTGACCCCAACTCTAGTTCCTTTTTGTTTTGTTCCTTTATGTACATAATAGACCATGCCATAATCCAATATGTCATCATTTGTCTATGTGTCATAGGATCATTATATGTTTTATGCTAAAAAATGACAGCATTATGACTCTTCCAAATAGCCCAAAACGTAGCTGATAAACCCACCAGAACTAATTTTCGTAATGTTTTTCTAAAGGTTTTAATCCACCCCCAAAGCATTCCTCAATTGAGGTGGGGATGGTTCTATGTCCAAAAGTGCATTTCAATAAACTCCACATCAAAGAATCTTCCTTACTACAGAACACACAATCTTTAGTACATTTCCATCCTTTCCTACTCAAAGAATATTTAGTTAAACTGATTTTCTTGTTCATTAACCAAAGAAACACTCTAATTTTTGCAACTTTCACTTTGCACAAGAATTTTTGTGGATAATTGCAATTTTTAGCTACTAGTTTCCTATATAAGGATTTCATAGAAAAAATTATCAGCAGTGAGAGTCCACTCCACTCTATCTTCCGCCCTTCCAATTTCAACTGCTTCACATCTTCTTTTTAAATTGTTCCAAAGCTCTAGAGTTTATCCATATAAGATTCTTCTAAATCTAAACCCCAACCACCCTTTACTTATAGCCTCATCCATTGTTATATTACGATCAAAGCAGAGACTGTATAGCCTAGGATAGTCATCTTTTAAAGCATGATCATCTACCCAAATATCTTCCCAAAATCTAGTTCTTTTCCATCTCCCAGTTTCTTCCCAGCAAACCTATAAAAGAACTCTTTTACTTTCAGAAAGCTCCCCCAGATCTGGGAGTCTCCCTATTTTTTCTTCACCCTAGAAATACATCCATCAGGGACATATTTGTCCAATAGCACTTTTTGCCACAGGCCCTCCTCTTGTTCCATTTTTTCAAAACCATTTCACTAGCAGAGCTATATTCATAATTTCCAAATTTAGAATCCCCAGTCCCCCCACAATCCTTAGGGAGACAACATTCTTTCCACTTAGCCAAATGTTTTTTTTTTGTCTTCATCTTCTTGCCAAACTAATCTTGCTCTATAGAAATCAGCTTTCTTTCTTATACCTACTGGCAAGGGATAAAAGGACATCATAAACAGGGGCATGTTGGTTAAGCAGGCCTGAACTAGAGAAATCCTTCCTGTTATAGATCCTAGCAGCCTGCCTTTCCAACATCTACATCTACTCTCAATTTTCTCAACCACCCCATTCCAGTGTTTGTCTCTAATCCTAACATCAGACACAGGTAAACCCAAATACTTCTGTGGGAGATCTCCCATTTTACATGTAAAGATTTCATGATAAATTTTATTTCTGTCATTAGCTTTGCCTAATAGGAGCAATTCACTTTTATGAAAGTTGATTTTTAATCCAGACATTTGCTCAAAAGCACATAAAATGAATTTTAATTTTTTTGCACTTTCCACATCATCTTGCAATAGAAATATCGGATAATTGGTTTTATACCCTTTGTTGTGTCCCCCTCGTCAGTATTGCCCCTAGTTTCTGAAAACACGTGGTCTTGCCCAACCCACTTTGGTGTCTTGTACTTTTGCCCTTTGACCGTTTGACCGTCACTTTGAAAACTTCGTAACTAATTCATATTAAATCAGAAAAATGCAAATAAGATACCAAAATGTTCGAAAAAACATCACATGTATGTCAATGTCACTTGCATTCATGAGAAAATTGTTGGTAACTCCCTTATTCTCATTTCTCCCAAGTACACCTCTCACTATAACATTCTCTCCTGCCTGTTTTAAAATGATAGCCAAAGCATCAGCAGCTAAGTCAAAGAGAAAAGGGGACATTGCATCACCATGTCTCAGTCCTTTAAAACTTTTAAAGTATGGACCAATTCTATCATTAACTCTAATCCCCACATGTCCTCTTCTCATAGCTTTCATAAGGCAAGCACACCATTTATCTGGAAACCCTTTCATTTGCAACATTTTAATCACACACGATCATTTAATCTTGCCATATGCTTTCTCAAAGTCAACCTTGAAAATTAAGGCATCTTGTTTTTGTATATGCATAGAATTTAGGGTTCATGTAAAATCACCACTCCTTCCATTATATATCTCCCTTCACTACAAGAAATATGTTAATCCATGATGGTCCAAAGCCGTCATGGATAAGTGCAAAACCATCATCTAAGGACCACTGTGACGGATATGAAATTCGTCATGTATATCGTGTCATAATTTAACCACTCGGCACACCGTGACGGATTGCGAAAACCGTCATGGATCCATGACAGTTTTTGACCTTCACAGGATGCTGCTAGTAACGGCGTTACCGTGCTTGCCACGTCATGACATGACGTGGTTTGCCAGCATGGAACTGACATGGCAACCCATGTGGCAATCGGTCCAAACAGGATTTGGCCCATTATTTCAGCTATAGCTTGTGTGGTAACCAGCCCAATATTGGCCCACTTGTTTCAATTGTTGCCCATGTAATAGCCAGCCCAATACTGTTTTGGCTCAATCGTTCCAATCAAATCTGTACATCTTTTACCCATTACTTTCAACATATTTGTGCCCATATACATACTGAAATATCTGCTCATTATTTTAAAAACCAAATTACTAAAAACTAAATTACAAGGGTCCACTATGAAAATTAAAATCGCAAGCGCTCGCTGGAGGTCCTCCATGAAGGCGATCCTCGCCGTTTTGTTTGCGCTGCCCAGTACCCTGGGTGCGCGGTGGTGGGGAGGGGCCATGAGCATGAAGCCACAACTGTACACTGGATGTCGTGGTCCATGAGCAGAAACATGTGAACGACAGCACGATGCAGAGTTGAGCCGCCGCCGCCGCTCGGGAAGGGTACCCTGCCACAGGCCGCCGCTGCTCCGGAAGTGCAGGCCGCCTCCACGGCTCGGAAAGTGAAGGCCGCCACCGCCGCTCGGGAAGTTCAGGCCGCCCCACCGCCGGTCGGGATGTGGAGGCTGCCGCAGCTGGTCGGGAAAGGGAGGCCGCCGCAGCCGGTCGGGAAAGGGAGGCCGCCGCCGCCGCTCGGGAAGTGCAGGCCACCCCGCCGCCACTCGGGGTGTGGAGGTCGGCACCCCCGGCCCGCTCGGGAAAGGGAGGTCGCCGCAGCCGCTCAGGAAGGGCAGGCCGTCACTACAGCTCAAGGAGTGGACGCCGCTGCTGCTCGGGAAGAGGATCCCGCCACAGGCCGCCGCCGCCGCTTGCGAAGACAAGGCCATAGCCGCTTGTATCAATGCAGTAATCGGAGGACTCGACCTGCAGATGAATGGGGAGGTGGGGCGGTGGAGATCAGCTGAGGTGGGAGAGAGGAAGAGAGATGAATCGGGGGAGGTGGGACTGAGCGATTTCATTGCTCGGTGGAAGAGGGGCCCTTCTCGGGGGTGGAAGCACAAAGAAGAGAGAGCGGGATGCCCATCGTTGGATCTAGGAGGGATGGACGGTGCTAATGCTGGATCCGTGGGTAGGTCAGATGGACCAATCAGAAAGCGCCTTTCGCACAACACAGGATTCATCCCTCCTTAGATGAACACTAGCGGGCTTTGGTTTCCTTTAGCCCAGCAGCGAGTTTTACCGGCCCAGAATCGTTTTTCTATTTATTTTCTATATTTTTATGTTTGTTATTGTTTCTTGTTATGTTTTGCATTTCTTTTCTGTTTATATTTTTGGATTTCATTTAGATATGGAACATTAGTTTTGCGTATGTTCATAAATGTTTAATACACGGATATTCTTTTTTCAATACATGCTATTTCTTTTCATGTATAACTATATAACTTTAAACATATGATTATTTCTCAAAAATACACAAACATTTGATTTTTTACTTTACCTCATGTCGTGAAAAGGATGAAAAGGTCAGTTGACTGCTAGAGTTATTCGCACTTCTATTTTGTAGCCAATTGAGAAAATTTATTATAATATCTCAAATTTGTTAAAAAAATGTAATTTGGCGTGGAATTAAGGTATAGGTGCATAAGCTTGGCATATATATTTCAAAGGATTTCTTGAAAGTTTGATTATACGTTGTTCACAAATGGATACATCTCCGAGGATGTTCACCAATGAAAGCTTTGGGGAGGCTGAGACAGGCGTCGGGGCCTTCAGTGCGGCGGCAAGGGGTCGGGGAGAACTAAGGTGGATGAGGATGTGGCCGTGCAAGAGAAACATTTTTGCAGCTAGGTAACAAATTTCGATGTCTTCTGTCCAGAAGTACACATGCAAATCTCCTTTTCCCAGTGTAGGCTGAAACAATGCATTATTTACTCACATGACAATGAACCTCGCTCCATGGCAAAAAAAAACATTCTCTTGCCATGTTCACTTTCTAAGTTCTTGTACTATATTTTCAACCAACTATTCACATGGCAATTTCAATGCATTGACCAAGGCAAATGCGTTGTATTGACCATGGCCATGATTTTTTTTGCCTTGACTACATACATTGTGTTTTTCCTTTTTATATATGTTTATGCCATGGCAATTCTAAGTTTGTTTTCCTTTAGCTATAAACTATTCATGGCAAATTTGTCCATGTTCTTGCCATGTTCATCTTTCTAAGTTCTTGTACTATTTTTCAACAAACTACTCACATGGCAATATTATTGCATTGACCAAGGCAAATTTATTGCATTGACCATGGCAAATTCATAATTAGTCACATGGAAAATTAATAACATTTATTTCCTCAAACACGTCAAATTGCATAAAGCTTCATAATTTTTTATCTTTTTCAATGGAAAATATATGACAATTTTAATGTGTGCCAACTTAGGTTCAGACTTAATTGTTAAGCTTTTTTTTTAGTTATGGCAAAATGATACTTCCTCATGCATGGAAAAGCCAGGAAAAGAAAGAAAATAAGAAAAGAAATCAAGAAAAGAAAAGAAAAGAAATCAGAGAAAAGAAAAGAAAGAAATGAGAAAAAAGGAAAAGAAAAAAAAGGGCTGCCGAGTGCTTAGTGTCGGGCACTCGACACACATTTTGTGCATCTAAAAAAAGAAAATAAATTCTTTGCCGAGTCTACATCAGTTGAGGCAATAAAAACTTTAGAAGCTTTGCAAAAAGACTTGTATACCGCAGTATTTTTAAAGTTCATGTTTTTATTTGTATTTTTTATATTATTTTTTTCTGTTTGAAAAAAGAAATGTAAGAAAAAATTACAATTGCCATACAACTTAAATAAAGTATTAGTGCATTTGAAAAAAAAATGTTCAACATGTTTTTGAAAAATATTTCACGTGTATTAAAAGTTTCATGGACGTCATTCGTTTCTTTTTCCTTTAAATCAATTTATACACTTTATTTATTGAAAAAAGATTTCACATTCAATTGGGCTGAAATTCCCAGTCCAAGCTCACGATTTTCTGTGTGTTTCCATTATTCGTTTTATGTGCTTTACAATTTTAATTTTTTTGGATTTTTGTTTTTTCTGTTCATTTTTTTATTCATTTTCAATGTTTTTCAAAATACATGTCAACTTTATCCAATAGACATTGTACATTTTTCATATGCACACGTAACATTTTTTGATACACGTTGAACATTTTTCAAATACATGATGATTTTTTTAAATACATGTTTTAATATTTTTTGAAAAAATATTAAACATTTTTAAAATACAAGTAGGACGTTTTTGTTAATTGCACGAAACATTCTTTCACACAAATATGATTGTTAGAAGCTACAGGTACCTGGTTCGACCTGCAGCCTTAGAAGTGTGGTTGTATATACTTTAATAATGAAAAAGTCCCATTCATATCACAACAATATAGTTGCCAAGTAACTTGATAGCTCAAGATTGGGATTTGCTCCTCCAACGATGGAGAGATTTCTCTGGGCCCTCTAGGTGTTACGGTATCCATCATCGTCTGGCCAGACACTTTGTGATTTGATCACGGGGATGCCGGAATACGGTAACGAGAAAAAAATAATAATACCGGTAACGAGGTAACTGGCATAGTGGACAAGTTGTTGACCCACGGGGATGCCGCCATGTCTCACCTCGGGTATTTGTAATATATCGCGAAGCAACAGGAATAGCACACGGCAACTGGTGGTTCACTCGAATATTCATTCATGTGGGTATAGGGGTCAATATGGGTGTCCACGGCTCCGATGTTGATCATTGATCGGAAGGGGTTCCGGGTCATGTCTATACTTCACCGAACCTATAGGGTCACACGCTTAAGGGTCATATATCTACTGAATAATAGACAGGGAGTCTGAGAGAAAGTCTCCGGAAAAAGTTTCGGAAACAGCGGAAAAGTTCCGAAGAGAGAGGTCACCGGATGAGTTCCGGTGAAACCGAAAAGTTGTTTCGGAATATACCATTAAGTCAAAAAGGATTCGAAACACGCCTGGAAATTCTTCGAGGGTGCCAGAATTGTTCTGGTAACTTCTGGGATTTTTCCGGAGAAAAACCTGGAAATGTTCCGGAGCTGTCGGAACCGCTTTGGTTGCTCTTCGCAGATGAAAATCACTAATCCGGAATTGTTTCGGAATGCGTCCAAAATTATTTTAGTGGGTACTAGAAATGTTCTAAGACCTATAGAAATATTTTTGGATTAAAAGGGCGTGGTAAAATGTTTTCATTAATAGTGAAAACACTATTTTAAATAGTGGAGACACTATATATAAATAGTGGAAACACTATATGTGTATAGTGTAAAAACACTATTGTAAATAGTGGAAATACTATTAGGGGATGATGCAGGCATGGTGATGCGGGCATAGTGATGCAGGCATGGTGATGCTGGCAACACTATTTGGAGGCTTTCCCTTTATGCCCTTGTGTTGTGCTCACCTCATGGGCATTTTGGTAATTCCTGGTCCCACCCCACCCCTTGCCTTGGCCTATATAAGGAGGTGGAGAGGAGCTCTTCATCCTCACTCCTTACTCTCATACACAAGCCATGCATTATCTGGCATTCTCTCTCCCTCCCACGAAATAGTTTCGTAGAGCCGAAACGCTGTCTGGTTTCTGGCAGGAACTAGTTCTAGACGGCGAAGCCCTGCCAGATATATGATAACGTATGTGTGCAACTCTGTAGAGAGATCATTGTTTCGGTCTTAGTTCGAGAGTGCCTCCCGAAGGGCTGTCCGTGTGACCGCCCGAGTTTTGAAGGTCCTCTCGGAGGCCTGTCCACGACACCGTCCGGGGGACTGTCCGATCGCCTCCCGGAAGGCTGTCCGAGGGGCGGATGAGGGTATACATCCTCGCAGTTGGGAGGTTGTAAATCCTAGCTGCGGGGATCTGCACCGCCGATCTTCATCGACTCTACTTCCGCTGCGCTACGAGTCGGTAACGAAAAAGATCAAACCTTGTATGCAGTCTCCATAGTGGTCCTGGGCTGGTGCATAGGTCAGAAAATTTTTGTTTTCTGTTGCGTTACCCTACAGTGGCATCATGAGCCGTGCTATGCGTAGATGCAGGTTGCGATCTAGAATACATAGAGATGTATGGGTGTTGCACAATATAATTAGGTAGTAGATGAGTTCTATTACTGAAAATTATTTGTGCGGGTAGCAGATGAAATCTGTTATCCGATGTTCTTGTTGCTTCCCTGGAATTTGCATATTTCTGATCTTGATAACAGCATGGTGGAGTTTCAATGTTCTGGCAATCCACGATCCTAATTGATCAACGAAGTGCTAACCGTTCATTGAATTCCACCGTAGTTAAAAAGAAACATGAAATTTCGCAGACGAAAGGGCAATGCAGATATGATCTGCACGGGGGTCATGCGTATGACAAACTTCGGCATGGGGCTTGATATTTTATTATCTCGTGTTTCAGACACCCCGCATTGTTTATCTAGCGACTTGGATAATCATGCTTGATGATGAACGTTGGTAGCTTCGGTTTGTTTCGAAACCTTAGAAGCCACGAAAAACAAGTTTTTGTATGAACCAATTAGAGTCGTCTAACTTGGTTTTGCAGGATGGTTTGCATGTGCATGTGATGTGGTATAGCAGTGCTCATATTAATTTGATTATGTATGAGATGACTATACAATGTAAATTAACATGACCTGCGTGTCATGATTCGGCATGATGGCTGGAGCCATATGATTGTCACTTTAATGACCTGCGTGTCAACCTTAAGTAATGCATTATTTTATTAGCTATAGAGATAGCAATATTATCTGGTGCATCGACAAGGTGGTGGCAATCTTCGCGAAGGTGAACACCGACGCGAATGCCGAAGACGAAGAAATACAAGACTTCTCTGTCAGAAAGGGCTATACCATATCATGCTATTATGAATTGCCTGAGATGTTTATCCCTTATGATGCACCCTTTTTGATTGCGCGGTAGTCGCTTTTTATTAGGGTGATCTCTCACAAAAATATCAAGTAGTTAGTGTTCTCCCAAGTGTAGCACCGTCACGGCACCTAACTTTTCGGAGTGCGTCATGTTTCCATGAGTACAAACGATTAGGGATGTGTGAGGCGGGTGAGTTGAGACCTCGCAGCAAGATCACTTGGTTGTCTTGACGTTCTAGCTTGAAATTCCTGAGCTCGGAATACGCCCATCGAAAGATGAACAAGAGTCACATAGAGATGTGATCGGCATGTTGGCCTACCGATTGAAATTTCCGTCATCAGTGATGTTCCCATCAATGGCGTGGAATTGAAATGCGGATCTTGAATCACTCACAATCAATTATGAGAGATATTGATTTGAGTGGGAGTGCACTATTGAATTAACTTGTTTAATTCTCAGTGCAATTAATTTTGAACACTGTCTAAGTGTGATTTGCTAATAGTTGTAGAATAATGGCTCGCGTTTCCACCTTCCCTGTTAAAATTGAATAGATGTTAAATATCTTGTTAAACCTTTACGGTTGGTAACATAATGTGAGGATTGTCCTCAAGAATGCCGAGAAGGACTTTGTCCTATCGCATACTTTCGGTATTCTCCCGCTAATGCTATGGACCATGTGACTCTCGTCCTTCGATCCAAAAGCTAGAATTCTTTTACGGTCAAAGTGCAATATGTTTTGCTTCCATGAGACCCGAACTTCAAAAGTTTGGGATAGTTATATGATATTCATGGAACTGAAAATCTTTTTCAGATACAAACAAAGCAATGTTTGTTTGCAAACTATTAGTAAAGGTGTTTACTATGCATTAGACTAATAAGAGAGGGATCCAGAAGAACGCCTGTCATATGATGAAAGGTGAATAAAACAACAACTTAAAGAGAAAGGAAGTGTCCGAAGGGTGTTAGTGAAACTTTCATGCCTAGGAAGTCCGGGGCTAACGCCACTCTTAAGTTGGGTGCTTCTTCTGAGAGTAGGAGAAATACTGAAAGTTAAACTGTTGGAAGTATAAAGGCAGAAAGAAAGAAGACTGGAATATCCAGCTCATGTATGAATGTCATACAAGTTTTTGATGTATAGAAGGCTGGTCAAAGATATAGTTCTTGGGAATTATGGTTAAACCTGTTAATCACTAATTCTTGGGTATTGTGAGTTAATCACAAAGATACCCGCTCGATTGCATTCTGTTGCAACTCAATGTAAGAACTACTATGGCCTGAAAGACTAGCCAGGAATGAGGTTTAGGTATACACAGGGAACATAGTAAATGTTACTATACCTTCCATCGGTGTATTACCGTCTGTATTTATTTTCATAATTCATTTAGAGTTTCACAAACTCTAGCCCATTGCATAAGGTATCTTGCAAGAAAGTTGTTCATAAGAGAACTATTGATGTTCGATGTTATGAATAACACAAGGGCCATACTTTCATTATGAATGAGATGTATGTTATGAATATTGATAATAATACATTACCTCTGGGTTTATTTTCATAATTTATTTTAGAGTTTCATACACTCTAGCCCATTGCACAATGTTTGTTGCAAAAGAGTTGTTCATAAAAACAACAATTGTTGTTCAGTATTATGAATAACATGAAGGGCCATGCTTCCATCCAAGATTGGATGTATGTTATGAATATTGATGGTAATATGATACATCCATAACACTGACGCTAAATGTCGGAAGACTAAAATAATACCACACAAGTGTGACAATACATTTGGTCACATTGGAGAAACCCGCATGGAAAATTCCATTATGATGGATTTTGAAGTCGTTTGATTTTGAATCATCTGACATTTGCAAATTTCCTCCGAAAAGTTAAGTGACTGAAATACCGTTCACAGGCCATAAGGAACGAACAACAAACTTATTGGTGATCATACATTTGATATGTGTAGTCCGATAAATGTTGCAAGTAGTGGATTTACTATCTTCAGAAATGACTCAAGTAGATATATGGATATTTGCTTGATGAGACGTAAGTCTGGATCTTTTGAAATCATTCGAAAGGTTTTCAGAAATGAAGTAGAAGTTATTATAACAAGAAAATTATGTTTCTACAATTCGATTGCAGAAAGGAACATTTGAGTTACAAGTTTAGCGAATGTCTGATGAGTTGTGAAAGGAGTTTCATAACTTGCACCTCCCGGAACACCACTGCAAGTGGAAATTCCGTGAAGATGTAATCAAACCATTCATGAAATGGTAAGATCAAAGATGACACAAATAAATTTACCATTATCCCTTTTCAAGTGATGCTTTAGAGACTGCAGCTTTTACACTGAAAAGAGCTCCATCAGGTCTGTTGAAATGATGCCATGGTACAGTATGCCCAACCATGTTATATCTTTTCTTAACATTTGGAATATGGGACTCGTGTAAAAGGTTAAAACCTATTCCAAATCAGACAAGTGCAACTTTGTAGGTTATCCCAAGTAATTGGGTATTCCCCCACCGCTATACCGAGGCAAAGGATTTTGCCACAAAATGGTATGCTTTTAAAGAGAATAGTTCTTGCAAAAGGTGAGTGGGAGGACAGTGCAACTCGACGAGATAACCAATATCTTCGTCATCAGATCAAAGGAAAGGAACCTTGGAAGTGATTCCGGAGTTTCCTACTGCGATTGATACGGAAGTCTCTACAATAAAATGTATGCACTTCGATCAAACTTGCAGCTGAACCACGTAGGCAAGGCTCGTGCAAACCTCTCAGGTGCGCCAATGAGATATTGTTGTTAGACAATAGTATACCTATGATACACAAGGAAGCGTTGATGGGCCCTGACTCCAGAATTGGCTAAATGCCAATACAATCCGAGATAGTCTCCATACAAATGTTTCAAGATTAAAATCATGATACACCTTTCGGAAGACTTAGAGTCTGATGAATATTTATGGAACTAAAAACTGATACGGATAAAAATGTTTTATCCATAAAGCTCGACTTGTTGCAATAAAAAGTTCAAGGAGTTGACTACGATGAGGTTGTTTCACCGTAGCGATGCTTAAAGTCGGTTCAGGTTGAACTAGCAATTAATACATATTTCAATCATGAGATATGAAATATGGATGATGAAAGGATTCCCATCTGATGGAAATGAAACCAAGGACTTGCATGTGTTACAGTCCAAGGTATTTTGTCATTCAAGAGGATGCTAGTGAGTGTGCAAACTTCAGAGTTCCAGCGAGGGACAGAAGAGAGCAAAATGGAGTTGGAATCTTCGTGTTTTGATGAAATGGTTAAAAGGGTTTTGACTTCATCAATGGGTAACGAAGATACTTGTGATTCAAATAAAGTAAGTGGGAGCATAATAATATTTCTAAACACGTTGTGTGCTTGACACATTGTTAGATGGAAATAAATTTCTTGACACGAATTAGGACTTCATTTGAAAATAGTTTTTCGATGAAGTGCTTGGGCTAAACAGCCTTGATATTAGGCATGATAATCTATGGAGATAGATTTACCTAATGGGGCTGAGCAAAGATACATATTGACAAGATGGTAAAACTTTTTAGCATTTAAAACACCAAGGAGTGATTCTTGCCGAAGTCACATGGAAAGAGTTTTTTGCAAGACTCGGTATCCCAAAAACACTGATGAGCAAAATACATGATGGAGATTCCACACACCTTCGTGTTTGGATTAATCATGTATTCCATGGTATGTAAAAACAACCAGATTTGTCCAATACTCCAAAGTTGTTGCGAGTATAGATACCAAAGTGATCAAAGTATTGATCATGGGACAACAGTGAAAAATGCCATTGAGTACTGGAGTAGTACTGATGACATGTTTTCTCGCCAACAGAGATTATGAAGTTCTCGTTGTAAGTAATTACATTGATACAGTCTTCATCAATGCTCCATGCGATTTTTATTTGAGTTAAGTTTTTTTTGTGTAATACACAATATGGTGGCACGGTAGTTGGAAATTATTCCAAACAGGTTACTGTGGCGAATTCTATAACAAATGACTAAGTATGTTGACGCTTTAGAAGCGACAAATCAGTTGTTGAATCATATCGTTCATTCATGAACTTAGTATGGTTCCAAGATGGCTTTGGTCAATGGGTCACTATTGCAGATAGTTGCTCCGTAGCTCAGTCTGAGGAATCAGGTTTCGACCAATGATTCACACATATGCAAAGCCAAGTCCACACAAAATATGAATTTTGTCAAAGCGTGAAAACGCGAGGATATGCAAAGATACACACGGAGCTGAAGTCGTCAGATCCGTTGGACATCAGGCTATACCACAAGCGAAGCATATTTACACCGTTGTGCCACAGGTGTAAATTGCATTAGCATTAACTAGATTATTGACTCTAGTGCAAGTGGGGGTCTGTAGGAGATATGCCCTAGAGGCAATAATAAATGTTATTGATTATCTCCCTGTTCATAATTAGGTTTATGTTCCATTTAATAACTACTATGGTTCTCGAGTCTGTAATAACCACGAGGCTCGGAGGAAGACTCATATGCACGTGTGGAATAATAAACGGTAAAATGTATTCCTAGTCTGGCCTCTAAGGCTAGCTCAAGTGTTGCATGATGGTTCTGTTTTCCTGATCATGGGCATGTCTATGCCAGCAACTTTGAGGGCACAATGTTAGAAGAACATTTGTGTTGAATCGACGCGAATTGATGTTATGCTATGAGATTCCTTCGTCACAAGTTAATTGTTAATAACACAGGGAAGTTAATGTTTGCATAATTCCTTAGACCATGAGAGTATCGAGTTTCTTCATACATGCTTCATGAACTTTGGTGTTTGTTAAACGTCATCCGTAAATGGGTGGCTATTACGGCGGCTTACTGGTTCGTGGAAAAGTGTGTCAAGTAACTTGATAGCTCAAGATTGGGATTTGCTCCTCCGACGATGGAGAGATTTCTCTGGGCCCTCTAGGTGTTACGGTATCCATCATCGTCTGGCCAGACACTTTGTGATTTGATCACGGGGATGCCGGAATACGGTAACGAGAAAAAAATAATAATACCGGTAACGAGGTAACTGGCATAGTGGACAAGTTGTTGACCCACGGGGATGCCGCCATGTCTCACCTCGGGTATTTGTAATATATCGCGAAGCAACAGGAATAGCACACGGCAACTGGTGGTTCACTCGAATATTCATTCGTGTGGGTATAGGGGTCAATATGGGTGTCCACGGCTCCGATGTTGATCATTGATCGGAAGGGGTTCCGGGTCATGTCTATACTTCACCGAACCTATAGGGTCACACGCTTAAGGGTCATATATCTACTGAATAATAGACAGGGAGTCTGAGAGAAAGTCTCCGGAAAAAGTTTCGGAAACAGCGGAAAAGTTCTGAAGAGAGAGGTCACCGGATGAGTTCCGATGAAACCGAAAAGTTGTTTCGGAATATACCATTAAGTCAAAATGGTTTCGGAACACTCCTGGAAATTCTTCGAGGGTGCCAGAATTGTTCTGGTAACTTCTGGGATTTTTCCGGAGAAAAACCTGGAAATGTTCCGGAGCTGTCGGAACCGCTTTGGTTGCTCTTCGCAGATGAAAATCACTAATCCGGAATTGTTTCGGAATGCGTCCAAAATTATTTTAGTGGGTACTAGAAATGTTCTAAGACCTATAGAAATATTTTTGGATTAAAAGGGCGTGGTAAAATGTTTTCATTAATAGTGAAAACACTATTTTAAATAGTGGAGACACTATATATAAATAGTGGAAACACTATATGTGTATAGTGTAAAAACACTATTGTAAATAGTGGAAATACTATTAGGGGATGATGCAGGCATGGTGATGCGGGCATAGTGATGCAGGCATGGTGATGCTGGCAACACTATTTGGAGGCTTTCCCTTTATGCCCTTGTGTTGTGCTCACCTCATGGGCATTTTGGTAATTCCTGGTCCCACCCCACCCCTTGCCTTGGCCTATATAAGGAGGTGGAGAGGAGCTCTTCATCCTCACTCCTTACTCTCATACACAAGCCATGCATTATCTGGCATTCTCTCTCCCTCCCACGAAATAGTTTCGTAGAGCCGAAACGCTGTCTGGTTTCTGGCAGGAACTAGTTCTAGACGGCGAAGCCCTGCCAGATATATGATAACGTATGTGTGCAACTCTGTAGAGAGATCATTGTTTCGGTCTTAGTTCGAGAGTGCCTCCCGAAGGGCTGTCCGTGTGACCGCCCGAGTTTTGAAGGTCCTCTCGGAGGCCTATCCACGACACCGTCCGGGGGACTGTCCGATCGCCTCCCGGAAGGCTGTCCGAGGGGCGGATGAGGGTATACATCCTCGTAGTTGGGAGGTTGTAAATCCTAGCTGCGGGGATCTGCACCGCCGATCTTCATCGACTCTACTTCCGCTGCGCTACGAGTCGGTAACGAAAAAGATCAAACCTTGTATGCAGTCTCCATAGTGGTCCTGGGCTGGTGCATAGGTCAGAAAATTTTTGTTTTCTGTTGCGTTACCCTACAGTGGCATCATGAGCCGTGCTATGCGTAGATGCAGGTTGCGATCTAGAATACATAGAGATGTATGGGTGTTGCACAATATAATTAGGTAGTAGATGAGTTCTATTACTGAAAATTATTTGTGCGGGTAGCAGATGAAATCTGTTATCCGATGTTCTTGTTGCTTCCCTGGAATTTGCATATTTCTGATCTTGATAACAGCATGGTGGAGTTTCAATGTTCTGGCAATCCACGATCCTAATTGATCAACGAAGTGCTAACCGTTCATTGAATTCCACCGTAGTTAAAAAGAAACATGAAATTTCGCAGACGAAAGGGCAATGCAGATATGATCTGCACGGGGGTCATGCGTATGACGAACTTCGGCATGGGGCTTGATATTTTATTATCTCGTGTTTCAGACACCCCGCATTGTTTATCTAGCGACTTGGATAATCATGCTTGATGATGAACGTTGGTAGCTTCGGTTTGTTTCGAAACCTTAGAAGCCACGAAAAACAAGTTTTTGTATGAACCGATTAGAGGCGTCTAACTTGGTTTTGCAGGATGGTTTGCATGTGCATGTGATGTGGTATAGCAGTGCTCATATTAATTTGATTATGTATGAGATGACTATACAATGTAAATTAACATGACCTGCGTGTCATGATTCGGCATGATGGCTGGAGCCATATGATTGTCACTTTAATGACCTGCGTGTCAACCTTAAGTAATGCATTATTTTATTAGCTATAGAGATATCAATATTATCTGGTGCATCGACAAGGTGGTGGCAATCTTCGCGAAGGTGAACACCGACGCGAATGCCGAAGACGAAGAAATACAAGACTTCTCTGTCAGAAAGGGCTATACCATATCATGCTATTATGAATTGCCTGAGATGTTTATCCCTTATGATGCACCCTTTTTGATTGCGCGGTAGTCGCTTTTTATTAGGGTGATCTCTCACAAAAATATCAAGTAGTTAGTGTTCTCCCAAGTGTAGCACCGTCACGGCACCTAACTTTTCGGAGTGCGTCATGTTTCCATGAGTACAAACGATTAGGGATGTGTGAGGCGGGTGAGTTGAGACCTCGCAGCAAGATCACTTGGTTGTCTTGACGTTCTAGCTTGAAAGTCCTGAGCTCGGAATACGCCCATCGAAAGATGAACAAGAGTCACATAGAGATGTGATCGGCATGTTGGCCTACCGATTGAAATTTCCGTCATCAGTGATGTTCCCATCAATGGCGTGGAATTGAAATGCTGATCTTGAATCACTCACAATCAATTATGAGAGATATTGATTTGAGTGGGAGTGCACTATTGAATTAACTTGTTTAATTCTCAGTGCAATTAATTTTGAACACTGTCTAAGTGTGATTTGCTAATAGTTGTAGAATAATGGCTCGCGTTTCCACCTTCCCTGTTAAAATTGAATAGATGTTAAATATCTTGTTAAACCTTTACGGTTGGTAACATAATGTGAGGATTGTCCTCAAGAATGCCGAGAAGGACTTTGTCCTATCGCATACTTTCGGTATTCTCCCGCTAATGCTATGGACCATGTGACTCTCGTCCTTCGATCCAAAAGCTAGAATTCTATTACGGTCAAAGTGCAATATGTTTTGCTTCCATGAGACCCGAACTTCAAAAGTTTGGGATAGTTATATGATATTCATGGAACTGAAAATCTTTTTCAGATACAAACAAAGCAATGTTTGTTTGCAAACTATTAGTAAAGGTGTTTACTATGCATTAGACTAATAAGAGAGGGATCCAGAAGAACGCCTGTCATATGATGAAAGGTGAATAAAACAACAACTTAAAGAGAAAGGAAGTGTCCGAAGGGTGTTAGTGAAACTTTCATGCCTAGGAAGTCCGGGGCTAACGCCACTCTTAAGTTGGGTGCTTCTTCTGAGAGTAGGAGAAATACTGAAAGTTAAACTGTTGGAAGTATAAAGGCAGAAAGAAAGAAGACTGGAATATCCAGCTCATGTATGAATGTCATACAAGTTTTTGATGTATAGAAGGCTGGTCAAAGATATAGTTCTTGGGAATTATGGTTAAACCTGTTAATCACTAATTCTTGGGTATTGTGAGTTAATCACAAAGATACCCGCTCGATTGCATTCTGTTGCAACTCAATGTAAGAACTACTATGGCCTGAAAGACTAGCCAGGAATGAGGTTTAGGTATACACAGGGAACATAGTAAATGTTACTATACCTTCCATCGGTGTATTACCGTCTGTATTTATTTTCATAATTCATTTAGAGTTTCACAAACTCTAGCCCATTGCATAAGGTATCTTGCAAGAAAGTTGTTCATAAGAGAACTATTGATGTTCGATGTTATGAATAACACAAGGGCCATACTTTCATTATGAATGAGATGTATGTTATGAATATTGATAATAATACATTACCTCTGGGTTTATTTTCATAATTTATTTTAGAGTTTCATACACTCTAGCCCATTGCACAATGTTTGTTGCAAAAGAGTTGTTCATAAAAACAACAATTGTTGTTCAGTATTATGAATAACATGAAGGGCCATGCTTCCATCCAAGATTGGATGTATGTTATGAATATTGATGGTAATATGATACATCCATAACACTGACGCTAAATGTCGGAAGACTAAAATAATACCACACAAGTGTGACAATACATTTGGTCACATTGGAGAAACCCGCATGGAAAATTCCATTATGATGGATTTTGAAGTCGTTTGATTTTGAATCATCTGACATTTGCAAATTTCCTCCAAAAAGTTAAGTGACTGAAATACCGTTCACAGGCCATAAGGAACGAACAACAAACTTATTGGTGATCATACATTTGATATGTGTAGTCCGATAAATGTTGCAAGTAGTGGATTTACTATCTTCAGAAATGACTCAAGTAGATATATGGATATTTGCTTGATGAGACGTAAGTCTGGATCTTTTGAAATCATTCGAAAGGTTTTCAAAAATGAAGTAGAAGTTATTATAACAAGAAAATTATGTTTCTACAATTCGATTGCAGAAAGGAACATTTGAGTTACAAGTTTAGCGAATGTCTGATGAGTTGTGAAAGGAGTTTCATAACTTGCACCTCCCGGAACACCACTGCAAGTGGAAAGTCCGTGAAGATGTAATCAAACCATTCATGAAATGGTAAGATCAAAGATGACACAAATAAATTTACCATTATCCCTTTTCAAGTGATGCTTTAGAGACTGCGGCTTTTACACTGAAAAGAGCTCCATCAGGTCTGTTGAAATGATGCCATGGTACAGTATGCCCAACCATGTTATATCTTTTCTTAACATTTGGAATATGGGACTTGTGTAAAAGGTTACAAACCTATTCCAAATCAGACAAGTGCAACTTTTTAGGTTATCCCACGTAATTCGGTATTCCCCCACCGCTATACCGAGGCAAAGGATTTTGCCACAAAATGGTATGCTTTTAAAGAGAATAGTTCTTGCAAAAGGTGAGTGGGAGGACAGTGCAACTCGACGAGATAACCAATATCTTCGTCATCAGATCAAAGGAAAGGAACCTTGGAAGTGATTCCGGAGTTTCCTACTGCGATTGATACGGAAGTCTCTACAATAAAATGTATGCACTTCGATCAAACTTGCAGCTGAACCACGTAGGCAAGGCTCGTGCAAACCTCTCAGGTGCGCCAATGAGATATTGTTGTTAGACAATAGTATACCTACGATACACAAGGAAGCGTTGATCGGCCCTGACTCCAGAATTGGCTAAATGCCAATACAATCCGAGATAGTCTCCATACAAATGTTTCAAGATTAAAATCATGATACACCTTTCCGAAGACTTAGAGTCTGATGAATATTTATGGAACTAAAAACTGATACGGATAAAAATGTTTTATCCATAAAGCTCGACTTGTTGCAATAACAAGTTCAAGGAGTTGACTACGATGAGGTTGTTTCACCGTAGCGATGCTTAAAGTCGGTTCAGGTTGAACTAGCAATTAATACATATTTCAATCATGAGATATGAAATATGGATGATGAAAGGATTCCCATCTGATGGAAATGAAACCAAGGACTTGCATGTGTTACAGTCCAAGGTATTTTGTCATTCAAGAGGATGCTAGTGAGTGTGCAAACTTCAGAGTTCCAGCGAGGGACAGAAGAGAGCAAAATGGAGTTGGAATCTTCGTGTTTTGATGAAATGGTTAAAAGGGTTTTGACTTCATCAATGGGTAACGAAGATACTTGTGATTCAAATAAAGTAAGTGGGAGCATAATAATATTTCTAAACACGTTGTGTGCTTGACACATTGTTAGATGGAAATGAATTTCTTGACACGAATTAGGACTTCATTTGAAAATAGTTTTTCGATGAAGTGCTTGGGCTAAACAGCCTTGATATTAGGCATGATAATCTATGGAGATAGATTTACCTAATGGGGCTGAGCAAAGATACATATTGACAAGATGGTAAAACTTTTTAGCATTTAAAACACCAAGGAGTGATTCTTGCCGAAGTCACATGGAAAGAGTTTTTTTGCAAGACTCGGTATCCCAAAAACACTGATGAGCAAAATACATGATGGAGATTCCACACACCTTCGTGTTTGGATTAATCATGTATTCCATGGTATGTAAAAACAACCAGATTTGTCCAATACTCCAAAGTTGTTGCGAGTATAGATACCAAAGTGATCAAAGTATTGATCATGGGACAACAGTGAAAAATGCCATTGAGTACTGGAGTAGTACTGATGACATGTTTTCTCGCCAACAGAGATTATGAAGTGCTCGTTGTAAGTAATTACATTGATACAGTCTTCATCAATGCTCCATGCGATTTTTATTTAAGTTAAGGTTTTTTTGTGTAATACACAATATGGTGGCACGGTAGTTGGAAATTGTTCCAAACAGGTTACTGTGGCGAATTCTATAACAAATGACTAAGTATGTTGACGCTTTAGAAGCGACAAATCAGTTGTTGAATTATATCGTTCATTCATGAACTTAGTATGGTTCCAAGATGGCTTTGGTCAATGGGTCACTATTGCAGATAGTTGCTCCGTAGCTCAGTCTGAGGAATCAGGTTTCGACCAATGATTCACACATATGCAAAGCCAAGTCCACACAAAATATGAATTTTGTCAAAGCGTGAAAACGCGAGGATATGCAAAGATACACATGGAGCTGAAGTCGTCAGATCCGTTGGACATCAGGCTATACCACAAGCGAAGCATATTTACACCGTTGTGCCACAGGTGTAAATTGCATTAGCATTAACTAGATTATTGACTCTAGTGCAAGTGGGGGTCTGTAGGAGATATGCCCTAGAGGCAATAATAAATGTTATTGATTATCTCCCTGTTCATAATTAGGTTTATGTTCCATTTAATAACTGCTATGGTTCTCGAGTCTGTAAGAACCACGAGGCTCGGAGGAAGACTCATATGCACGTGTCGAATAATAAACGGTAAAATGTATTCCTAGTCTGGCCTCTAGGGCTAGCTCAAGTGTTGCATGATGGTTCTGTTTTCCTGATCATGGGCATGTCTATGCCAGCAACTTTGAGGGCACAATGTTAGAAGAACATTTGTGTTGAATCGACGCGAATTGATGTTATGCTATGAGGTTCCTTCGTCACAAGTTAATTGTTAATAACACAGGGAAGTTAATGTTTGCATAATTCCTTAGACCATGAGAGTATCGAGTTTCTTCATACATGCTTCATGAACTTTGGTGTTTGTTAAACGTCATCCGTAAATGGGTGGCTATTACGGCGGCTTACTGGTTCATGGAAAAGTGTGTCAAGTAACTTGATAGCTCAAGATTGGGATTTGCTCCTCCGACGATGGAGAGATATCTCTGGGCCCTCTAGGTGTTACGGTATCCATCATCGTCTGGCCAGACACTTTGTGATTTGATCACGGGGATGCCGGAATACGGTAACGAGAAAAAAATAATAATACCGGTAACGAGGTAACTGGCATAGTGGACAAGTTGTTGACCCACAGGGATGCCGCCATGTCTCACCTCGGGTATTTGTAATATATCGCGAAGCAACAGGAATAGCACACGGCAACTGGTGGTTCACTCGAATATTCATTCGTGTGGGTATAGGGGTCAATATGGGTGTCCACGGCTCCGATGTTGATCATTGATCGGAAGGGGTTCCGGGTCATGTCTATACTTCACCAAACCTATAGGGTCACATGCTTAAGGGTCATCTATCTGCTGAATACTAGACAGGGAGTCCGAGAGAAAGTCTCCGGAAAAAGTTTCGGAGACAGCGGAAAAGTTGCGAAGGGAGAGGTCACCGGATGAGTTCCGGTGAAACCGAAATGTTGTTTCGAAGTATACCATTAAGTCAAAATGGTTTCGGCACACGCCTGGAAATTCTTGGAGGGTGCCAGAATTATTCTGGAAACTTCTGGGATTTTTCCGGAGAAAAACCTGGAAATGTTCCGGAGCTGTTGGAACCGCTTTGGTTGCTTTTCGCAGATGAAAATCACTAATCCGGAATTGTTTCGGAACGCGTCAAAAATTATTTTAGTGGGTACTGGAAATGTTCTAAGACCTACAGAAATATTTTCAGATTAAAAGGGCGCGGTAAAATGTTTTCATGAATAGTGAAAACACTATTTTGAATAGTGGAGACACTATACATAAATAGTGGAAACACTATATGTATATAGTGGAAACACTATTGTAAAAAGTGGAAATTCTATTGTAAATAGTGGAAATACTATTAGGGGATGATGCAGGCGTGGTGATGTAGGCATGGTGATGCAGGCAACAGTATTTGGAGGCTTTCCCTTGATGCCCTTGTGATGTGCTCACCTCATGGGCATTTTGGTAATTCCTGGTCCCACCCCACCCCTTGCCTTGGCCTATATAAGGAGGTGGAGAGGAGCTCTTCATCCTCACTCCTTACTCTCATACACAAGCCATGCATTATCTGGAATTCTCTCTCGCTCCCATGAAATAGTTTCGTAGAGCCGAAAGGTTATCTGGGTTCCGGCAGGAACTAGTTCTGGATGACGAAGCCCTGCCGGATAGATGATACCGTATGTGTGCAACTCTGTAGAGAGATCGTTGTTTTGGTCTTATTTCAAGAGTGCCTCCCGAAGGGCTGTCCGTGTGACCGTCCGAGCTTCGAAGGTCCTCCCAGAGGGCTGTCCGCGACACCGTCCGGGGGACTGTCCGACCGCCTCTCGGAAGGCTATCCGAGGGGTGGATGAGGGTATAAATCCTCGCGGTTGGGAGGTTGTAAATCCTAGCTGCGGGGATCTGCCCCGCCGATCGTCATCGACTCTACTTCAGCTGCGCTATGGGTCGGCAACGAAAAAGATCAAACCTTGTATGCAGTCTCCATAGTGGTCCTGGCCTGGTGCGTAGGTCAGAAATTTTTTGTTTTCTGCTGCGTTACCCTACAATGACACTATCCTCTTCGTGGTGGACAAGTTCTCCAAGTACGCTCACTTTGTGCCACTCTCCCACCCGTTTACTGCCTTGCAAGTTGCCAAGCTCTTCATGCGCGAGATATTTCGGCCCCATGGGCTGCCGTTGGCTATAATCTCAGATCGGGACAAAATCTTCACGAGCAATATCTGGCAAGAACTATTTCGTCTCTGCAAAACTAATATCAGGCTCAGCTCCTCGTACCATCCACAGACGGACGGCCAGACTGAGCGGGTTAACCAATGTTTGGAAAGCTATCTCCGATGCGCTGTCCATTCGTGCCCTGGCAACTGGTCCAAATGGCTAGCACTAGCGGAATACTGGTACAACACATCATTCCATTCGGCGCTCGGGCGGACACCATTCGAGGTCATTTATGGGCACCTTCCCAGGGTGTTTGGTATCACACAAGTGGATGAATGCTCCATGCTGGACTTGGCAGCGTGGTTGCAAGAGCGAGAGATCATGGTGCATGACTTGTAGCAACAGATAAAAAGGGCCCAGGACCAAATGAAGGCTCAAGCTGACAAAAAACGCACTGATCGAGAGTTCCAGGTGGGTGATGTAGTACTGCTGAAACTTCAACCTTTTATCCAATCATCGGTGGCCCAACGACCACACCAGAAGCTGGCATTCCGGTATTTTGGGCCCTACCGAGTCATAGCACGGGTGGGTGCAGTTGCATACAAGCTACAGCTGCTGCCTTCCAACAAGATCCATGACGTGGTGCACGTGTCTCAACTGAAGAAAGCGGAAGGCGCCGAGATCCCGGTGAGTGATACATTGCCTCCTGACAATGCTATTCTGTAGGCAGAGCATGAACCAGAGACGGTGTTGGAAGAGAGGTTGGTTCGCGTGGGAGGCAGATCAAAGCTGCCTCTCCATGTCAAGTGGAGCAACCTGCCAGATGTGTTCTCAACTTGGGAAGATCCCAAAAACCTCCAGCTTCATTTCCCGCGATCTCCGCCTTGGGGACAAGGCGGCACTCAAGATGGGGGGATTGTCACGGCTGCTAGCGTGACCCCACGGGTCAGCGACACGGCTACATCGGCGGGTCCAGATGACACGGGGCGGGAGACTGGCGGGCCTGAGCTGGGCTGACCAGTGGACCAAGCATGAGGCCCTACTGTGTGTGTGTGGTGGTGTGGCCTGCATGCCTGGGTTAAAGAGAGTAGGTGAGCCGGTGAGCAGGGCATCGAGAAATATTGTAAACGAATTTGAAGAGAGAAATGAAGCTGCCCTTCGTCCTCCTCTACCGATCCCCTTTTCCCTGTTCCTCTCGCTCAGTTCTCCTAACCCTAGATTGAGGTCCATAACAATCCTCTGCACCAGCAAACTCCCTCATGCTGAATTGTAAGTTCTACTGAATTCCCTCGCAAATGCCCTGAATCTTAGTCCTACTAAAATGCCAATAATCAAATTAAACACTAGTACGGGTAAAGCCATATACATCTGGTCCACTCTGAAATCACACGGACAGAACAAATCTCAAGTTGCAAACCATGCACCTCCATGCTGGCTGCACATTTGCCTTCACAAACATAAGATTACAGTCTTAAGAGCCTTCAGAAGAGCCTTCTTCAGTGATTGTGCTGCACAAACATAAGCAGAGTTAGCACCGAACCATAATTAATGAAAAAGCAAGGCAGCAAAGGGGATTACAGTCTTCCATGAGTGGGTCAAAATGTTTCTCGGGGATGTCCTTTATCTTAAGCCAGTTTGGACCTCCTTCTGTTTGACAAACCTTCATCAGCTTATCACTACACCAAGTAAGTTCAAACTTGTTGAGAGACTGTGGCAGTGTTGGAAATGACCGGATATTCATGCATGACTCAATCTCTAGTGTCTCAAGCGATGTGAGGTGCTCCATATTGCCTGGTAACGACCTCCATCTGCAGCACACAAGGTTCAGCCTACGAAGATGAGGAAAAGCTTCAAGATTAGGACCAGGTCCCACTTGACCCCAATATTCCAACTCAAGTTTTTGCAGGTCCTTTGGGCCACGGACCCATGGTACAGCTTACCCACCATCCAATCTGGGTACCTCGAGCCATAGTACTCCTCAACGCACATTCTTATCAAGCCCCGCAGGAGGGCACACGCCCTCAAGTACCTCTGCTTGAACTTTTGAAGTGCGCCTTTTATTGTAACCACAAAAGGATAGTGTCAGTTCCGTTATCTTTTTCTGGGCAACTAGATTGGGTTCAAGAGCTTCCTCCTTGCTTTTAACATTTTCAAGGCCCCATATGCTCAGACTGCCACGAAGCTTGTGTAGGTCCCTAAGCTGCTTTATCTCATAACCATGTTTTTTACATACCGAGAAGAATGGTTTCCCCCTCCGATTTCCATTAAGGGAAACCAGCATCAAACTACAAGTACCAGTTCATTACAGAGATAACCGATCCAAAAGCTACCAGGGGCCACCTAACGCAACATACCAAAGCAAGCAAGCACAAAACCCACCAAAGGGAAATGTCACCCGCAACCAACGCCACTCATGCTGCAGCGACTTACCTACTAAGAGGAGGTCTATTACAGAATTAAAGCTAGAAACATCAAGAGCCAAAGCATAGGTGGAAGTCTATCGAGTCTGTTACTGCTTTGAAGTGAAGAATGCCACCACACATCAGTCCTCTAGTCGCGGCACATTATACCTCCACACCTGCATAGACCTGTAGACTTCACTTGCTACTCGTTCGAGCAGCTTTGACCCCAACTCTAGTTCCTTTTTGTTTTGTTCCTTTATGTACATAATAGACCATGCCATAATCCAATATGTCATCATTTGTCTATGTGTCATAGGATCATTATATGTTTTATGCTAAAAAATGACAGCATTATGACTCTTCCAAATAGCCCAAAACGTAGCTGATAAACCCACCAGAACTAATTTTCGTAATGTTTTTCTAAAGGTTTTAATCCACCCCCAAAGCATTCCTCAATTGAGGTGGGGATGGTTCTAAGTCCAAAAGTGCATTTCAATAAACTCCACATCAAAGAATCTTCCTTACTACAGAACACACAATCTTTAGTACATTTCCATCCTTTCCTACTCAAAGAATATTTAGTTAAACTGATTTTCTTGTTCATTAACCAAAGAAACACTTTAATTTTTGCAACTTTCACTTTGCACAAGAATTTTTGTGGATAATTGCAATTTTTAGCTACTAGTTTCCTATATAAGGATTTCATAGAAAAAATTATCAGCAGTGAGAGTCCACTCCACTCTATCTTCCGCCCTTCCAATTTCAACTGCTTCACATCTTCTTTTTAAATTGTTCCAAAGCTCTAGAGTTTATCCATATAAGATTCTTCTAAATCTAAACCCCAACCACCCTTTACTTATAGCCTCATCCATTGTTATATTACGATCAAAGCAGAGACTGTATAGCCTAGGATAGTCATCTTTTAAAGCATGATCATCTACCCAAATATCTTCCCAAAATCTAGTTCTTTTCCATCTCCCAGTTTCTTCCCAGCAAACCTATAAAAGAACTCTTTTACTTTCAGAAAGCTCCCCCAGATCTGGGAGTCTCCCTATTTTTTCTTCACCCTAGAAATACATCCATCAGGGACATATTTGTCCAATAGCACTTTTTGCCACAGGCCCTCCTCTTGTTCCATTTTTTCAAAACCATTTCACTAGCAGAGCTATATTCATAATTTCCAAATTTAGAATCCCCAGTCCCCCCACAATCCTTAGGGAGACAACATTCTTTCCACTTAACCAAATGTTTTTTTTTTGTCTTCATCTTCTTGCCAAACTAATCTTGCTCTATAGAAATCAGCTTTCTTTCTTATACCTACTGGCAAGGGATAAAAGGACATCATAAACAGGGGCATGTTGGTTAAGCAGGCCTGAACTAGAGAAATCCTTCCTGTTATAGATGCTAGCAGCCTGCCTTTCCAACATCTACATCTACTCTCAATTTTCTCAACCACCCCATTCCAGTGTTTGTCTCTAATCCTAACATCAGACACAGGTAAACCCAAATACTTCTGTGGGAGATCTCCCATTTTACATGTAAAGATTTCATGATAAATTTTATTTCTGTCATTAGCTTTGCCTAATAGGAGCAATTCACTTTTATGAAAGTTGATTTTTAATCCAGACATTTGCTCAAAAGCACATAAAATGAATTTTAATTTTTTTGCACTTTCCACATCATCTTGCAATAGAAATATCGGATAATTGGTTTTATACCCTTTGTTGTGTCCCCCTCGTCAGTATTGCCCCTAGTTTCTGAAAACACGTGGTCTTGCCTAACCCACTTTGGTGTCTTGTACTTTTGCCCTTTGACCGTTTGACCGTCACTTTGAAAACTTCATAACTAATTCATATTAAATCAGAAAAATGCAAATAAGATACCAAAATGTTCGAAAAAACATCACATGTATGTCAATGTCACTTGCATTCATGAGAAAAGTGTTGGTAACTCCCTTATTCTCATTTCTCCCAAGTACACCTCTCACTATATCATTCTCTCCTGCCTGTTTTAAAATGATAGCCAAAGCATCAGCAGCTAAGTCAAAGAGAAAAGGGGACATTGCATCACCATGTCTCAGTCCTTTAAAACTTTTAAAGTATGGACCAATTCTATCATTAACTCTAATCCCCACATGTCCTCTTCTCATAGTTTTCATAAGGCAAGCACACCATTTATCTGGAAACCCTTTCATTTGCAACATTTTAATCACACACGATCATTTAATCTTGCCATATGCTTTCTCAAAGTCAACCTTGAAAATTAAGGCATCTTGTTTTTGTATATGCATAGAATTTAGGGTTCATGTAAAATCACCACTCCTTCCATTATATATCTCCCTTCACTACAAGAAATATGTTAATCCATGATGGTCCAAAGCCGTCATGGATAAGTGCAAAACCATCATCTAAGGACCACTGTGACGGATATGAAATTCGTCATGTATATCGTGTCATAATTTAACCTCTCGGCACACCGTGACGGATTGCGAAAACCGTCATGGATCCATGACAGTTTTTTGACCTTCACAGGATGCTGCTAGTAACGGCGTTACCGTGCTTGCCACGTCATGACATGACGTGGTTTGCCAGCATGGAACTGACATGGCAACCCATGTGGCAATCGGTCCAAACAGGATTTGGCCCATTATTTCAGCTATAGCTTGTGTGGTAACCAGCCCAATATTGGCCCACTTGTTTCAATTGTTGCCCATGTAATAGCCAGTCCAATACTGTTTTGGCTCAATCGTTCCAATCAAATCTGTACATCTTTTACCCATTACTTTCAACATATTTGTGCCCATATACATACTGAAATATCTGCTCATTATTTTAAAAACCAAATTACTAAAAACTAAATTACAAGGGTCCACTATGAAAATTAAAATCGCAAGCGCTCGCTGGAGGTCCTCCATGAAGGCGATCCTCGCCGTTTTGTTTGCGCTGCCCAGTACCCTGGGTGCGCGGTGGTGGGGAGGGGCCATGAGCATGAAGCCACAACTGTACACTGGATGTCGTGGTCCATGAGCAGAAACATGTGAACGACAGCACGATGCAGAGTTGAGCCGCCGCCGCCGCTCGGGAAGGGTACCCTGCCACAGGCCGCCGCTGCTCCGGAAGTGCAGGCCGCCTCCACGGCTCGGAAAGTGAAGGCCGCCACCGCCGCTCGGGAAGTTCAGGCCGCCCCACCGCCGGTCGGGATGTGGAGGCTGCCGCAGCTGGTCGGGAAAGGGAGGCCGCCGCAGCCGGTCGGGAAAGGGAGGCCGCCGCCGCCGCTCGGGAAGTGCAGGCCACCCCGCCGCCACTCGGGGTGTGGAGGTCGGCACCCCCGGCCCGCTCGGGAAAGGGAGGTCGCCGCAGCCGCTCAGGAAGGGCAGGCCGTCACTACAGCTCAAGGAGTGGACGCCGCTGCTGCTCGGGAAGAGGATCCCGCCACAGGCCGCCGCCGCCGCTTGCGAAGACAAGGCCATAGCCGCTTGTATCAATGCAGTAATCGGAGGACTCGACCTGCAGATGAATGGGGAGGTGGGGCGGTGGAGATCAGCTGAGGTGGGAGAGAGGAAGAGAGATGAATCGGGGGAGGTGGGACTGAGCGATTTCATTGCTCGGTGGAAGAGGGGCCCTTCTCGGGGGTGGAAGCACAAAGAAGAGAGAGCGGGATGCCCATCGTTGGATCTAGGAGGGATGGACGGTGCTAATGCTGGATCCGTGGGTAGGTCAGATGGACCAATCAGAAAGCGCCTTTCGCACAACACAGGATTCATCCCTCCTTAGATGAACACTAGCGGGCTTTGGTTTCCTTTAGCCCAGCAGCGAGTTTTACCGGCCCAGAATCGTTTTTCTATTTATTTTCTATATTTTTATGTTTGTTATTGTTTCTTGTTATGTTTTGCATTTCTTTTCTGTTTATATTTTTGGATTTCATTTAGATATGGAACATTAGTTTTGCGTATGTTCATAAATGTTTAATACACGGATATTCTTTTTTCAATACATGCTATTTCTTTTCATGTATAACTATATAACTTTAAACATATGATTATTTCTCAAAAATACACAAACATTTGATTTTTTACTTTACCTCATGTCGTGAAAAGGATGAAAAGGTCAGTTGACTGCTAGAGTTATTCGCACTTCTATTTTGTAGCCAATTGAGAAAATTTATTATAACATCTCAAATTTGTTAAAAAAATGTAATTTGGCGTGGAATTAAGGTATAGGTGCATAAGCTTGGCATATATATTTCAAAGGATTTCTTGAAAGTTTGATTATACGTTGTTCACAAATGGATACATCTCCGAGGATGTTCACCAATGAAAGCTTTGGGGAGGCTGAGACAGGCGTCGGGGCCTTCAGTGCGGCGGCAAGGGGTCGGGGAGAACTAAGGTGGATGAGGATGTGGCCGTGCAAGAGAAACATTTTTGCAGCTAGGTAACAAATTTCGATGTCTCCTGTCCAGAAGTACACATGCAAATCTCCTTTTCCCAGTGTAGGCTGAAACAATGCATTATTTACTCACATGACAATGAACCTCGCTCCATGGCAAAAAAAAACATTCTCTTGCCATGTTCACTTTCTAAGTTCTTGTACTATATTTTCAACCAACTATTCACATGGCAATTTCAATGCATTGACCAAGGCAAATGCGTTGTATTGACCATGGCCATGATTTTTTTTGCCTTGACTACATACATTGTGTTTTTCCTTTTTATATATGTTTATGCCATGGCAATTCTAAGTTTGTTTTCCTTTAGCTATAAACTATTCATGGCAAATTTGTCCATGTTCTTGCCATGTTCATCTTTCTAAGTTCTTGTACTATTTTTCAACAAACTACTCACATGGCAATATTATTGCATTGACCAAGGCAAATTTATTGCATTGACCATGGCAAATTCATAATTAGTCACATGGAAAATTAATAACATTTATTTCCTCAAACACGTCAAATTGCATAAAGCTTCATAATTTTTTATCTTTTTCAATGGAAAATATATGACAATTTTAATGTGTGCCAACTTAGGTTCAGACTTAATTGTTAAGCTTTTTTTTTAGTTATGGCAAAATGATACTTCCTCATGCATGGAAAAGCCAGGAAAAGAAAGAAAATAAGAAAAGAAATCAAGAAAAGAAAAGAAAAGAAATCAGAGAAAAGAAAAGAAAGAAATGAGAAAAAAGGAAAAGAAAAAAAAGGGCTGCCGAGTGCTTAGTGTCGGGCACTCGACACACATTTTGTGCATCTAAAAAAAGAAAATAAATTCTTTGCCGAGTCTACATCAGTTGAGGCAATAAAAACTTTAGAAGCTTTGCAAAAAGACTTGTATACCGCAGTATTTTTAAAGTTCATGTTTTTATTTGTATTTTTTATATTATTTTTTTCTGTTTGAAAAAAGAAATGTAAGAAAAAATTACAATTGCCATACAACTTAAATAAAGTATTAGTGCATTTGAAAAAAAAATGTTCAACATGTTTTTGAAAAATATTTCACGTGTATTAAAAGTTTCATGGACGTCATTCGTTTCTTTTTCCTTTAAATCAATTTATACACTTTATTTATTGAAAAAAGATTTCACATTCAATTGGGCTGAAATTCCCAGTCCAAGCTCACGATTTTCTGTGTGTTTCCATTATTCGTTTTATGTGCTTTACAATTTTAATTTTTTTGGATTTTTGTTTTTTCTGTTCATTTTTTTATTCATTTTCAATGTTTTTCAAAATACATGTCAACTTTATCCAATAGACATTGTACATTTTTCGTATGCACACGTAACATTTTTTGATACACGTTGAACATTTTTCAAATACGTGATGATTTTTTTAAATACATGTTTTAATATTTTTTGAAAAAATATTAAACATTTTTAAAATACAAGTAGGACGTTTTTGTTAATTGCACGAAACATTCTTTCACACAAATATGATTGTTAGAAGCTACAGGTACCTGGTTCGACCTGCAGCCTTAGAAGTGTGGTTGTATATACTTTAATAATGAAAAAGTCCCATTCATATCACAACAATATAGTTGCCAAGTAACTTGATAGCTCAAGATTGGGATTTGCTCCTCCGACGATGGAGAGATTTCTCTGGGCCCTCTAGGTGTTACGGTATCCATCATCGTCTGGCCAGACACTTTGTGATTTGATCACGGGGATGCCGGAATACGGTAACGAGAAAAAAAAAATAATACCGGTAACGAGGTAACTGGCATAGTGGACAAGTTGTTGACCCACGGGGATGCCGCCATGTCTCACCTCGGGTATTTGTAATATATCGCGAAGCAACAGGAATAGCACACGGCAACTGGTGGTTCACTCGAATATTCATTCGTGTGGGTATAGGGGTCAATATGGGTGTCCACGGCTCCGATGTTGATCATTGATCGGAAGGGGTTCCGGGTCATGTCTATACTTCACCGAACCTATAGGGTCACACGCTTAAGGGTCATATATCTACTGAATAATAGACAGGGAGTCTGAGAGAAATTCTCCGGAAAAAGTTTCGGAAACAGCGGAAAAGTTCCGAAGAGAGAGGTCACCGGATGAGTTCTGGTGAAACCGAAAAGTTGTTTCGGAATATACCATTAAGTCAAAATGGTTTCGGAACACGCCTGGAAATTCTTCGAGGGTGCCAGAATTGTTCTGGTAACTTCTGGGATTTTTCCGGAGAAAAACCTGGAAATGTTCCGGAGCTGTCGGAACCGCTTTGGTTGCTCTTCGCAGATGAAAATCACTAATCCGGAATTGTTTCGGAATGCGTCCAAAATTATTTTAGTGGGTACTAGAAATGTTCTAAGACCTATAGAAATATTTTTGGATTAAAAGGGCGTGGTAAAATGTTTTCATTAATAGTGAAAACACTATTTTAAATAGTGGAGACACTATATATAAATAGTGGAAACACTATATGTGTATAGTGTAAAAACACTATTGTAAATAGTGGAAATACTATTAGGGGATGATGCAGGCATGGTGATGCGGGCATAGTGATGCAGGCATGGTGATGCTGGCAACACTATTTGGAGGCTTTCCCTTTATGCCCTTGTGTTGTGCTCACCTCATGGGCATTTTGGTAATTCCTGGTCCCACCCCACCCCTTGCCTTGGCCTATATAAGGAGGTGGAGAGGAGCTCTTCATCCTCACTCCTTACTCTCATACACAAGCCATGCATTATCTGGCATTCTCTCTCCCTCCCACGAAATAGTTTCGTAGAGCCGAAACGCTGTCTGGTTTCTGGCAGGAACTAGTTCTAGACGACGAAGCCCTGCCAGGTATATGATAACGTATGTGTGCAACTCTGTAGAGAGATCATTGTTTCGGTCTTAGTTCGAGAGTGCCTCCCGAAGGGCTGTCCGTGTGACCGCCCGAGTTTTGAAGGTCCTCTCGGAGGCCTGTCCACGACACCGTCCGGGGGGCTGTCCGATCGCCTCCCGGAAGGCTGTCCGAGGGGCGGATGAGGGTATACATCCTCGCAGTTGGGAGGTTGTAAATCCTAGCTGCGGGGATCTGCACCGCCGATCTTCATCGACTCTACTTCCGCTGCGCTACGAGTCGGTAACGAAAAAGATCAAACCTTGTATGCAGTCTCCATAGTGGTCCTGGGCTGGTGCATAGGTCAGAAAATTTTTGTTTTCTGTTGCGTTACCCTACAGTGGCATCATGAGCCGTGCTATGCGTAGATGCAGGTTGCGATCTAGAATACATAGAGATGTATGGGTGTTGCACAATATAATTAGGTAGTAGATGAGTTCTATTACTGAAAATTATTTGTGCGGGTAGCAGATGAAATCTGTTATCCGATGTTCTTGTTGCTTCCCTGGAATTTGCATATTTCTGATCTTGATAACAGCATGGTGGAGTTTCAATGTTCTGGCAATCCACGATCCTAATTGATCAACGAAGTGCTAACCGTTCATTGAATTCCACCGTAGTTAAAAAGAAACATGAAATTTCGCAGACGAAAGGGCAATGCAGATATGATCTGCACGGGGGTCATGCGTATGACGAACTTCGGCATGGGGCTTGATATTTTATTATCTCGTGTTTCAGACACCCCGCATTGTTTATCTAGCAACTTGGATAATCATGCTTGATGATGAACGTTGGTAGCTTCGGTTTGTTTCGAAACCTTAGAAGCCACGAAAAACAAGTTTTTGTATGAACCGATTAGAGGCGTCTAACTTGGTTTTGCAGGATGGTTTGCATGTGCATGTGATGTGGTATAGCAGTGCTCATATTAATTTGATTATGTATGAGATGACTATACAATGTAAATTAACATGACCTGCGTGTCATGATTCGGCATGATGGCTGGAGCCATATGATTGTCACTTTAATGACCTGTGTGTCAACCTTAAGTAATGCATTATTTTATTAGCTATAGAGATAGCAATATTATCTGGTGCATCGACAAGGTGGTGGCAATCTTCGCGAAGGTGAACACCGACGCGAATGCCGAAGACGAAGAAATACAAGACTTCTCTGTCAGAAAGGGCTATACCATATCATGCTATTATGAATTGCCTGAGATGTTTATCCCTTATGATGCACCCTTTTTGATTGCGCGGTAGTCGCTTTTTATTAGGGTGATCTCTCACAAAAATATCAAGTAGTTAGTGTTCTCCCAAGTGTAGCACCGTCACGGCACCTAACTTTTCGGAGTGCGTCATGTTTCCATGAGTACAAACGATTAGGGATGTGTGAGGCGGGTGAGTTGAGACCTCGCAGCAAGATCACTTGGTTGTCTTGACGTTCTAGCTTGAAAGTCCTGAGCTCGGAATACGCCCATCGAAAGATGAACAAGAGTCACATAGAGATGTGATCGGCATGTTGGCCTACCGATTGAAATTTCCGTCATCAGTGATGTTCCCATCAATGGCGTGGAATTGAAATGCGGATCTTGAATCACTCACAATCAATTATGAGAGATATTGATTTGAGTGGGAGTGCACTATTGAATTAACTTGTTTAATTCTCAGTGCAATTAATTCTGAACACTGTCTAAGTGTGATTTGCTAATAGTTGTAGAATAATGGCTCGCGTTTCCACCTTCCCTGTTAAAATTGAATAGATGTTAAATATCTTGTTAAACCTTTACGGTTGGTAACATAATGTGAGGATTGTCCTCAAGAATGCCGAGAAGGACTTTGTCCTATCGCATACTTTCGGTATTCTCCCGCTAATGCTATGGACCATGTGACTCTCGTCCTTCGATCCAAAAGCTAGAATTCTTTTACGGTCAAAGTGCAATATGTTTTGCTTCCATGAGACCCGAACTTCAAAAGTTTGGGATAGTTATATGATATTCATGGAACTGAAAATCTTTTTCAGATACAAACAAAGCAATGTTTGTTTGCAAACTATTAGTAAAGGTGTTTACTATGCATTAGACTAATAAGAGAGGGATCCAGAAGAACGCCTGTCATATGATGAAAGGTGAATAAAACAACAACTTAAAGAGAAAGGAAGTGTCCGAAGGGTGTTAGTGAAACTTTCATGCCTAGGAAGTCCGGGGCTAACGCCACTCTTAAGTTGGGTGCTTCTTCTGAGAGTAGGAGAAATACTGAAAGTTAAACTGTTGGAAGTATAAAGGCAGAAAGAAAGAAGACTGGAATATCCAGCTCATGTATGAATGTCATACAAGTTTTTGATGTATAGAAGGCTGGTCAAAGATATAGTTCTTGGGAATTATGGTTAAACCTGTTAATCACTAATTCTTGGGTATTGTGAGTTAATCACAAAGATACCCGCTCGATTGCATTCTGTTGCAACTCAATGTAAGAACTACTATGGCCTGAAAGACTAGCCAGGAATGAGGTTTAGGTATACACAGGGAACATAGTAAATGTTACTATACCTTCCATCGGTGTATTACCGTCTGTATTTATTTTCATAATTCATTTAGAGTTTCACAAACTCTAGCCCATTGCATAAGGTATCTTGCAAGAAAGTTGTTCATAAGAGAACTATTGATGTTCGATGTTATGAATAACACAAGGGCCATACTTTCATTATGAATGAGATGTATGTTATGAATATTGATAATAATACATTACCTCTGGGTTTATTTTCATAATTTATTTTAGAGTTTCATACACTCTAGCCCATTGCACAATGTTTGTTGCAAAAGAGTTGTTCATAAAAACAACAATTGTTGTTCAGTATTATGAATAACATGAAGGGCCATGCTTCCATCCAAGATTGGATGTATGTTATGAATATTGATGGTAATATGATACATCCATAACACTGACGCTAAATGTCGGAAGACTAAAATAATACCACACAAGTGTGACAGTACATTTGGTCACACTGGAGAAACCCGCATGGAAAATTCCATTATGATGGATTTTGAAGTCGTTTGATTTTGAATCAGCTGACATTTGCAAATTTCCTCCGAAAAGTTAAGTGACTGAAATACCGTTCACAGGCCATAAGGAACGAACAACAAACTTATTGGTGATCATACATTTGATATGTGTAGTCCGATAAATGTTGCAAGTAGTGGATTTACTATCTTCAGAAATGACTCAAGTAGATATATGGATATTTGCTTGATGAGACGTAAGTTTGGATCTTTTGAAATCATTCGAAAGGTTTTCAAAAATGAAGTAGAAGTTATTATAACAAGAAAATTATGTTTCTACAATTCGATTGCAGAAAGGAACATTTGAGTTACAAGTTTAGCGAATGTCTGATGAGTTGTGAAAGGAGTTTCATAACTTGCACCTCCCGGAACACCACTGCAAGTGGAAAGTCCGTGAAGATGTAATCAAACCATTCATGAAATGGTAAGATCAAAGATGACACAAATAAATTTACCATTATCCCTTTTCAAGTGATGCTTTAGAGACTGCGGCTTTTACACTGAAAAGAGCTCCATCAGGTCTGTTGAAATGATGCCATGGTACAGTATGCCCAACCATGTTATATCTTTTCTTAACATTTGGAATATGGGACTTGTGTAAAAGGTTACAAAACTATTCCAAATCAGACAAGTGCAACTTTGTAGGTTATCCCAAGTAATTCGGTATTCCCCCACCGCTATACCGAGGCAAAGGATTTTGCCACAAAATGGTATGCTTTTAAAGAGAATAGTTCTTGCAAAAGGTGAGTGGGAGGACAGTGCAACTCGACGAGATAACCAATATCTTCGTCATCAGATCAAAGGAAAGGAACCTTGGAAGTGATTCCGGAGTTTCCTACTGCGATTGATACGGAAGTCTCTACAATAAAATGTATGCACTTCGATCAAACTTGCAGATGAACCACGTAGGCAAGGCTCGTGCAAACCTCTCAGGTGCGCCAATGAGATATTGTTGTTAGACAATAGTATACCTACGATACACAAGGAAGCGTTGATGGGCCCTGACTTCAGAATTGGCTAAATGCCAATACAATCCGAGATAGTCTCCATACAAATGTTTCAAGATTAAAATCATGATACACCTTTCGGAAGACTTAGAGTCTGATGAATATTTATGGAACTAAAAACTGATACGGATAAAAATGTTTTATCCATAAAGCTCGACTTGTTGCAATAACAAGTTCAAGGAGTTGACTACGATGAGGTTGTTTCACCGTAGCGATGCTTAAAGTCGGTTCAGGTTGAACTAGCAATTAATACATATTTCAATCATGAGATATGAAATATGGATGATGAAAGGATTCCCATCTGATGGAAATGAAACCAAGGACTTGCATGTGTTACAGTCCAAGGTATTTTGTCATTCAAGAGGATGCTAGTGAGTGTGCAAACTTCAGAGTTCCAGCGAGGGACAGAAGAGAGCAAAATGGAGTTGGAATCTTCGTGTTTTGATGAAATGGTTAAAAGGGTTTTGACTTCATCAATGGGTAACGAAGATACTTGTGATTCAAATAAAGTAAGTGGGAGCATAATAATATTTCTAAACACGTTGTGTGCTTGACACATTGTTAGATGGAAATAAATTTCTTGACACGAATTAGGACTTCATTTGAAAATAGTTTTTCGATGAAGTGCTTGGGCTAAACAACCTTGATATTAGGCATGATAATCTATGGAGATAGATTTACCTAATGGGGCTGAGCAAAGATACATATTGACAAGATGGTAAAACTTTTTAGCATTTAAAACACCAAGGAGTGATTCTTGCCGAAGTCACATGGAAAGAGTTTTTTTGCAAGACTCGGTATCCCAAAAACACTGATGAGCAAAATACATGATGGAGATTCCACACACCTTCGTGTTTGGATTAATCATGTATTCCATGGTATGTAAAAACAACCAGATTTGTCCAATACTCCAAAGTTGTTGCGAGTATAGATACCAAAGTGATCAAAGTATTGATCATGGGACAACAGTGAAAAATGCCATTGAGTACTGGAGTAGTACTGATGACATGTTTTCTCGCCAACAGAGATTATGAAGTGCTCGTTGTAAGTAATTACATTGATACAGTCTTCATCAATGCTCCATGCAATTTTTATTTAAGTTAAGGTTTTTTTGTGTAATACACAATATGGTGGCACGGTAGTTGGAAATTATTCCAAACAGGTTACTGTGGCGAATTCTATAACAAATGACTAAGTATGTTGACGCTTTAGAAGCGACAAATCAGTTGTTGAATCATATCGTTCATTCATGAACTTAGTATGGTTCCAAGATGGCTTTGGTCAATGGGTCACTATTGCAGATAGTTGCTCCGTAGCTCAGTCTGAGGAATCAGGTTTCGACCAATGATTCACACATATGCAAAGCCAAGTCCACACAAAATATGAATTTTGTCAAAGCGTGAAAACGCGAGGATATGCAAAGATACACATGGAGCTGAAGTCGTCAGATCCGTTGGACATCAGGCTATACCACAAGCGAAGCATATTTCCACCGTTGTGCCACAGGTGTAAATTGCATTAGCATTAACTAGATTATTGACTCTAGTGCAAGTGGGGGTCTGTAGGAGATATGCCCTAGAGGCAATAATAAATGTTATTGATTATCTCCCTGTTCATAATTAGGTTTATGTTCCATTTAATAACTGCTATGGTTCTCGAGTCTGTAAGAACCACGAGGCTCGGAGGAAGACTCATATGCACGTGTGGAATAATAAACGGTAAAATGTATTCCTAGTCTGGCCTCTAGGGCTAGCTCAAGTGTTGCATGATGGTTCTGTTTTCCTGATCATGGGCATGTCTATGCCAGCAACTTTGAGGGCACAATGTTAGAAGAACATTTGTGTTGAATCGACGCGAATTGATGTTATGCTATGAGATTCCTTCGTCACAAGTTAATTGTTAATAACACAGGGAAGTTAATGTTTGCATAATTCCTTAGACCATGAGAGTATCGAGTTTCTTCATACATGCTTCATGAACTTTGGTGTTTGTTAAACGTCATCCGTAAATGGGTGGCTATTACGGCGGCTTACTGGTTCATGGAAAAGTGTGTCAAGTAACTTGATAGCTCAAGATTGGGATTTGCTCCTCCGACGATGGAGAGATATCTCTGGGCCCTCTAGGTGTTACGGTATCCATCATCGTCTGGCCAGACACTTTGTGATTTGATCACGGGGATGCCGGAATACGGTAACGAGAAAAAAATAATAATACCGGTAACGAGGTAACTGGCATAGTGGACAAGTTGTTGACCCACGGGGATGCCGCCATGTCTCACCTCGGGTATTTGTAATATATCGCGAAGCAACAGGAATAGCACACGGCAACTGGTGGTTCACTCGAATATTCATTCGTGTGGGTATAGGGGTCAATATGGGTGTCCACGGCTCCGATGTTGATCATTGATCGGAAGGGGTTCCGGGTCATGTCTATACTTCACCAAACCTATAGGGTCACATGCTTAAGGGTCATCTATCTGCTGAATACTAGACAGGGAGTCCGAGAGAAAGTCTCCGGAAAAAGTTTCGGAGACAGCGGAAAAGTTGCGAAGGGAGAGGTCACCGGATGAGTTCCGGTGAAACCGAAATGTTGTTTCGAAGTATACCATTAAGTCAAAATGGTTTCGGCACACGCCTGGAAATTCTTGGAGGGTGCCAGAATTATTCTGGAAACTTCTGGGATTTTTCCGGAGAAAAACCTGGAAATGTTCCGGAGCTGTTGGAACCGCTTTGGTTGCTTTTCGCAGATGAAAATCACTAATCCGGAATTGTTTCGGAACGCGTCAAAAATTATTTTAGTGGGTACTGGAAATGTTCTAAGACCTACAGAAATATTTTCAGATTAAAAGGGCGCGGTAAAATGTTTTCATGAATAGTGAAAACACTATTTTGAATAGTGGAGACACTATACATAAATAGTGGAAACACTATATGTATATAGTGGAAACACTATTGTAAATAGTGGAAATTCTATTGTAAATAGTGGAAATACTATTAGGGGATGATGCAGGCGTGGTGATGTAGGCATGGTGATGCAGGCAACAGTATTTGGAGGCTTTCCCTTGATGCCCTTGTGGTGTGCTCACCTCATGGGCATTTTGGTAATTCCTGGTCCCACCCCACCCCTTGCCTTGGCCTATATAAGGAGGTGGAGAGGAGCTCTTCATGCTCACTCCTTACTCTCATACACAAGCCATGCATTATCTGGCATTCTCTCTCGCTCCCATGAAATAGTTTCGTAGAGCCGAAAGGTTATCTGTGTTCCGGCAGGAACTAGTTCTGGATGACGAAGCCCTGCCGGATAGATGATACCGTATGTGTGCAACTCTGTAGAGAGATCGTTGTTTTGGTCTTATTTCAAGAGTGCCTCCCGAAGGGCTGTCCGTGTGACCGTCCGAGCTTCGAAGGTCCTCCTAGAGGGCTGTCCGCGACACCGTCCGGGGGACTGTCCGACCGCCTCTCGGAAGGCTATCCGAGGGGTGGATGAGGGTATAAATCCTCGCGGTTGGGAGGTTGTAAATCCTAGCTGCGGGGATCTGCCCCGCCGATCGTCATCGACTCTACTTCAGCTGCGCTATGGGTCGGTAACGAAAAAGATCAAACCTTGTATGCAGTCTCCATAGTGGTCCTGGCCTGGTGCGTAGGTCAGAAATTTTTTGTTTTCTGCTGCGTTACCCTACAATGACACTATCCTCTTCGTGGTGGACAAGTTCTCCAAGTACGCTCACTTTGTGCCACTCTCCCACCCGTTTACTGCCTTGCAAGTTGCCAAGCTCTTCATGCGCGAGATATTTCGGCTCCATGGGCTGCCGTTGGCTATAATCTCAGATCGGGACAAAATCTTCACGAGCAATATCTGGCAAGAACTATTTCGTCTCTGCAAAACTAATATCAGGCTCAGCTCCTCGTACCATCCACAGACGGACGGCCAGACTGAGCGGGTTAACCAATGTTTGGAAAGCTATCTCCGATGCGCTGTCCATTCGTGCCCTGGCAACTGGTCCAAATGGCTAGCACTAGCGGAATACTGGTACAACACATCATTCCATTCGGCGCTCGGGCGGACACCATTCGAGGTCATTTATGGGCACCTTCCCAGGGTGTTTGGTATCACACAAGTGGATGAATGCTCCATGCTGGACTTGGCAGCGTGGTTGCAAGAGCGAGAGATCATGGTGCATGACTTGTAGCAACAGATAAAAAGGGCCCAGGACCAAATGAAGGCTCAAGCTGACAAAAAACGCACTGATCGAGAGTTCCAGGTGGGTGATGTAGTACTGCTGAAACTTCAACCTTTTATCCAATCATCGGTGGCCCAACGACCACACCAGAAGCTGGCATTCCGGTATTTTGGGCCCTACCGAGTCATAGCAGGGGTGGGTGCGGTTGCATACAAGCTACAGCTGCTGCCTTCCAACAAGATCCATGACGTGGTGCACGTGTCTCAACTGAAGAAAGCGGAAGGCGCCGAGATCCCGGTGAGTGATACATTGCCTCCTGACAATGCTATTCTGTAGGCAGAGCATGAACCAGAGACGGTGTTGGAAGAGAGGTTGGTTCGCGTGGGAGGCAGATCAAAGCTGCCTCTCCATGTCAAGTGGAGCAACCTGCCAGATGTGTTCTCAACTTGGGAAGATCCCAAAAACCTCCAGCTTCATTTCCCGCGATCTCCGCCTTGGGGACAAGGCGGCACTCAAGATGGGGGGATTGTCACGGCTGCTAGCGTGACCCCACGGGTCAGCGACACGGCTACATCGGCGGGTCCAGATGACACGGGGCGGGAGACTGGCAGGCCTGAGCTGGGCTGACCAGTGGACCAAGCATGAGGCCCTACTGTGTGTGTGTGGTGGTGTGGCCTGCATGCCTGGGTTAAAGAGAGTAGGTGAGCCGGTGAGCAGGGCATCGAGAAATATTGTAAACGAATCTGAAGAGAGAAATGAAGCTGCCCTTCGTCCTCCTCTACCGATCCCCTTTTCCCTGTTCCTCTCGCTCAGTTCTCCTAACCCTAGATTGAGGTCCATAACAATCCTCTGCACCAGCAAACTCCCTCATGCTGAATTGTAAGTTCTACTGAATTCCCTCGCAAATGCCCTGAATCTTAGTCCTACTAAAATGCCAATAATCAAATTAAACACTAGTACGGGTAAAGCCATATACATCTGGTCCACTCTGAAATCACACGGACAGAACAAATCTCAAGTTGCAAACCATGCACCTCCATGCTGGCTGCACATTTGCCTTCACAAACATAAGATTACAGTCTTAAGAGCCTTCAGAAGACCCTTCTTCAGTGATTGTGCTGCACAAACATAAGCAGAGTTAGCACCGAACCATAATTAATGAAAAAGCAAGGCAGCAAAGGGGATTACAGTCTTCCATGAGTGGGTCAAAATGTTTCTCGGGGATGTCCTTTATCTTAAGCCAGTTTGGACCTCCTTCTGTTTGACAAACCTTCATCAGCTTATCACTACACCAAGTAAGTTCAAACTTGTTGAGAGACTGTGGCAGTGTTGGAAATGACCGGATATTCATGCATGACTCGATCTCTAGTGTCTCAAGCGATGGGAGGTGCTCCATATTGCCTGGTAACGACCTCCATCTGCAGCACACAAGGTTCAGCCTACGAAGATGAGGAAAAGCTTCAAGATTAGGACCAGGTCCCACTTGACCCCAATATTCCAACTCAAGTTTTTGCAGGTCCTTTGGGCCATGGACCCATGGTACAGCTTACCCACCATCCAATCTGGGTACCTCGAGCCATAGTACTCCTCAACGCACATTCTTATCAAGCCCCGCAGGAGGGCACAAGCCCTCAAGTACCTCTGCTTGAACTTTTGAAGTGCGCCTTTTATTGTAACCACAAAAGGATAGTGTCAGTTCCGTTATCTTTTTCTGGGCAACTAGATTGGGTTCAAGAGCTTCCTCCTTGCTTTTAACATTTTCAAGGCCCCATATGCTCAGACTGCCACGAAGCTTGTGTAGGTCCCTAAGCTGCTTTATCTCATAACCATGTTTTTTACATACCGAGAAGAATGGTTTCCCCCTCCGATTTCCATTAAGGGAAACCAGCATCAAACTACAAGTACCAGTTCATTACAGAGATAACCGATCCAAAAGCTACCAGGGGCCACCTAACGCAACATACCAAAGCAAGCAAGCACAAAACCCACCAAAGGGAAATGTCACCCGCAACCAATGCCACTCATGCTGCAGCGACTTACCTACTAAGAGCAGGTCTATTACAGAATTAAAGCTAGAAACATCAAGAGCCAAAGCATAGGTGGAAGTCTATCGAGTCTGTTACTGCTTTGAAGTGAAGAATGCCACCACACATCAGTCCTGTAGTCGCGGCACATTATACCTCCACACCTGCATAGACCTGTAGACTTCACTTGCTACTCGTTCGAGCAGCTTTGACCCCAACTCTAGTTCCTTTTTGTTTTGTTCCTTTATGTACATAATAGACCATGCCATAATCCAATATGTCATCATTTGTCTATGTGTCATAGGATCATTATATGTTTTATGCTAAAAAATGACAGCATTATGACTCTTCCAAATAGCCCAAAACGTAGCTGATAAACCCACCAGAACTAATTTTCGTAATGTTTTTCTAAAGGTTTTAATCCACCCCCAAAGCATTCCTCAATTGAGGTGGGGATGGTTCTAAGTCCAAAAGTGCATTTCAATAAACTCCACATCAAAGAATCTTCCTTACTACAGAACACACAATCTTTAGTACATTTCCATCCTTTCCTACTCAAAGAATATTTAGTTAAACTGATTTTCTTGTTCATTAACCAAAGAAACACTTTAATTTTTGCAACTTTCACTTTGCACAAGAATTTTTGTGGATAATTGCAATTTTTAGCTACTAGTTTCCTATATAAGGATTTCATAGAAAAAATTATCAGCAGTGAGAGTCCACTCCACTCTATCTTCCGCCCTTCCAATTTCAACTGCTTCACATCTTCTTTTTAAATTGTTCCAAAGCTCTAGAGTTTATCCATATAAGATTCTTCTAAATCTAAACCCCAACCACCCTTTACTTATAGCCTCATCCATTGTTATATTACGATCAAAGCAGAGACTGTATAGCCTAGGATAGTCATCTTTTAAAGCATGATCATCTACCCAAATATCTTCCCAAAATCTAGTTCTTTTCCATCTCCCAGTTTCTTCCCAGCAAACCTATAAAAGAACTCTTTTACTTTCAGAAAGCTCCCCCAGATCTGGGAGTCTCCCTATTTTTTCTTCACCCTAGAAATACATCCATCAGGGACATATTTGTCCAATAGCACTTTTTGCCACAGGCCCTCCTCTTGTTCCATTTTTTCAAAACCATTTCACTAGCAGAGCTATATTCATAATTTCCAAATTTAGAATCCCCAGTCCCCCCACAATCCTTAGGGAGACAACATTCTTTCCACTTAACCAAATGTTTTTTTTTGTCTTCATCTTCTTGCCAAACTAATCTTGCTCTATAGAAATCAGCTTTCTTTCTTATACCTACTGGCAAGGGATAAAAGGACATCATAAACAGGGGCATGTTGGTTAAGCAGGCCTGAACTAGAGAAATCCTTCCTGTTATAGATGCTAGCAGCCTGCCTTTCCAACATCTACATCTACTCTCAATTTTCTCAACCACCCCATTCCAGTGTTTGTCTCTAATCCTAACATCAGACACAGGTAAACCCAAATACTTCTGTGGGAGATCTCCCATTTTACATGTAAAGATTTCATGATAAATTTTATTTCTGTCATTAGCTTTGCCTAATAGGAGCAATTCACTTTTATGAAAGTTGATTTTTAATCCAGACATTTGCTCAAAAGCACATAAAATGAATTTTAATTTTTTTGCACTTTCCACATCATCTTGCAATAGAAATATCGGATAATTGGTTTTATACCCTTTGTTGTGTCCCCCTCGTCAGTATTGCCCCTAGTTTCTGAAAACACGTGGTCTTGCCCAACCCACTTTGGTGTCTTGTACTTTTGCCCTTTGACCGTTTGACCGTCACTTTGAAAACTTCGTAACTAATTCATATTAAATCAGAAAAATGCAAATAAGATACCAAAATGTTCGAAAAAACATCACATGTATGTCAATGTCACTTGCATTCATGAGAAAATTGTTGGTAACTCCCTTATTCTCATTTCTCCCAAGTACACCTCTCACTATAACATTCTCTCCTGCCTGTTTTAAAATGATAGCCAAAGCATCAGCAGCTAAGTCAAAGAGAAAAGGGGACATTGCATCACCATGTCTCAGTCCTTTAAAACTTTTAAAGTATGGACCAATTCTATCATTAACTCTAATCCCCACATGTCCTCTTCTCATAGCTTTCATAAGGCAAGCACACCATTTATCTGGAAACCCTTTCATTTGCAACATTTTAATCACACACGATCATTTAATCTTGCCATATGCTTTCTCAAAGTCAACCTTGAAAATTAAGGCATCTTGTTTTTGTATATGCATAGAATTTAGGGTTCATGTAAAATCACCACTCCTTCCATTATATATCTCCCTTCACTACAAGAAATATGTTAATCCATGATGGTCCAAAGCCGTCATGGATAAGTGCAAAACCATCATCTAAGGACCACTGTGACGGATATGAAATTCGTCATGTATATCGTGTCATAATTTAACCTCTCGGCACACCGTGACGGATTGCGAAAACCGTCATGGATCCATGACAGTTTTTTGACCTTCACAGGATGCTGCTAGTAACGGCGTTACCGTGCTTGCCACGTCATGACATGACGTGGTTTGCCAGCATGGAAATGACATGGCAACCCATGTGGCAATCGGTCCAAACAGGATTTGGCCCATTATTTCAGCTATAGCTTGTGTGGTAACCAGCCCAATATTGGCCCACTTGTTTCAATTGTTGCCCATGTAATAGCCAGCCCAATACTGTTTTGGCTCAATCGTTCCAATCAAATCTGTACATCTTTTACCCATTACTTTCAACATATTTGTGCCCATATACATACTGAAATATCTGCTCATTATTTTAAAAACCAAATTACTAAAAACTAAATTACAAGGGTCCACTATGAAAATTAAAATCGCAAGCGCTCGCTGGAGGTCCTCCATGAAGGCGATCCTCGCCGTTTTGTTTGCGCTGCCCAGTACCCTGGGTGCGCGGTGGTGGGGAGGGGCCATGAGCATGAAGCCACAACTGTACACTGGATGTCGTGGTCCATGAGCAGAAACATGTGAACGACAGCACGATGCAGAGTTGAGCCGCCGCCGCCGCTCGGGAAGGGTACCCTGCCACAGGCCGCCGCTGCTCCGGAAGTGCAGGCCGCCTCCACGGCTCGGAAAGTGAAGGCCGCCACCGCCGCTCGGGAAGTTCAGGCCGCCCCACCGCCGGTCGGGATGTGGAGGCTGCCGCAGCTGGTCGGGAAAGGGAGGCCGCCGCAGCCGGTCGGGAAAGGGAGGCCGCCGCCGCCGCTCGGGAAGTGCAGGCCACCCCGCCGCCACTCGGGATGTGGAGGTCGGCACCCCCGGCCCGCTCGGGAAAGGGAGGTCGCCGCAGCCGCTCAGGAAGGGCAGGCCGTCACTACAGCTCAAGGAGTGGACGCCGCTGCTGCTCGGGAAGAGGATCCCGCCACAGGCCGCCGCCGCCGCTTGCGAAGACAAGGCCATAGCCGCTTGTATCAATGCAGTAATCAGAGGACTCGACCTGCAGATGAATGGGGAGGTGGGGCGGTGGAGATCAGCTGAGGTGGGAGAGAGGACGAGAGATGAATCGGGGGAGGTGGGACTGAGCGATTTCATTGCTCGGTGGAAGAGGGGCCCTTCTCGGGGGTGGAAGCACAAAGAAGAGAGAGCGGGATGCCCATCGTTGGATCTAGGAGGGATGGACGGTGCTAATGCTGGATCCGTGGGTAGGTCAGATGGACCAATCAGAAAGCGCCTTTCGCACAACACAGGATTCATCCCTCCTTAGATGAACACTAGCGGGCTTTGGTTTCCTTTAGCCCAGCAGCGAGTTTTACTGGCCCAGAATCGTTTTTCTATTTATTTTCTATATTTTTATGTTTGTTATTGTTTCTTGTTATGTTTTGCATTTCTTTTCTGTTTATATTTTTGGATTTCATTTAGATATGGAACATTAGTTTTGCGTATGTTCATAAATGTTTAATACACGGATATTCTTTTTTCAATACATGCTATTTCTTTTCATGTATAACTATATAACTTTAAACATATGATTATTTCTCAAAAATACACAAACATTTGATTTTTTACTTTACCTCATGTCGTGAAAAGGATGAAAAGGTCAGTTGACTGCTAGAGTTATTCGCACTTCTATTTTGTAGCCAATTGAGAAAATTTATTATAATATCTCAAATTTGTTAAAAAAATGTAATTTGGCGTGGAATTAAGGTATAGGTGCATAAGCTTGGCATATATATTTCAAAGGATTTCTTGAAAGTTTGATTATACGTTGTTCACAAATGGATACATCTCCGAGGATGTTCACCAATGAAAGCTTTGGGGAGGCTGAGACAGGCGTCGGGGCCTTCAGTGCGGCTGCAAGGGGTCGGGGAGAACTAAGGTGGATGAGGATGTGGCCGTGCAAGAGAAACATTTTTGCAGCTAGGTAACAAATTTCGATGTCTCCTGTCCAGAAGTACACATGCAAATCTCCTTTTCCCAGTGTAGGCTGAAACAATGCATTATTTACTCACATGACAATGAACCTCGCTCCATGGCAAAAAAAAACATTCTCTTGCCATGTTCACTTTCTAAGTTCTTGTACTATATTTTCAACCAACTATTCACATGGCAATTTCAATGCATTGACCAAGGCAAATGCGTTGTATTGACCATGGCCATGATTTTTTTTGCCTTGACTACATACATTGTGTTTTTCCTTTTTATATATGTTTATGCCATGGCAATTCTAAGTTTGTTTTCCTTTAGCTATAAACTATTCATGGCAAATTTGTCCATGTTCTTGCCATGTTCATCTTTCTAAGTTCTTGTACTATTTTTCAACAAACTACTCACATGGCAATATTATTGCATTGACCAAGGCAAATTTATTGCATTGACCATGGCAAATTCATAATTAGTCACATGGAAAATTAATAACATTTATTTCCTCAAACACGTCAAATTGCATAAAGCTTCATAATTTTTTATCTTTTTCAATGGAAAATATATGACAATTTTAATGTGTGCCAACTTAGGTTCAGACTTAATTGTTAAGCTTTTTTTTTAGTTATGGCAAAATGATACTTCCTCATGCATGGAAAAGCCAGGAAAAGAAAGAAAATAAGAAAAGAAATCAAGAAAAGAAAAGAAAAGAAATCAGAGAAAAGAAAAGAAAGAAATGAGAAAAAAGGAAAAGAAAAAAAAGGGCTGCCGAGTGCTTAGTGTCGGGCACTCGACACACATTTTGTGCATCTAAAAAAAGAAAATAAATTCTTTGCCGAGTCTACATCAGTTGAGGCAATAAAAACTTTAGAAGCTTTGCAAAAAGACTTGTATACCGCAGTATTTTTAAAGTTCATGTTTTTATTTGTATTTTTTATATTATTTTTTTCTGTTTGAAAAAAGAAATGTAAGAAAAAATTACAATTGCCATACAACTTAAATAAAGTATTAGTGCATTTGAAAAAAAAATGTTCAACATGTTTTTGAAAAATATTTCACGTGTATTAAAAGTTTCATGGACGTCATTCGTTTCTTTTTCCTTTAAATCAATTTATACACTTTATTTATTGAAAAAAGATTTCACATTCAATTGGGCTGAAATTCCCAGTCCAAGCTCACGATTTTCTGTGTGTTTCCATTATTCGTTTTATGTGCTTTACAATTTTAATTTTTTTGGATTTTTGTTTTTTCTGTTCATTTTTTTATTCATTTTCAATGTTTTTCAAAATACATGTCAACTTTATCCAATAGACATTGTACATTTTTCGTATGCACACGTAACATTTTTTGATACACGTTGAACATTTTTCAAATACGTGATGATTTTTTTAAATACATGTTTTAATATTTTTTGAAAAAATATTAAACATTTTTAAATACAAGTAGGACGTTTTTGTTAATTGCACGAAACATTCTTTCACACAAATATGATTGTTAGAAGCTACAGGTACCTGGTTCGACCTGCAGCCTTAGAAGTGTGGTTGTATATACTTTAATAATGAAAAAGTCCCATTCATATCACAACAATATAGTTGCCAAGTAACTTGATAGCTCAAGATTGGGATTTGCTCCTCCGACGATGGAGAGATTTCTCTGGGCCCTCTAGGTGTTACGGTATCCATCATCGTCTGGCCAGACACTTTGTGATTTGATCACGGGGATGCCGGAATACGGTAACGAGAAAAAAATAATAATACCGGTAACGAGGTAACTGGCATAGTGGACAAGTTGTTGACCCACGGGGATGCCGCCATGTCTCACCTCGGGTATTTGTAATATATCGCGAAGCAACAGGAATAGCACACGGCAACTGGTGGTTCACTCGAATATTCATTCGTGTGGGTATAGGGGTCAATATGGGTGTCCACGGCTCCGATGTTGATCATTGATCGGAAGGGGTTCCGGGTCATGTCTATACTTCACCGAACCTATAGGGTCACACGCTTAAGGGTCATATATCTACTGAATAATAGACAGGGAGTCTGAGAGAAAGTCTCCGGAAAAAGTTTCGGAAACAGCGGAAAAGTTCCGAAGAGAGAGGTCACCGGATGAGTTCCGGTGAAACCGAAAAGTTGTTTCGGAATATACCATTAAGTCAAAATGGTTTCGGAACACGCCTGGAAATTCTTCGAGGGTGCCAGAATTGTTCTGGTAACTTCTGGGATTTTTCTGGAGAAAAACCTGGAAATGTTCCGGAGCTGTCGGAACCGCTTTGGTTGCTCTTCGCAGATGAAAATCACTAATCCGGAATTGTTTCGGAATGCGTCCAAAATTATTTTAGTGGGTACTAGAAATGTTCTAAGACCTATAGAAATATTTTTGGATTAAAAGGGCGTGGTAAAATGTTTTCATTAATAGTGAAAACACTATTTTAAATAGTGGAGACACTATATATAAATAGTGGAAACACTATATGTGTATAGTGTAAAAACACTGTTGTAAATAGTGGAAATACTATTAGGGGATGATGCAGGCATGGTGATGCGGGCATAGTGATGCAGGCATGGTGATGCTGGCAACACTATTTGGAGGCTTTCCCTTTATGCCCTTGTGTTGTGCTCACCTCATGGGCATTTTGGTAATTCCTGGTCCCACCCCACCCCTTGCCTTGGCCTATATAAGGAGGTGGAGAGGAGCTCTTCATCCACACTCCTTACTCTCATACACAAGCCATGCATTATCTGGCATTCTCTCTCCCTCCCACGAAATAGTTTCGTAGAGCCGAAACGCTGTCTGGTTTCTGGCAGGAACTAGTTCTAGACGGCGAAGCCCTGCCAGATATATGATAACGTATGTGTGCAACTCTGTAGAGAGATCATTGTTTCGGTCTTAGTTCGAGAGTGCCTCCCGAAGGGCTGTCCGTGTGACCGCCCGAGTTTTGAAGGTCCTCTCGGAGGCCTGTCCACGACACCGTCCGGGGGACTGTCCGATCGCCTCCCGGAAGGCTGTCCGAGGGGCGGATGAGGGTATACATCCTCGCAGTTGGGAGGTTGTAAATCCTAGCTGCGGGGATCTGCACCGCCGATCTTCATCGACTCTACTTCCGCTGCGCTACGAGTCGGTAACGAAAAAGATCAAACCTTGTATGCAGTCTCCATAGTGGTCCTGGGCTGGTGCATAGGTCAGAAAATTTTTGTTTTCTGTTGCGTTACCCTACAGTGGCATCATGAGCCGTGCTATGCGTAGATGCAGGTTGCAATCTAGAATACATAGAGATGTATGGGTGTTGCACAATATAATTAGGTAGTAGATGAGTTCTATTACTGAAAATTATTTGTGCGGGTAGCAGATGAAATCTGTTATCCGATGTTCTTGTTGCTTCCCTGGAATTTGCATATTTCTGATCTTGATAACAGCATGGTGGAGTTTCAATGTTCTGGCAATCCACGATCCTAATTGATCAACGAAGTGCTAACCGTTCATTGAATTCCACCGTAGTTAAAAAGAAACATGAAATTTCGCAGACGAAAGGGCAATGCAGATATGATCTGCACGGGGGTCATGCGTACGACGAACTTCGGCATGGGGCTTGATATTTTATTATCTCGTGTTTCAGACACCCCGCATTGTTTATCTAGCGACTTGGATAATCATGCTTGATGATGAACGTTGGTAGCTTCGGTTTGTTTCGAAACCTTAGAAGCCACGAAAAACAAGTTTTTGTATGAACCGATTAGAGGCGTCTAACTTGGTTTTGCAGGATGGTTTGCATGTGCATGTGATGTGGTATAGCAGTGCTCATATTAATTTGATTATGTATGAGATGACTATACAATGTAAATTAACATGACCTGCGTGTCATGATTCGGCATGATGGCTGGAGCCATATGATTGTCACTTTAATGACCTGCGTGTCAACCTTAAGTAATGCATTATTTTATTAGCTATAGAGATAGCAATATTATCTGGTGCATCGACAAGGTGGTGGCAATCTTCGCGAAGGTGAACACCGACGCGAATGCCGAAGACGAAGAAATACAAGACTTCTCTGTCAGAAAGGGCTATACCATATCATGCTATTATGAATTGCCTGAGATGTTTATCCCTTATGATGCACCCTTTTTGATTGCACGGTAGTCGCTTTTTATTAGGGTGATCTCTCACAAAAATATCAAGTAGTTAGTGTTCTCCCAAGTGTAGCACCGTCACGGCACCTAACTTTTCGGAGTGCGTCATGTTTCCATGAGTACAAACGATTAGGGATGTGTGAGGCGGGTGAGTTGAGACCTCGCAGCAAGATCACTTGGTTGTCTTGACGTTCTAGCTTGAAAGTCCTGAGCTCGGAATACGCCCATCGAAAGATGAACAAGAGTCACATAGAGATGTGATCGGCATGTTGGCCTACCGATTGAAATTTCCGTCATCAGTGATGTTCCCATCAATGGCGTGGAATTGAAATGCGGATCTTGAATCACTCACAATCAATTATGAGAGATATTGATTTGAGTGGGAGTGCACTATTGAATTAACTTGTTTAATTCTCAGTGCAATTAATTTTGAACACTGTCTAAGTGTGATTTGCTAATAGTTGTAGAATAATGGCTCGCGTTTCCACCTTCCCTGTTAAAATTGAATAGATGTTAAATATCTTGTTAAACCTTTACGGTTGGAAACATAATGTGAGGATTGTCCTCAAGAATGCCGAGAAGGACTTTGTCCTATCGCATACTTTCGGTATTCTCCCGCTAATGCTATGGACCATGTGACTCTCGTCCTTCGATCCAAAAGCTAGAATTCTATTACGGTCAAAGTGCAATATGTTTTGCTTCCATGAGACCCGAACTTCAAAAGTTTGGGATAGTTATATGATATTCATGGAACTGAAAATCTTTTTCAGATACAAACAAAGCAATGTTTGTTTGCAAACTATTAGTAAAGGTGTTTACTATGCATTAGACTAATAAGAGAGGGATCCGGAAGAACGCCTGTCATATGATGAAAGGTGAATAAAACAACAACTTAAAGAGAAAGGAAGTGTCCGAAGGGTGTTAGTGAAACTTTCATGCCTAGGAAGTCCGGGGCTAACGCCACTCTTAAGTTGGGTGCTTCTTCTGAGAGTAGGAGAAATACTGAAAGTTAAACTGTTGGAAGTATAAAGGCAGAAAGAAAGAAGACTGGAATATCCAGCTCATGTATGAATGTCATACAAGTTTTTGATGTATAGAAGGCTGGTCAAAGATATAGTTCTTGGGAATTATGGTTAAACCTGTTAATCACTAATTCTTGGGTATTGTGAGTTAATCACAAAGATACCCGCTCGATTGCATTCTGTTGCAACTCAATGTAAGAACTACTATGGCCTGAAAGACTAGCCAGGAATGAGGTTTAGGTATACACAGGGAACATAGTAAATGTTACTATACCTTCCATCGGTGTATTACCGTCTGTATTTATTTTCATAATTCATTTAGAGTTTCACAAACTCTAGCCCATTGCATAAGGTATCTTGCAAGAAAGTTGTTCATAAGAGAACTATTGATGTTCGATGTTATGAATAACACAAGGGCCATACTTTCATTATGAATGAGATGTATGTTATGAATATTGATAATAATACATTACCTCTGGGTTTATTTTCATAATTTATTTTAGAGTTTCATACACTCTAGCCCATTGCACAATGTTTGTTGCAAAAGAGTTGTTCATAAAAACAACAATTGTTGTTCAGTATTATGAATAACATGAAGGGCCATGCTTCCATCCAAGATTGGATGTATGTTATGAATATTGATGGTAATATGATACATCCATAACACTGACGCTAAATGTCGGAACACTAAAATAATACCACAAAAGTGTGACAGTACATTTGGTCACATTGGAGAAACCCGCATGGAAAATTCCATTATGATGGATTTTGAAGTCGTTTGATTTTGAATCATCTGACATTTGCAAATTTCCTCCGAAAAGTTAAGTGACTGAAATACCGTTCACAGGCCATAAGGAACGAACAACAAACTTATTGGTGATCATACATTTGATATGTGTAGTCCGATAAATGTTGCAAGTAGTGGATTTACTATCTTCAGAAATGACTCAAGTAGATATATGGATATTTGCTTGATGAGACGTAAGTCTGGATCTTTTGAAATCATTCGAAAGGTTTTCAAAAATGAAGTAGAAGTTATTATAACAAGAAAATTATGTTTCTACAATTCGATTGCAGAAAGGAACATTTGAGTTACAAGTTTAGCGAATGTCTGATGAGTTGTGAAAGGAGTTTCATAACTTGCACCTCCCGGAACACCACTGCAAGTAGAAATTCCGTGAAGATGTAATCAAACCATTCATGAAATGGTAAGATCAAAGATGACACAAATAAATTTACCATTATCCCTTTTCAAGTGATGCTTTAGAGACTGCAGCTTTTACACTGAAAAGAGCTCCATCAGGTCTGTTGAAATGATGCCATGGTACAGTATGCCCAACCATGTTATATCTTTTCTTAACATTTGGAATATGGGACTTGTGTAAAAGGTTACAAACCTATTCCAAATCAGACAAGTGCAACTTTGTAGGTTATCCCAAGTAATTGGGTATTCCCCCACCGCTATACCGAGGCAAAGGATTTTGCCACAAAATGGTATGCTTTTAAAGAGAATAGTTCTTGCAAAAGGTGAGTGGGAGGACAGTGCAACTCGACGAGATAACCAATATCTTCGTCATCAGATCAAAGGAAAGGAACCTTGGAAGTGATTCCGGAGTTTCCTACTGCGATTGATACGGAAGTCTCTACAATAAAATGTATGCACTTCGATCAAACTTGCAGCTGAACCACGTAGGCAAGGCTCGTGCAAACCTCTCAGGTGCGCCAATGAGATATTGTTGTTAGACAATAGTATACCTACGATACACAAGGAAGCGTTGATGGGCCCTGACTCCAGAATTGGCTAAATGCCAATACAATCCGAGATAGTCTCCATACAAATGTTTCAAGATTAAAATCATGATACACCTTTCGGAAGACTTAGAGTCTGATGAATATTTATGGAACTAAAAACTGATACGGATAAAAATGTTTTATCCATAAAGCTCGACTTGTTGCAATAACAATTTCAAGGAGTTGACTACGATGAGGTTGTTTCACCGTAGCGATGCTTAAAGTCGGTTCAGGTTGAACTAGCAATTAATACATATTTCAATCATGAGATATGAAATATGGATGATGAAAGGATTCCCATCTGATGGAAATGAAACCAAGGACTTGCATGTGTTACAGTCCAAGGTATTTTGTCATTCAAGAGGATGCTAGTGAGTGTGCAAACTTCAGAGTTCCAGCGAGGGACAGAAGAGAGCAAAATGGAGTTGGAATCTTCGTGTTTTGATGAAATGGTTAAAAGGGTTTTGACTTCATCAATGGGTAACGAAGATACTTGTGATTCAAATAAAGTAAGTGGGAGCATAATAATATTTCTAAACACGTTGTGTGCTTGACACATTGTTAGATGGAAATAAATTTCTTGACACGAATTAGGACTTCATTTGAAAATAGTTTTTCGATGAAGTGCTTGGGCTAAACAGCCTTGATATTAGGCATGATAATCTATGGAGATAGATTTACCTAATGGGGCTGAGCAAAGATACATATTGACAAGATGGTAAAACTTTTTAGCATTTAAAACACCAAGGAGTGATTCTTGCCGAAGTCACATGGAAAGAGTTTTTTGCAAGACTCGGTATCCCAAAAACACTGATGAGCAAAATACATGATGGAGATTCCACACACCTTCGTGTTTGGATTAATCATGTATTCCATGGTATGTAAAAACAACCAGATTTGTCCAATACTCCAAAGTTGTTGCGAGTATAGATACCAAAGTGATCAAAGTATTGATCATGGGACAACAGTGAAAAATGCCATTGAGTACTGGAGTAGTACTGATGACATGTTTTCTCGCCAACAGAGATTATGAAGTGCTCGTTGTAAGTAATTACATTGATACAGTCTTCATCAATGCTCCATGCGATTTTTATTTAAGTTAAGGTTTTTTTGTGTAATACACAATATGGTGGCATGGTAGTTGGAAATTATTCCAAACAGGTTACTGTGGCGAATTCTATAACAAATGACTAAGTATGTTGACGCTTTAGAAGCAACAAATCAGTTGTTGAATCATATCGTTCATTCATGAACTTAGTATGGTTCCAAGATGGCTTTGGTCAATGGGTCACTATTGCAGATAGTTGCTCCGTAGCTCAGTCTGAGGAATCAGGTTTCGACCAATGATTCACACATATGCAAAGCCAAGTCCACACAAATTATGAATTTTGTCAAAGCGTGAAAACGCGAGGATATGCAAAGATACACACGGAGCTGAAGTCGTCAGATCCGTTGGACATCAGGCTATACCACAAGCGAAGCATATTTACACCGTTGTGCCACAGGTGTAAATTGCATTAGCATTAACTAGATTATTGACTCTAGTGCAAGTGGGGGTCTGTAGGAGATATGCCCTAGAGGCAATAATAATTGTTATTGATTATCTCCCTGTTCATAATTAGGTTTATGTTCCATTTAATAACTACTATGGTTCTCGAGTCTGTAATAACCACGAGGCTCGGAGGAAGACTCATATGCACGTGTGGAATAATAAACGGTAAAATGTATTCCTAGTCTGGCCTCTAAGGCTAGCTCAAGTGTTGCATGATGGTTCTGTTTTCCTGATCATGGGCATGTCTATGCCAGCAACTTTGAGGGCACAATGTTAGAAGAACATTTGTGTTGAATCGACGCGAATTGATGTTATGCTATGAGATTCCTTCGTCACAAGTTAATTGTTAATAACACAGGGAAGTTAATATTTGCATAATTCCTTAGACCATGAGAGTATCGAGTTTCTTCATACATGCTTCATGAACTTTGGTGTTTGTTAAACGTCATCCGTAAATGGGTGGCTATTACGGCGGCTTACTGGTTCATGGAAAAGTGTGTCAAGTAACTTGATAGCTCAAGATTGGGATTTGCTCCTCCGACGATGGAGAGATTTCTCTGGGCCCTCTAGGTGTTACGGTATCCATCATCGTCTGGCCAGACACTTTGTGATTTGATCACGGGGATGCCGGAATACGGTAACGAGAAAATAATAATAATACCGGTAACGAGGTAACTAGCATAGTGGACAAGTTGTTGACCCACGGGGATGCCGCCATGTCTCACCTCGGGTATTTGTAATATATCGCGAAGCAACAGGAATAGCACACGGCAACTGGTGGTTCACTCGAATATTCATTCGTGTGGGTATAGGGGTCAATATGGGTGTCCACGGCTCCGATGTTGATCATTGATCGGAAGGGGTTCCGGGTCATGTCTATACTTCACCGAACCTATAGGGTCACACGCTTAAGGGTCATATATCTACTGAATAATAGACAGGGAGTGTGAGAGAAAGTCTCCGGAAAAAGTTTCGGAAACAGCGGAAAAGTTCCGAAGAGAGAGGTCACCGGATGAGTTCCGGTGAAACCGAAAAGTTGTTTCGGATTATACCATTAAGTCAAAATGGTTTCGGAACACGCCTGGAAATTCTTCGAGGGTGCCAGAATTGTTCTGGTAACTTCTGGGATTTTTCCGGAGAAAAACCTGGAAATGTTCCGGAGCTGTCGGAACCGCTTTGGTTGCTCTTCGCAGATGAAAATCACTAATCCGGAATTGTTTCGGAATGCGTCCAAAATTATTTTAGTGGGTACTAGAAATGTTCTAAGACCTATAGAAATATTTTTGGATTAAAAGGGCGTGGTAAAATGTTTTCATTAATAGTGAAAACACTATTTTAAATAGTGGAGACACTATATATAAATAGTGGAAACACTATATGTGTATAGTGTAAAAACACTATTGTAAATAGTGGAAATACTATTAGGGGATGATGCAGGCATGGTGATGCGGGCATAGTGATGCTGGCATGGTGATGCTGGCAACACTATTTGGAGGCTTTCCCTTTATGCCCTTGTGTTGTGCTCACCTCATGGGCATTTTGGTAATTCCTGGTCCCACCCCACCCCTTGCCTTGGCCTATATAAGGAGGTGGAGAGGAGCTCTTCATCCTCACTCCTTACTCTCATACACAAGCCATGCATTATCTGGCATTCTCTCTACCTCCCACGAAATAGTTTCGTAGAGCCGAAACGCTGTCTGGTTTCTGGCAGGAACTAGTTCTAGACGGCGAAGCCCTGCCAGATATATGATAACGTATGTGTGCAACTCTGTAGAGAGATCATTGTTTCGGTCTTAGTTCGAGAGTGCCTCCCGAAGGGCTGTCCGTGTGACCGCCCGAGTTTTGAAGGTCCTCTCGGAGGCCTGTCCACGACACCGTCCGGGGGACTGTCCGATCGCCTCCCGGAAGGCTGTCCGAGGGGCGGATGAGGGTATACATCCTCGCAGTTGGGAGGTTGTAAATCCTAGCTGCGGGGATCTGCACCGCCGATCTTCATCGACTCTACTTCCGCTGCGCTACGAGTCGGTAACGAAAAAGATCAAACCTTGTATGCAGTCTCCATAGTGGTCCTGGGCTGGTGCATAGGTCAGAAAATTTTTGTTTTCTGTTGCGTTACCCTACAGTGGCATCATGAGCCGTGCTATGCGTAGATGCAGGTTGCGATCTAGAATACATAGAGATGTATGGGTGTTGCACAATATAATTAGGTAGTAGATGAGTTCTATTACTGAAAATTATTTGTGCGGGTAGCAGATGAAATCTGTTATCCGATGTTCTTGTTGCTTCCCTGGAATTTGCATATTTCTGATCTTGATAACAGCATGGTGGAGTTTCAATGTTCTGGCAATCCACGATCCTAATTGATCAACGAAGTGCTAACCGTTCATTGAATTCCACCGTAGTTAAAAAGAAACATGAAATTTCGCAGACGAAAGGGCAATGCAGATATGATCTGCACGGGGGTCATGCGTATGACGAACTTCGGCATGGGGCTTGATATTTTATTATCTCGTGTTTCAGACACCCCGCATTGTTTATCTAGCAACTTGGATAATCATGCTTGATGATGAACGTTGGTAGCTTCGGTTTGTTTCGAAACCTTAGAAGCCACGAAAAACAAGTTTTTGTATGAACCGATTAGAGGCGTCTAACTTGGTTTTGCAGGATGGTTTGCATGTGCATGTGATGTGGTATAGTAGTGCTCATATTAATTTGATTATTTATGAGATGACTATACAATGTAAATTAACATGACCTGCGTGTCATGATTCGGCATGATGGCTGGAGCCATATGATTGTCACTTTAATGACCTGCGTGTCAACCTTAAGTAATGCATTATTTTATTAGCTATAGAGATAGCAATATTATCTAGTGCATCGACAAGGTGGTGGCAATCTTCGCGAAGGTGAACACCGACGCGAATGCCGAAGACGAAGAAATACAAGACTTCTCTGTCAGAAAGGGCTATACCATATCATGCTATTATGAATTGCCTGAGATGTTTATCCCTTATGATGCACCCTTTTTGATTGCGCGGTAGTCGCTTTTTATTAGGGTGATCTCTCACAAAAATATCAAGTAGTTAGTGTTCTCCCAAGTGTAGCACCGTCACGGCACCTAACTTTTCGGAGTGCGTCATGTTTCCATGAGTACAAACGATTAGGGATGTGTGAGGCGGGTGAGTTGAGACCTCGCAGCAAGATCACTTGGTTGTCTTGACGTTCTAGCTTGAAAGTCCTGAGCTCGGAATACGCCCATCGAAAGATGAACAAGAGTCACGTAGAGATGTGATCGGCATGTTGGCCTACCGATTGAAATTTCCGTCATCAGTGATGTTCCCATCAATGGCGTGGAATTGAAATGCGGATCTTGAATCACTCACAATCAATTATGAGAGATATTGATTTGAGTGGGAGTGCACTATTGAATTAACTTGTTTAATTCTCAGTGCAATTAATTTTGAACACTGTCTAAGTGTGATTTGCTAATAGTTGTAGAATAATGGCTCGCGTTTCCACCTTCCCTGTTAAAATTGAATAGATGTTAAATATCTTGTTAAACCTTTACGGTTGGTAACATAATGTGAGGATTGTCCTCAAGAATGCCGAGAAGGACTTTGTCCTATCGCATACTTTCGGTATTCTCCCGCTAATGCTATGGACCATGTGACTCTCGTCCTTCGATCCAAAAGCTAGAATTCTTTTACGGTCAAAGTGCAATATGTTTTGCTTCCATGAGACCCGAACTTCAAAAGTTTGGGATAGTTATATGATATTCATGGAACTGAAAATCTTTTTCAGATACAAACAAAGCAATGTTTGTTTGCAAACTATTAGTAAAGGTGTTTACTATGCATTAGACTAATAAGAGAGGGATCCAGAAGAACGCCTGTCATATGATGAAAGGTGAATAAAACAACAACTTAAAGAGAAAGGAAGTGTCCGAAGGGTGTTAGTGAAACTTTCATGCCTAGGAAGTCCGGGGCTAACGCCACTCTTAAGTTGGGTGCTTCTTCTGAGAGTAGGAGAAATACTGAAAGTTAAACTGTTGGAAGTATAAAGGCAGAAAGAAAGAAGACTGGAATATCCAGCTCATGTATGAATGTCATACAAGTTTTTGATGTATAGAAGGCTGGTCAAAGATATAGTTCTTGGGAATTATGGTTAAACCTGTTAATCACTAATTCTTGGGTATTGTGAGTTAATCACAAAGATACCCGCTCGATTGCATTCTGTTGCAACTCAATGTAAGAACTACTATGGCCTGAAAGACTAGCCAGGAATGAGGTTTAGGTATACACAGGGAACATAGTAAATGTTACTATACCTTCCATCGGTGTATTACCGTCTGTATTTATTTTCATAATTCATTTAGAGTTTCACAAACTCTAGCCCATTGCATAAGGTATCTTGCAAGAAAGTTGTTCATAAGAGAACTATTGATGTTCGATGTTATGAATAACACAAGGGCCATACTTTCATTATGAATGAGATGTATGTTATGAATATTGATAATAATACATTACCTCTGGGTTTATTTTCATAATTTATTTTAGAGTTTCATACACTCTAGCCCATTGCACAATGTTTGTTGCAAAAGAGTTCTTCATAAAAACAACAATTGTTGTTCTGTATTATGAATAACATGAAGGGCCATGCTTCCATCCAAGATTGGATGTATGTTATGAATATTGATGGTAATATGATACATCCATAACACTGACGCTAAATGTCAGAAGACTAAAATAATACCACACAAGTGTGACAGTACATTTGGTCACATTGGAGAAACCCGCATGGAAAATTCCATTATGATGGATTTTGAAGTCGTTTGATTTTGAATCATCTGACATTTGCAAATTTCCTCCGAAAAGTTAAGTGACTGAAATACCGTTCACAGGCCATAAGGAACGAACAACAAACTTATTGGTGATCATACATTTGATATGTGTAGTCCGATAAATGTTGCAAGTAGTGGATTTACTATCTTCAGAAATGACTCAAGTAGATATATGGATATTTGCTTGATGAGACGTAAGTCTGGATCTTTTGAAATCATTCGAAAGGTTTTCAAAAATGAAGTAGAAGTTATTATAACAAGAAAATTATGTTTCTACAATTCGATTGCAGAAAGGAACATTTGAGTTACAAGTTTAGCGAATGTCTGATGAGTTGTGAAAGGAGTTTCATAACTTGCACCTCCCGGAACACCACTGCAAGTGGAAAGTCCGTGAAGATGTAATCAAACCATTCATGAAATGGTAAGATCAAAGATGACACAAATAAATTTACCATTATCCCTTTTCAAGTGATGCTTTAGAGACTGCGGCTTTTACACTGAAAAGAGCTCCATCAGGTCTGTTGAAATGATGCCATGGTACAGTATGCCCAACCATGTTATATCTTTTCTTAACATTTGGAATATGGGACTTGTGTAAAAGGTTACAAACCTATTCCAAATCAGACAAGTGCAACTTTGTAGGTTATCCCAAGTAATTCGGTATTCCCCCACCGCTATACCGAGGCGAAGGATTTTGCCACAAAATGGTATGCTTTTAAAGAGAATAGTTCTTGCAAAAGGTGAGTGGGAGGACAGCGCAACTCGATGAGATAACCAATATCTTCGTCATCAGATCAAAGGAAAGGAACCTAGGAAGTGATTCCGGAGTTTCCTACTGCGATTGATACGGAAGTCTCTACAATAAAATGTATGCACTTCGATCAAACTTGCAGCTGAACCACGTAGGCAAGGCTCGTGCAAACCTCTCAGGTGCGCCAATGAGATATTGTTGTTAGACAATAGTATACCTACGATACACAAGGAAGCGTTGATGGGCCCTGACTCCAGAATTGGCTAAATGCCAATACAATCCGAGATAGTCTCCATACAAATGTTTCAAGATTAAAATCATGATACACCTTTCCGAAGACTTAGAGTCTGATGAATATTTATGGAACTAAAAACTGATACGGATAAAAATGTTTTATCCATAAAGCTCGACTTGTTGCAATAACAAGTTCAAGGAGTTGACTACGATGAGGTTGTTTCACCGTAGCGATGCTTAAAGTCGGTTCAGGTTGAACTAGCAATTAATACATATTTCAATCATGAGATATGAAATATGGATGATGAAAGGATTCCCATCTGATGGAAATGAAACCAAGGACTTGCATGTGTTACAGTCCAAGGTATTTTGTCATTCAAGAGGATGCTAGTGAGTGTGCAAACTTCAGAGTTCCAGCGAGGGACAGAAGAGAGCAAAATGGAGTTGGAATCTTCGTGTTTTGATGAAATGGTTAAAAGGGTTTTGACTTCATCAATGGGTAACGAAGATACTTGTGATTCAAATAAAGTAAGTGGGAGCATAATAATATTTCTAAACACGTTGTGTGCTTGACACATTGTTAGATGGAAATAAATTTCTTGACACGAATTAGGACTTCATTTGAAAATAGTTTTTCGATGAAGTGCTTGGGCTAAACAGCCTTGATATTAGGCATGATAATCTATGGAGATAGATTTACCTAATGGGGCTGAGCAAAGATACATATTGACAAGATGGTAAAACTTTTTAGCATTTAAAACACCAAGGAGTGATTCTTGCCGAAGTCACATGGATAGAGTTTTTTTGCAAGACTCGGTATCCCAAAAACACTAATGAGCAAAATACATGATGGAGATTCCACACACCTTCGTGTTTGGATTAATCATGTATTCCATGGTATGTAAAAACAACCAGATTTGTCCAATACTCCAAAGTTGTTGCGAGTATAGATACCAAAGTGATCAAAGTATTGATCATGGGACAACAGTGAAAAATGCCATTGAGTACTGGAGTAGTACTGATGACATGTTTTCTCGCCAACAGAGATTATGAAGTGCTCGTTGTAAGTAATTACATTGATACAGTCTTCATCAATGCTCCATGCGATTTTTATTTAAGTTAAGGTTTTTTTGTGTAATACACAAGATGGTGGCACGGTAGTTGGAAATTATTCCAAACAGGTTACTGTGGCGAATTCTATAACAAATGACTAAGTATGTTGACGCTTTAGAAGCGACAAATCAGTTGTTGAATCATATCGTTCATTCATGAACTTAGTATGGTTCCAAGATGGCTTTGGTCAATGGGTCACTATTGCAGATAGTTGCTCCGTAGCTCAGTCTGAGGAATCAGGTTTCGACCAATGATTCACACATATGCAAAGCCAAGTCCACACAAAATATGAATTTTGTCAAAGCGTGAAAACGCGAGGATATGCAAAGATACACATGGAGCTGAAGTCGTCAGATCCGTTGGACATCAGGCTATACCACAAGCGAAGCATATTTACACCGTTGTGCCACAGGTGTAAATTGCATTAGCATTAACTAGATTATTGACTCTAGTGCAAGTGGGGGTCTGTAGGAGATATGCCCTAGAGGCAATAATAAATGTTATTGATTATCTCCCTGTTCATAATTAGGTTTATGTTCCATTTAATAACTGCTATGGTTCTCGAGTCTGTAAGAACCACGAGGCTCGGAGGAAGACTCATATGCACGTGTCGAATAATAAACGGTAAAATGTATTCCTAGTCTGGCCTCTAGGGCTAGCTCAAGTGTTGCATGATGGTTCTGTTTTCCTGATCATGGGCATGTCTATGCCAGCAACTTTGAGGGCACAATGTTAGAAGAACATTTGTGTTGAATCGACGCGAATTGATGTTATGCTATGAGGTTCCTTCGTCACAAGTTAATTGTTAATAACACAGGGAAGTTAATGTTTGCATAATTCCTTAGACCATGAGAGTATCGAGTTTCTTCATACATGCTTCGTGAACTTTGGTGTTTGTTAAATGTCATCCGTAAATGGGTGGCTATTACGGCGGCTTACTGGTTCATGGAAAAGTGTGTCAAGTAACTTGATAGCTCAAGATTGGGATTTGCTCCTCCGACGATGGAGAGATATCTCTGGGCCCTCTAGGTGTTACGGTATCCATCATCGTCTGGCCACACACTTTGTGATTTGATCACGGGGATGCCGGAATACGGTAACGAGAAAAAAAAAATAATACCGGTAACGAGGTAACTGGCATAGTGGACAAGTTGTTGACCCACGGGGATGCCGCCATGTCTCACCTCGGGTATTTGTAATATATCGCGAAGCAACAGGAATAGCACACGGCAACTGGTGGTTCACTCGAATATTCATTCGTGTGGGTATAGGGGTCAATATGGGTGTCCACAGCTCCGATGTTGATCATTGATCGGAAGGGGTTCCGGGTCATGTCTATACTTCACCAAACCTATAGGGTCACATGCTTAAGGGTCATCTATCTGCTGAATACTAGACAGGGAGTCCGAGAGAAAGTCTCCGGAAAAAGTTTCGGAGACAGCGGAAAAGTTGCGAAGGGAGAGGTCACCGGATGAGTTCCGGTGAAACCGAAATGTTGTTTCGAAGTATACCATTAAGTCAAAATGGTTTCGGCACACGCCTGGAAATTCTTGGAGGGTGCCAGAATTATTCTGGAAACTTCTGGGATTTTTCCGGAGAAAAACCTGGAAATGTTCCGGAGCTGTTGGAACCGCTTTGGTTGCTTTTCGCAGATGAAAATCACTAATCCGGAATTGTTTCGGAACGCGTCAAAAATTATTTTAGTGGGTACTGGAAATGTTCTAAGACCTACAGAAATATTTTCAGATTAAAAGGGCGCGGTAAAATGTTTTCATGAATAGTGAAAACACTATTTTGAATAGTGGAGACACTATACATAAATAGTGGAAACACTATATGTATATAGTGGAAACACTATTGTAAATAGTGGAAATTCTATTGTAAATAGTGGAAATACTATTAGGGGATGATGCAGGCGTGGTGATGTAGGCATGGTGATGCAGGCAACAGTATTTGGAGGCTTTCCCTTGATGCCCTTGTGGTGTGCTCACCTCATGGGCATTTTGGTAATTCCTGGTCCCACCCCACCCCTTGCCTTGGCCTATATAAGGAGGTGGAGAGGAGCTCTTCATCCTCACTCCTTACTCTCATACACAAGCCATGCATTATCTGGCATTCTCTCTCGCTCCCATGAAATAGTTTCGTAGAGCCGAAAGGTTATCTGGGTTCCGGCAGGAACTAGTTCTGGATGACGAAGCCCTGCCGGATAGATGATACCGTATGTGTGCAACTCTGTAGAGAGATCGTTGTTTTGGTCTTATTTCAAGAGTGCCTCTCGAAGGGCTGTCCGTGTGACCGTCCGAGCTTCGAAGGTCCTCCCAGAGGGCTGTCCGCGACACCGTCCGGGGGACTGTCCGACCGCCTCTCGGAAGGCTATCCGAGGGGTGGATGAGGGTATAAATCCTCGCGGTTGGGAGGTTGTAAATCCTAGCTGCGGGGATCTGCCCCGCCGATCGTCATCGACTCTACTTCAGCTGCGCTATGGGTGGGTAACGAAAAAGATCAAACCTTGTATGCAGTCTCCATAGTGGTCCTGGCCTGGTGCGTAGGTCAGAAATTTTTTGTTTTCTGCTGCGTTACCCTACAATGACACTATCCTCTTCGTGGTGGACAAGTTCTCCAAGTACGCTCACTTTGTGCCACTCTCCCACCCGTTTACTGCCTTGCAAGTTGCCAAGCTCTTCATGCGCGAGATATTTCGGCTCCATGGGCTGCCGTTGGCTATAATCTCAGATCGGGACAAAATCTTCACGAGCAATATCTGGCAAGAACTATTTCGTCTCTGCAAAACTAATATCAGGCTCAGCTCCTCGTACCATCCACAGACGGACGGCCAGACTGAGCGGGTTAACCAATGTTTGGAAAGCTATCTCCGATGCGCTGTCCATTCGTGCCCTGGCAACTGGTCCAAATGGCTAGCACTAGCGGAATACTGGTACAACACATCATTCCATTCGGCGCTCGGAGGCATAATAAATTTCTAAACACGTTGTGGGCTTGACACATTGTTAGATGGAAAAAATTTCTTGACACGAATTAGGCTTCATTTGAAAATAGTTTTCGATGAAGTGCTTGGGCTAAACAGCCTTGATATTAGCATGATAATCTATGGAGATTAGATTTACCTAATGGGGCTGAGCACACAGATACATATTGACACAGATGGTAAAACTTGTACGCATTTAAAACACCAAGGAGTGACGTGGCCGAGTCACATGGATAGAGTTTGTTGCAAGACTCGGCTATCCAAAAAAGCAAATAATGAGCAAAAATACATCGATGGAGATTCCACACACCTTCGGTGTTGGATTAATCATGTATTCCATGGTATGTAAAAACAACCCAGATTGTCCATACTCCAAAGTTGTGCGAGTGATAGATACCCAGTGATCAAAGTATTGATCAGGGGACAACAGTGGAAAAATGACATTGATACTGGCGTAGTACTGATGACATGTTTCTCGCCAACAGAGATATGACGTGCTCGTGTAAAGTAATTACATGGATACAAGTCTCATAATGCTCCATAGCGATGAGTCTTTACTGTAGTTAAAGGTTTTTTTGTGTATACCACATAGAATCGGTGGCACCTGTCGTTTAGTTGGAAATTATTCAAACAGGGTTACGTGGCGAATTCTATAACAAATGATAAGTCTGTTGACGCCTTTAGAAGCCGACCCAAACTCAGTGTTGAATCATATCGTTCATTCATGAATTTAGTATGGTTCTCCAAGGATGGCTTAGTGTCAAAGGGGGTCACCTATTGAGATAGTTGCTCCGGCTTAGCTCAGTTCGAGGAATCAGGTTTCGACAATGATTCAAAACTATGCAACGCCCATAGTCACACAAAATATTGAATTTGTCAAAGCGTGAAAACGCGAGGATATGCAAAGATACACATGGAGCTTGAAGTCGTCAGGATCCGTTGGACAATAGGCTCTACCACCAGCGAGAGCATATTTACACCGTTGTGCCACAGGTGGAAATCTGCATAGCATAGTCTTACTAGATTATGACAGCTAGTGCAGTGGGGGTCTGTAGGAGATAGCCTGTCATATGATGAAAGGTGAATAAAACAACAACTTAAAGAGAAAGGAAGTGTCCGAAGGGTGTTAGTGAAACTTTCATGCCTAGGAAGTCCGGGGCTAACGCCACTCTTAAGTTGGGTGCTTCTTCTGAGAGTAGGAGAAATACTGAAAGTTAAACTGTTGGAAGTATAAAGGCAGAAAGAAAGAAGACTGGAATATCCAGCTCATGTATGAATGTCATACAAGTTTTTGATGTATAGAAGGCTGGTCAAAGATATAGTTCTTGGGAATTATGGTTAAACCTGTTAATCACTAATTCTTGGGTATTGTGAGTTAATCACAAAGATACCCGCTCGATTGCATTCTGTTGCAACTCAATGTAAGAACTACTATGGCCTGAAAGACTAGCCAGGAATGAGGTTTAGGTATACACAGGGAACATAGTAAATGTTACTATACCTTCCATCGGTGTATTACCTTCTGTATTTATTTTCATAATTCATTTAGAGTTTCACAAACTCTAGCCCATTGCATAAGGTATCTTGCAAGAAAGTTGTTCATAAGAGAACTATTGATGTTCGATGTTATGAATAACACAAGGGCCATACTTTCATTATGAATGAGATGTATGTTATGAATATTGATAATAATACATTACCTCTGGGTTTATTTTCATAATTTATTTTAGAGTTTCATACACTCTAGCCCATTGCACAATGTTTGTTGCAAAAGAGTTGTTCATAAAAACAACAATTGTTGTTCAGTATTATGAATAACATGAAGGGCCATGCTTCCATCCAAGATTGGATGTATGTTATGAATATTGATGGTAATATGATACATCCATAACACTGACGCTAAATGTCGGAAGACTAAAATAATATAACACAAGTGTGACAGTACATTTGGTCACATTGGAGAAACCCGCATGGAAAATTCCATTATGATGGATTTTGAAGTCGTTTGATTTTGAATCATCTGACATTTGCAAATTTCCTCCGAAAAGTTAAGTGACTGAAATACCGTTCACAGGCCATAAGGAACGAACAACAAACTTATTGGTGATCATACATTTGATATGTGTAGTCCGATAAATGTTGCAAGTAGTGGATTTACTATCTTCAGAAATGACTCAAGTAGATATATGGATATTTGCTTGATGAGACGTAAGTCTGGATCTTTTGAAATCATTCGAAAGGTTTTCAAAAATGAAGTAGAAGTTATTATAACAAGAAAATTATGTTTCTACAATTCGATTGCAGAAAGGAACATTTGAGTTACAAGTTTAGCGAATGTCTGATGAGTTGTGAAAGGAGTTTCATAACTTGCACCTCCCGGAACACCACTGCAAGTGGAAAGTCCGTGAAGATGTAATCAAACCATTCATGAAATGGTAAGATCAAAGATGACACAAATAAATTTACCATTATCCCTTTTCAAGTGATGCTTTAGAGACTGCGGCTTTTACACTGAAAAGAGCTCCATCAGGTCTGTTGAAATGATGCCATGGTACAGTATGCCCAACCATGTTATATCTTTTCTTAACATTTGGAATATGGGACTTGTGTAAAAGGTTACAAACCTATTCCAAATCAGACAAGTGCAACTTTGTAGGTTATCCCAAGTAATTCGGTATTCCCCCACCGCTATACCGAGGCAAAGGATTTTGCCACAAAATGGTATGCTTTTAAAGAGAATAGTTCTTGCAAAAGGTGAGTGGGAGGACAGTGCAACTTGACGAGATAACCAATATCTTCGTCATCATATCAAAGGAAAGGAACCTTGGAAGTGATTCCGGAGTTTCCTACTGCGATTGATACGGAAGTCTCTACAATAAAATGTATGCACTTCGATCAAACTTGCAGCTGAACCACGTAGGCAAGGCTCGTGCAAACCTCTCAGGTGCGCCAATGAGATATTGTTGTTAGACAATAGTATAACTACGATACACAAGGAAGCGTTGATGGGCCCTGACTCCAGAATTGGCTAAATGCCAATACAATCCGAGATAGTCTCCATACAAATGTTTCAAGATTAAAATCATGATACACCTTTCCGAAGACTTAGAGTCTGATGAATATTTATGGAACTAAAAACTGATACGGATAAAAATGCTTTATCCATAAAGCTTTATCCATAAAGCTCGACTTGTTGCAATAACAAGTTCAAGGAGTTGACTACAATGAGGTTGTTTCACCGTAGCGATGCTTAAAGTCGGTTCAGGTTGAACTAGCAATTAATACATATTTCAATCATGAGATATGAAATATGGATGATGAAAGGATTCCCATCTGATGGAAATGAAACCAAGGACTTGCATGTGTTACAGTCCAAGGTATTTTGTCATTCAAGAGGATGCTAGTGAGTGTGCAAACTTCAGAGTTCCAGCGAGGGACAGAAGAGAGCAAAATGTAGTTGGAATCTTCGTGTTTTGATGAAATGGTTAAAAGGGTTTTGACTTCATCAATGGGTAACGAAGATACTTGTGATTCAAATAAAGTAAGTGGGAGCATAATAATATTTCTAAACACGTTGTGTGCTTGACACATTGTTAGATGGAAATAAATTTCTTGACACGAATTAGGACTTCATTTGAAAATAGTTTTTCGATGAAGTGCTTGGGCTAAACAGCCTTGATATTAGGCATGATAATCTATGGAGATAGATTTACCTGATGGGGCTGAGCAAAGATACATATTGACAAGATGGTAAAACTTTTTAGCATTTAAAACACCAAGGAGTGATTCTTGCCGAAGTCACATGGAAAGAGTTTTTTTGCAAGACTCGGTATCCCAAAAACACTGATGAGCAAAATACATGATGGAGATTCCACACACCTTCGTGTTTGGATTAATCATGTATTCCATGGTATGTAAAAACAACCAGATTTGTCCAATACTCCAAAGTTGTTGCGAGTATAGATACCAAAGTGATCAAAGTATTGATCATGGGACAACAGTGAAAAATGCCATTGAGTACTGGAGTAGTACTGATGACATGTTTTCTCGCCAACAGAGATTATGAAGTGCTCGTTGTAAGTAATTACATTGATACAGTCTTCATCAATGCTCCATGCGATTTTTATTTAAGTTAAGGTTTTTTTGTGTAATACACAATATGGTGGCACGGTAGTTGGAAATTATTCCAAACAGGTTACTGTGGCGAATTCTATAACAAATGACTAAGTATGTTGACGCTTTAGAAGCGACAAATCAGTTGTTGAATCATATCGTTCATTCATGAACTTAGTATGGTTCCAAGATGGCTTTGGTCAATGGGTCACTATTGCAGATAGTTGCTCCGTAGCTCAGTCTGAGGAATCAGGTTTCGACCAATGATTCACACATATGCAAAGCCAAGTCCACACAAAATATGAATTTTGTCAAAGCGTGAAAACGCGAGGATATGCAAAGATACACATGGAGCTGAAGTCGTCAGATCCGTTGGACATCAGGCTATACCACAAGCGAAGCATATTTACACCGTTGTGCCACAGGTGTAAATTGCATTAGCATTAACTAGATTATTGACTCTAGTGCAAGTGGGGGTCTGTAGGAGATATGCCCTAGAGGCAATAATAAATGTTATTGATTATCTCCCTGTTCATAATTAGGTTTATGTTCCATTTAATAACTGCTATGGTTCTCGAGTCTGTAAGAACCACGAGGCTCGGAGGAAGACTCATATGCACGTGTGGAATAATAAACGGTAAAATGTATTCCTAGTCTGGCCTCTAGGGCTAGCTCAAGTATTGCATGATGGTTCTGTTTTCCTGATCATGGGCATGTCTATGCCAGCAACTTTGAGGGCACAATGTTAGAAGAACATTTGTGTTGAATCGACGCGAATTGATGTTATGCTATGAGGTTCCTTCGTCACAAGTTAATTGTTAATAACACAGGGAAGTTAATGTTTGCATAATTCCTTAGACCATGAGAGTATCGAGTTTCTTCATACATGCTTCATGAACTTTGGTGTTTGTTAAACGTCATCCGTAAATGGGTGGCTATTACGGCGGCTTACTGGTTCATGGAAAAGTGTGTCAAGTAACTTGATAGCTCAAGATTGGGATTTGCTCCTCCGACGATGGAGAGATATCTCTGGGCCCTCTAGGTGTTACGGTATCCATCATCGTCTGGCCAGACACTTTGTGATTTGATCACGGGGATGCCGGAATACGGTAACGAGAAAAAAATAATAATACCGGTAACGAGGTAACTGGCATAGTGGACAAGTTGTTGACCCACAGGGATGCCGCCATGTCTCACCTCGGGTATTTGTAATATATCGCGAAGCAACAGGAATAGCACACGGCAACTGGTGGTTCACTCGAATATTCATTCGTGTGGGTATAGGGGTCAATATGGGTGTCCACGGCTCCGATGTTGATCATTGATCGGAAGGGGTTCCGGGTCATGTCTATACTTCACCAAACCTATAGGGTCACATGCTTAAGGGTCATCTATCTGCTGAATACTAGACAGGGAGTCCGAGAGAAAGTCTCCGGAAAAAGTTTCGGAGACAGCGGAAAAGTTGCGAAGGGAGAGGTCACCGGATGAGTTCCGGTGAAACCGAAATGTTGTTTCGAAGTATACCATTAAGTCAAAATGGTTTCGGCACACGCCTGGAAATTCTTGGAGGGTGCCAGAATTATTCTGGAAACTTCTGGGATTTTTCCGGAGAAAAACCTGGAAATGTTCCGGAGCTGTTGGAACCGCTTTGGTTGCTTTTCGCAGATGAAAATCACTAATCCGGAATTGTTTCGGAACGCGTCAAAAATTATTTTAGTGGGTACTGGAAATGTTCTAAGACCTACAGAAATATTTTCAGATTAAAAGGGCGCGGTAAAATGTTTTCATGAATAGTGAAAACACTATTTTGAATAGTGGAGACACTATACATAAATAGTGGAAATACTATATGTATATAGTGGAAACACTATTGTAAATAGTGGAAATTCTATTGTAAATAGTGGAAATACTATTAGGGGATGATGCAGGCGTGGTGATGTAGGCATGGTGATGCAGGCAACAGTATTTGGAGGCTTTCCCTTGATGCCCTTGTGGTGTGCTCACCTCATGGGCATTTTGGTAATTCCTGGTCCCACCCCACCCCTTGCCTTGGCCTATATAAGGAGGTGGAGAGGAGCTCTTCATGCTCACTCCTTACTCTCATACACAAGCCATGCATTATCTGGCATTCTCTCTCGCTCCCATGAAATAGTTTCGTAGAGCCGAAAGGTTATCTGGGTTCCGGCAGGAACTAGTTCTGGATGACGAAGCCCTGCCGGATAGATGATACCGTATGTGTGCAACTCTGTAGAGAGATCGTTGTTTTGGTCTTATTTCAAGAGTGCCTCCCGAAGGGCTGTCCGTGTGACCGTCCGAGCTTCGAAGGTCCTCCCAGAGGGCTGTCCGCGACACCGTCCGGGGGACTGTCCGACCGCCTCTCGGAAGGCTATCCGAGGGGTGGATGAGGGTATAAATCCTCGCGGTTGGGAGGTTGTAAATCCTAGCTGCGGGGATCTGCCCCGCCGATCGTCATCGACTCTACTTCAGCTGCGCTATGGGTCGGTAACGAAAAAGATCAAACCTTGTATGCAGTCTCCATAGTGGTCCTGGCCTGGTGCGTAGGTCAGAAATTTTTTGTTTTCTGCTGCGTTACCCTACAATGACACTATCCTCTTCGTGGTGGACAAGTTCTCCAAGTACGCTCACTTTGTGCCACTCTCCCACCCGTTTACTGCCTTGCAAGTTGCCAAGCTCTTCATGCGCAAGATATTTCGGCTCCATGGGCTGCCGTTGGCTATAATCTCAGATCGGGACAAAATCTTCACGAGCAATATCTGGCAAGAACTATTTCGTCTCTGCAAAACTAATATCAGGCTCAGCTCCTCGTACCATCCATAGACGGACGGCCAGACTGAGCGGGTTAACCAATGTTTGGAAAGCTATCTCCGATGCGCTGTCCATTCGTGCCCTGGCAACTGGTCCAAATGGCTAGCACTAGCGGAATACTGGTACAACACATCATTCCATTCGGCGCTCGGGCGGACACCATTCGAGGTCATTTATGGGCACCTTCCCAGGGTGTTTGGTATCACACAAGTGGATGAATGCTCCATGCTGGACTTGGCAGCGTGGTTGCAAGAGCGAGAGATCATGGTGCATGACTTGTAGCAATAGATAAAAAGGGCCCAGGACCAAATGAAGGCTCAAGCTGACAAAAAACGCACTGATCGAGAGTTCCAGGTGGGTGATGTAGTACTGCTGAAACTTCAACCTTTTATCCAATCATCGGTGGCCCAACGACCACACCAGAAGCTGGCATTCCGGTATTTTGGGCCCTACCGAGTCATAGCACGGGTGGGTGCGGTTGCATACAAGCTACAGCTGCTGCCTTCCAACAAGATCCATGACGTGGTGCACGTGTCTCAACTGAAGAAAGCGGAAGGCGCCGAGATCCCGGTGAGTGATACATTGCCTCCTGACAATGCTATTCTGTAGGCAGAGCATGAACCAGAGACGGTGTTAGAAGAGAGGTTGGTTCGCGTGGGAGGCAGATCAAAGCTGCCTCTCCATGTCAAGTGGAGCAACCTGCCAGATGTGTTCTCAACTTGGGAAGATCCCAAAAACCTCCAGCTTCATTTCCCGCGATCTCCGCCTTGGGGACAAGGCGGCACTCAAGATGGGGGGATTGTCACGGCTGCTAGCGTGACCCCACGGGTCAGCGACACGGCTACATCGGCGGGTCCAGATGACACGGGGCGGGAGACTGGCGGGCCTGAGCTGGGCTGACCAGTGGACCAAGCATGAGGCCCTACTGTGTGTGTGTGGTGGTGTGGCCTGCATGCCTGGGTTAAAGAGAGTAGGTGAGCCGGTGAGCAGGGCATCGAGAAATATTGTAAACGAATCTGAAGAGAGAAATGAAGCTGCCCTTCGTCCTCCTCTACCGATCCCCTTTTCCCTGTTCCTCTCGCTCAGTTCTCCTAACCCTAGATTGAGGTCCATAACAATCCTCTGCACCAGCAAACTCCCTCATGCTGAATTGTAAGTTCTACTGAATTCCCTCGCAAATGCCCTGAATCTTAGTCCTACTAAAATGCCAATAATCAAATTAAACACTAGTACGGGTAAAGCCATATACATCTGGTCCACTCTGAAATCACACGGACAGAACAAATCTCAAGTTGCAAACCATGCACCTCCATGCTGGCTGCACATTTGCCTTCACAAACATAAGATTACAGTCTTAAGAGCCTTCAGAAGAGCCTTCTTCAGTGATTGTGCTGCACAAACATAAGCAGAGTTAGCACCGAACCATAATTAATGAAAAAGCAAGGCAGCAAAGGGGATTACAGTCTTCCATGAGTGGGTCAAAATGTTTCTCGGGGATGTCCTTTATCTTAAGCCAGTTTGGACCTCCTTCTGTTTGACAAACCTTCATCAGCTTATCACTACACCAAGTAAGTTCAAACTTGTTGAGAGACTGTGGCAGTGTTGGAAATGACCGGATATTCATGCATGACTCAATCTCTAGTGTCTCAAGCGATGTGAGGTGCTCCATATTGCCTGGTAACGACCTCCATCTGCAGCACACAAGGTTCAGCCTACGAAGATGAGGAAAAGCTTCAAGATTAGGACCAGGTCCCACTTGACCCCAATATTCCAACTCAAGTTTTTGCAGGTCCTTTGGGCCACGGACCCATGGTACAGCTTACCCACCATCCAATCTGGGTACCTCGAGCCATAGTACTCCTCAACGCACATTCTTATCAAGCCCCGCAGGAGGGCACACGCCCTCAAGTACCTCTGCTTGAACTTTTGAAGTGCGCCTTTTATTGTAACCACAAAAGGATAGTGTCAGTTCCGTTATCTTTTTCTGGGCAACTAGATTGGGTTCAAGAGCTTCCTCCTTGCTTTTAACATTTTCAAGGCCCCATATGCTCAGACTGCCACGAAGCTTGTGTAGGTCCCTAAGCTGCTTTATCTCATAACCATGTTTTTTACATACCGAGAAGAATGGTTTCCCCCTCCGATTTCCATTAAGGGAAACCAGCATCAAACTACAAGTACCAGTTCATTACAGAGATAACCGATCCAAAAGCTACCAGGGGCCACCTAACGCAACATACCAAAGCAAGCAAGCACAAAACCCACCAAAGGGAAATGTCACCCGCAACCAACGCCACTCATGCTGCAGCGACTTACCTACTAAGAGCAGGTCTATTACAGAATTAAAGCTAGAAACATCAAGAGCCAAAGCATAGGTGGAAGTCTATCGAGTCTGTTACTGCTTTGAAGTGAAGAATGCCACCACACATCAGTCCTGTAGTCGCGGCACATTATACCTCCACACCTGCATAGACCTGTAGACTTCACTTGCTACTCGTTCGAGCAGCTTTGACCCCAACTCTAGTTCCTTTTTGTTTTGTTCCTTTATGTACATAATAGACCATGCCATAATCCAATATGTCATCATTTGTCTATGTGTCATAGGATCATTATATGTTTTATGCTAAAAAATGACAGCATTATGACTCTTCCAAATAGCCCAAAACGTAGCTGATAAACCCACCAGAACTAATTTTCGTAATGTTTTTCTAAAGGTTTTAATCCACCCCCAAAGCATTCCTCAATTGAGGTGGGGATGGTTCTAAGTCCAAAAGTGCATTTCAATAAACTCCACATCAAAGAATCTTCCTTACTACAGAACACACAATCTTTAGTACATTTCCATCCTTTCCTACTCAAAGAATATTTAGTTAAACTGATTTTCTTGTTCATTAACCAAAGAAACACTTTAATTTTTGCAACTTTCACTTTGCACAAGAATTTTTGTGGATAATTGCAATTTTTAGCTACTAGTTTCCTATATAAGGATTTCATAGAAAAAATTATCAGCAGTGAGAGTCCACTCCACTCTATCTTCAGCCCTTCCAATTTCAACTGCTTCACATCTTCTTTTTAAATTGTTCCAAAGCTCTAGAGTTTATCCATATAAGATTCTTCTAAATCTAAACCCCAACCACCCTTTACTTATAGCCTCATCCATTGTTATATTACGATCAAAGCAGAGACTGTATAGCCTAGGATAGTCATCTTTTAAAGCATGATCATCTACCCAAATATCTTCCCAAAATCTAGTTCTTTTCCATCTCCCAGTTTCTTCCCAGCAAACCTATAAAAGAACTCTTTTACTTTCAGAAAGCTCCCCCAGATCTGGGAGTCTCCCTATTTTTTCTTCACCCTAGAAATACATCCATCAGGGACATATTTGTCCAATAGCACTTTTTGCCACAGGCCCTCCTCTTGTTCCATTTTTTCAAAACCATTTCACTAGCAGAGCTATATTCATAATTTCCAAATTTAGAATCCCCAGTCCCCCCACAATCCTTAGGGAGACAACATTCTTTCCACTTAACCAAATGTTTTTTTTTGTCTTCATCTTCTTGCCAAACTAATCTTGCTCTATAGAAATCAGCTTTCTTTCTTATACCTACTGGCAAGGGATAAAAGGACATCATAAACAGGGGCATGTTGGTTAAGCAGGCCTGAACTAGAGAAATCCTTCCTGTTATAGATCCTAGCAGCCTGCCTTTCCAACATCTACATCTACTCTCAATTTTCTCAACCACCCCATTCCAGTGTTTGTCTCTAATCCTAACATCAGACACAGGTAAACCCAAATACTTCTGTGGGAGATCTCCCATTTTACATGTAAAGATTTCATGATAAATTTTATTTCTGTCATTAGCTTTGCCTAATAGGAGCAATTCACTTTTATGAAAGTTGATTTTTAATCCAGACATTTGCTCAAAAGCACATAAAATGAATTTTAATTTTTTTGCACTTTCCACATCATCTTGCAATAGAAATATCGGATAATTGGTTTTATACCCTTTGTTGTGTCCCCCTCGTCAGTATTGCCCCTAGTTTCTGAAAACACGTGGTCTTGCCCAACCCACTTTGGTGTCTTGTACTTTTGCCCTTTGACCGTTTGACCGTCACTTTGAAAACTTCATAACTAATTCATATTAAATCAGAAAAATGCAAATAAGATACCAAAATGTTCGAAAAAACATCACATGTATGTCAATGTCACTTGCATTCATGAGAAAAGTGTTGGTAACTCCCTTATTCTCATTTCTCCCAAGTACACCTCTCACTATATCATTCTCTCCTGCCTGTTTTAAAATGATAGCCAAAGCATCAGCAGCTAAGTCAAAGAGAAAAGGGGACATTGCATCACCATGTCTCAGTCCTTTAAAACTTTTAAAGTATGGACCAATTCTATCATTAACTCTAATCCCTACATGTCCTCTTCTCATAGCTTTCATAAGGCAAGCACACCATTTATCTGGAAACCCTTTCATTTGCAACATTTTAATCACACACGATCATTTAATCTTGCCATATGCTTTCTCAAAGTCAACCTTGAAAATTAAGGCATCTTGTTTTTGTATATGCATAGAATTTAGGGTTCATGTAAAATCACCACTCCTTCCATTATATATCTCCCTTCACTACAAGAAATATGTTAATCCATGATGGTCCAAAGCCGTCATGGATAAGTGCAAAACCATCATCTAAGGACCACTGTGACGGATTTGAAATTCGTCATGTATATCGTGTCATAATTTAACCTCTCGGCACACCGTGACGGATTGCGAAAACCGTCATGGATCCATGACAGTTTTTTGACCTTCACAGGATGCTGCTAGTAACGGCGTTACCGTGCTTGCCACGTCATGACATGACGTGGTTTGCCAGCATGGAACTGACATGGCAACCCATGTGGCAATCGGTCCAAACAGGATTTGGCCCATTATTTCAGCTATAGCTTGTGTGGTAACCAGCCCAATATTGGCCCACTTGTTTCAATTGTTGCCCATGTAATAGCCAGCCCAATACTGTTTTGGCTCAATCGTTCCAATCAAATCTGTACATCTTTTACCCATTACTTTCAACATATTTGTGCCCATATACATACTGAAATATCTGCTCATTATTTTAAAAAAAATTACTAAAAACTAAATTACAAGGGTCCACTATGAAAATTAAAATCGCAAGCGCTCGCTGGAGGTCCTCCATGAAGGCGATCCTCGCCGTTTTGTTTGCGCTGCCCAGTACCCTGGGTGCGCGGTGGTGGGGAGGGGCCATGAGCATGAAGCCACAACTGTACACTGGATGTCGTGGTCCATGAGCAGAAACATGTGAACGACAGCACGATGCAGAGTTGAGCCGCCGCCGCCGCTCGGGAAGGGTACCCTGCCACAGGCCGCCGCTGCTCCGGAAGTGCAGGCCGCCTCCACGGCTCGGAAAGTGAAGGCCGCCACCGCCGCTCGGGAAGTTCAGGCCGCCCCGCCGCCGGTCGGGATGTGGAGGCTGCCGCAGCTGGTCGGGAAAGGGAGGCCGCCGCAGCCGGTCGGGAAAGGGAGGCCGCCGCCGCCGCTCGGGAAGTGCAGGCCACCCCGCCGCCACTCGGGATGTGAGGTCTGCCCCCCTGCCCGCTCGGGAAAGGGAGGTCGCCGCAGCCGCTCAGGCGGGCAGGCCCGTCACTACAGTCTCAAGGAGTGGACGCCGCTGCTGCCGGACGAGGATCCCGCCACGGCCGCCTCGCCGCTTGCGAAGACAAGTCCATAGCCGCTTGTATCAATGCAGTATCGGAGGACTCGACCTGTAGATGATGTGGAGGTGGGGCGGTGGAGATCAGCTGAGGTGGGAGAGAAGGAGAGAGATGAATCGGGAGGTGGACTGAGCGATTTCATTGCTCGGTGGAAGAGGGCCCTTCTCGGGGTGAAGCACAATGAAGAGAGAGCTGGATTCCCTCGTTTGGATCTAGGAGGGATGGACGGTGCCTAATGCTGGATCCGTGGTAGGTCAGATGGACCAATCCGAAAGCGCCTTTTCGCACAACACCGGATTCATCCCTCCTTAGATGAACACTACCGGGCTTTTGGTTTCCTTTTTAGCCCAGCAGCGTTTTTACGGCCCATAATCTTTTTTTCTATTTATTTCTATAATTTTTATGTTTGTTATTGTTTCTTGTTTGGTCTTGCTTTCTTTTCTGTTTAATATTTTTGGATTCTTTAGATTTGGAACATTCTTTGCGTAGTTCTAAATGTTTTAATACCGGATATTCCTTTTCAATACATGCTATTTCTTTTCATGTAAACTATATACTTTAAACTATGATTATTTCTCAAAATACACACCATGTGATTTTTTCTTTACCTCATGTCGTGAAAGGATGAAAAGGTCAGTTGACTGCTAATGTTATTCGCACTCCTATTTTTTTAGCCAATTGGAAAATTATTATAATATCGCAAATTTGTTAAAAAATGTAATTGGGCGTGGAATTTACGGTATAGGTGCATAAGCTTGTCATAATATTTCCAAAGGATTTCTTGAAAGTTTGATTCTACGTTGTTCACAAATGGATACATCTCCGAGGATGTTCACCATGAAAGCTTTGGGAGGGCTGAGACAGGCGGTGGGGCCTCAGTGCGGGCAGGGTCGGGAGAAACTAAGGTGATGGGATGTGGCCGGGTGCAAGAGAAACATTTTTGTCAGCTAGGTACAAATTTCGATGTCTTCTGTCCAGAAGTACACATGCAAATCTCCTTTTCCCAGTGTAGGCTGAACATGCATTATTACTCCCCATGACAAATGAACCTCGCTCCATGCAAAAAAACATCTCTTGCATGTTCACTTTCTAGTTCTTTGACTATATTTTCCAACCAACTATTCACATGGCCATTTCAATTCATTGACCAAGGCACTGCGTTGTTGACCATGGCCATGATTTTTTTTGCCTTGACTACATACAGTGTGTTTTCCTTTTATTATGTTATGCCATGGCAATCTAAGTTTGTTTTCCCTTTAGCTATAAACTAATTCATGCAAATTTGTCCATGTTCCTTGCCATGTTCAATCTTTCTAAGTTCTTGTTACTATTTTCACAAACTACTCACATGGCCAATATTTTGCATTGACCAAGGCAATTTATGGCATTGACCATGGCAATTCAAATTAGTCACATGGAAAATTAATAACATTTATTCCTCAAAACTCAATTGCATTAAAGCTTCATATTTTTTATCTTTTTTCATGGAAATATATGACAATTTTACTTATGTGTCCACTTAGTTCAGACTAATTGTTAAGCTTTTTTTTAGTTATGCAATGATACTTCCTCCTGCATGGAAAAGCCAGGAAAAAAGAAAATAGAAAAAACTCAAGAAAAGAAAAGAAAAGAAATCCAGATAAAGAAAAGAAAGAATGAAAAAAAGGAAAGAAAAAAAAGGGCTGCCGAGTGCTTAGTGTCGGGCACTCACACACATTTTGTGGCATCTAAAAAAAGAAAATAAATTCTTTGCCGAGTCTAACATCAGTTTGGGCAATAAACTTTAGAAGCTTTGAAAAAAGACCTGTATACCGCAGTCTTTTTCAAGTTCATGTTTTTATTGTATTTTTTATATTATTTTTTTCTGTTTGAAAAAGAAATGTAAAGAAAAAATTACAATGCCATACACTTAAATAAGTATTAGTGCATTTGAAAAAAACAATGTTCAACATGTTTTTGAAATATTTCACGGTATTAAAAGTTTCATGGACGTCATTCGTTTCTTTTTCCTTTAAAGTCACTTTTACACTTTTGATGGTATTGAAAAAAGATTTCACATTCCATTGGGCTGAAATTCCCAGCCAAGCTCACGATTTTCTGTGTGTTTTCCATTATTCGTTTTATGTGCTTTACAATGTTAATTTTTTTTGGATTTTTGTTTTTTCTGTTCATTTTTTTTATTCTTTTCAATGTTTTTACAAAATACATGTCAACTTTATCCAATAGACCTTGTACATTTTTCGATGCACACGTACATTTTTTGATACACGTAACATTTTTCGAAAAAAAAATACGTGATGATTTTTTTAAATACATGTTTTAAATCGTTTTTGAAAAAAATAAACATTTTTAAAATACAAGTAGGACGTTTTTTTTGTTAATTGCACGAAACATTCTTTCACCCAAATTGATTGTTAGCTACAGTTACCTGGTTGCGACCGCAGCCTTAAAAGTGTGGTTGTATATCTTAAAATGAAAAAGTCATTCATATCACAACATATAGTTGCCAAGTGGGAAGTGCTAATGCTTAAAATTCATGTCTCGGGTTTGAGTTTCCATTTTATGTGTTGTTCCGTTTTTAATTAAAACATGCGGCGTTACCCCTATTTCACATTTACTATAACCATATATTTTATTTTTCTCACAAAAAAACATATATTTTGTTTTTGTTAGAGTTTTCAATGATTTTAGAGATGATTGATATTTTTTTATAGTTAGGAATTATGTGTGCCTACTGGAGGTAATGCCATTTTGATGTATATGCAAGTCAAATAAGGTATAAACATTCATTTTTTATCAGCAATATGTTTAGCTTAGCTCATAGCCTAGAAATTGATGACAATGTGCAAGATCTTAGGGATTGAACTCAAACTTCTATTTGCAACCTATTTAGATAAAATTAGGTCGTTTCGCAAAGAAAAACATATTGTTTCCTACGCGTGAAAAGTTACTATAAAAAAATGGTTCTTTGTATGTAAAAACTTGGCTCGTTTGAACTTAGAGGTTTAGTGCTCGTGGTTCAAATTCCCGTTCAATCTCCTTTTTTTTAACTAAAAACCTTGGCTTCGTTTTATCTAAAACTTAAAAGCCTTTTGACAGAAACGTAGACATTCCCGAGCGGGTAGCGACCCTAGGTCTATAAGTGTGAGGTCTGTAGTTCGATCCCTCTACAGCTTCTCCTTTTAGATTTAAAGAAACCATACAGTTTGTTCTTTTGTAAAAAATACTTAGCGCGGCCACGTTTGGGACGACACATCACAGCGGTCCTTTTTTGTAAAATACAAGCAACACTGGACACGCGCAGCAGCATTCCGTGACGGTTCTAACAACTTAAAAAACTAAGCCTGAACTATTGGGTGGGACCCCTGGCACATCGGCATGAGTCTCCATGATGGGGTTCTGTTTGGCTCATCTAGCCGGTGCGTGCCAGTATCTATGACGGTCTATTGTAGGGCGCCATTTGTCCGTAGGGCTTTGTTCTCATCTCATTAGGTCCGTGACGGATTTCATGACGAACCAGACCATCCGTCACTGATGATGACGATTCCAGACGTTATCAGAAATCCGTCATGGATTAACACATTTCTTGTATGCTTTTAGAAAGTTGTCTGAGTTGGAGATATACTGGTGAGACACATGCGCTCAGCCTAGTCTCAGAGTTTCGTAATAATTTTGAAACTAACATTTAAAAGACCACTGGGTTGTGATTTCTTGTATTTGTTTAGCGTCAGCTGTTTTAAGGCACCAGGTGTGATCATCCATAATTGTAGTTTGAGAAGAATGGTATTGTTTTGGAGTGAGCTCTGTCTGCCTATATTAGGAAAATTCCATACACACAGAATATGTGCCCAAGTTTATATGTCAGCAAAGGTAATTCTGAACTTTCACCTCCTAACAAAATCTCTCACCCGGATAGACCGAAGATTGCCGCGAGCTCTCCTATGTTGCTTAGTCTCCATACTAATCGTTTAGCATAGGATCCAAAAGTATCGCGGCGGATCCCCCCAGTAGTTGTGGTGCGTGGCCGAGCTGTATTGCAAGCACTGGGCAACTCTGCGAGGCTTTGCTCGGGCGTCTATGACTTAAGCGTCGTTTGTGGTAGTAGGATCCGAGCAGGGGCTGGGCCGTGGCCTAGGCGGATCGTTGTGAAGGGTGTAGCAGGGGTGATGTGGAGGGGTTCGTTATGGATGGGGGGCTGGCACGACAATTCCATGGCAGTCTTGTTATCTATTAATGGTTTTTAGGGGGGATGGTGTTGGGGGGTATTGGGTGGGTTACCGTCCGAGGGAGGGCTCGGGTGTGGGCCAGTAGGCTTGGGTTCTCGACGTCGATCAGGCTATACTTCTGGGGTAGGGAGGCTTGTTGTCCGAATCTGGGTGGCGAAGTGGTCAAGTGGATTTTGGCGGTGCGGCAGGCGGAGAAATGGGTGTTGAGCTCTAAGGAAGTGCTCTTGTATTTGGAGGCAGTGGGCTTAATGGCGACTGTTCGGGTGAGGAGGAGACGTTTTGGCGCAGAGGCAGGCGTCTCTGAGGATGCGCGAGGGTGTAAGCAGGTTCAGGTATACCTAGGGATCAACTGGTGACGGCATTTGGCATGTGGGGGCTAGAGGGGTGGCTAGTGATCTATGTAGCTGCGGGTGTGAAGGTGAAATTGAAGGTGAGGGAATTGGGTTTCAGTTAGCTAGTGTGCAGTTAAAATAATCGAAGTGAAACTTTTCGGAAATCTAGATAGCGGAGGTGCTTTAATTGAAATAATGGATATGGGAACAACAACTTATCATAGGATTGCCGAGATCACCATATGGCGGCTGAAAGCAATGGGCAAGTACCCGCAACTTCGGCAGCCTCATGGATGTACATCCACGATCTTTTTCTCAACTGGTGTATCCATTGCAACACACATTAGATAATGAGAGTGCGTAATTTTCGAATCCAAGATCTTCTTGGTAATTAATCCCCCTTCATAATTCTGAATAGAAATATGACTTACATGCTCGAGGGAACATCTCCTTTCCAGCATTTCCCTTGCTGGCTCCCCTTTCATTCTCAGTAATACAATTCCCCACAAAAATTTGGAAGCAAACAATCACATCCATAACACTTTCCCCATTCTCTATTGTTGGACCTTCATTCTCGATTTGAGCACTCATTTTAGCGACATTGTCTATTAAATGAGGCAGCAGACCATGAATTGTAAAAATTTTCTGAGTAATCTTACTCCTGATTCCATAAATGAGCAATGACACTAAACTCTTCAATGTAGACCCTCGGCTACATCTCCATGTCCTCGTGTTTGCATGGGCTATTCTTTACAAAAACCTACGCTATCCACATGCCAACTAACTCCTATCTGTCTCAACATGAATCTTGCGGGGAATATTGTGAGAATTCACAGCTCGCTATGTCAAGCTGCTGATAGAATCCACATAGAGCATCCATGGTGCAATGTAATTTTTCAAGCTTTGCAGTATTCTCCAAAACAATGAGTGCCGATTTGTCACAATCGTCCCCTGCCACTGTTACAAGTTGCAATGGTGATCGTTGTAGATTTTTAACCATCTCTACTCCCACTCGTTATAATCTTCAGGAGCAATCATTTTTTGCACCATGTGCATATGCATAACATCTTCAAGTATGCTCCTCATCCAATTCGGCATTTCGTAGGTTCATCAACACACAGAGCGCCAGCTGCCTTTTATCCATGGATGTCACCAGTATTTTTGCTTCTTTCAACCAACAATGGGCGGGCAGATATTAGGTCCTCAAGTCGTGGGAGTCGTTTTTATTCTTCACCCCCAAAGATCATCCAATATCAAAGAAGAAACGTTTGACCACTAACACTTCTTCAACTTATCTTGAAGCTCCTCATGATTGTGAAATATTGGAGTGCCGATCTTTGCTAAATCCTTTAGCATTTCCAGAATATATAATCCACACTAAAAAGTTTCTGTCCATGAATGCCATGATAGGTGCCGAAAGATTCTTTCCTTCAATTCGTCCTTTATATAATCCGAATATATACTAAAAGGTAGTCCTTCCCTGACCCTACAACACACATATATACCTTCACTGATAAACATGGATTAGCACGAGATTCCCCTGCATCACACATCCCCCGGTGTTCTCATGGAGGCTTTGCCATGAATATATCATGCAAACTCTCGACCAAAATACCTTCCACTGCTAGCAGTGTCTAATTATGCTCCTGTTCTTGCTGGCAATATCATCCGGTGTCAGTGTTGCTGCCACCCTGATGACAACAGTTAGGGGCATCAATCGGTCCTTTCGATAAATAAAGTGTCGAACCCAAACGAGGAGCAGAAGGACATGACCAGCGTTTTTTACCATGTATTTTATGCAAGCACTGAAAAATTATCGCAAGAGATAACTTGATAGCAAGGTACGTCGTAAACAAGTTTTAGTAGCAATAGAATGAAGGTGTAGAAAGTTTAGCCCAATCCTTTTTATAGCAAAGGAGATGCCGGAAACTTTCCCTTGTAGTAACGAAAGTGTTCTTGAGGATACATGGTATTATATAGTCACTTTTTACATGTTTATTTGATTCGTGTTCGGTACTTTGATTAATCTGATATTGGGTGGACCGGCGCTTGTGTGTTGTTCTTACTTGAACAAGCCTCCCAGTTATGCTTAACCCCTCTCGCAAGCATCCGCAACTACCGAAGAAGAATTAGCAATAAATCTAACATGCATGAAACATATGGACCAAATCAGCCCATCTTTTAATATCGCCTATAACTAGGGTTTAAGCTTCTTATCAATCTGCAAGCCCCCCTCATCCTAATTTACTAACTCCACCATACCTTCACATAGGCCCAAGTATGGTGAAGATGTCATGTAGTCGAAGATCACATGACACCAACTAAGAGAATCACAACATACATATCATCAAAAAGATCGAACAATACAAATTCACATGCTTAACTATATAAAAGACTTCTCACATTTCCTCAAGAACAGAAGTTAACTACTCCCAATCAAGGTTCATGTTCAAGATCAGAGGGGTATTGGTATGCATCAAGGTTTCTGAAAATATAATCTTCACAAATAAACCAAACTAGCATCAAAACTCGGGGATTTGGTAATCAAACGTACAGCACCCACATGCTACCAATCGGAGGATTTGAGACAAAATTGAATACAAGAGATGAACTAGAGTTGCGATTAGATGGTGTTGGTGAAGATCTGGATTAAGATTGATATCGTTGATGACGATGGCTTCGATTTCCCAATTCTGGAGGAGATGTATCCCCGGCGTGAATCGGTCCACCGGAGAGCAAAAGTGCTCATGCCTGGGTTTCGCTCGAGACACGGCGCTTCATCCTAAAAGTTCTCTCTTTTATTCTTTTTCTAGTTCAAAACCCTTCATATACCTAAATGGAGGCTGGGGGGCCTGCCAGTGCCCCACAAGGTACATGGTATCTGCCCAGAGCCTTTGGCAGCTGGTGGGTCCCATCCGGTACTTCTTTGACATAGATTGTTTTTATTATTCCATAAAAATTCCTCTGGAAATTTCAAGCTCATTTGAGTTGTGGCAGAATAGGATGTCTGATATAGGCGTTTTCAGGTCCACGAATTCCAGCTACGGCAATCTTCCCTCTTCATTGATTTCAAATTAAAGAGAAAGGTGGATTGTTAGGATTGGATCACAATGTGTTTATAATGATTAAAAAAACATTCAAACAACGTAGGAAAAAAAATGATGCAAAATGGACGTATCACTCCCCAAGCTTGACCTCGCTTGTCCTCACGTGAAAGCCGAAATCGATAATCATCTGATCACATGTTTAGAGAGAGAGAGGTGTTGTTTAAAACAAAATACGGACATAGTACATCATTATCATGATCATAGAAGCAAATTATCATCATAAAAATTCTCATGAAGAAGTAGATCAATTTACACTATAACGAAGTATAAAGCATAAACATTCTTGAAAAACTAACAAGCTTTGGTTCTTAGTCAACAAGGCAATTACAATTCATCATAGGTCCTAAGGAGAGGTCTCATGTAGATCTTTTATTTGCAAGTCCACATGACTCAACTATCATTTATCTTCTACGATTGCTGACAATCAAACATATATATGGCACAAAAAGTTCCAGTCAGACACATAGCAAGATAGGGGCTTATATTCGCGCCCTCCTAAGTTGTTTACCTAATGGTTATGTCACAACTAATAAATCATGATCACTCATAATTCCACTGGATATATATGTCTAGAACTTCCCCACCACCTGAGCTACAAAGAGAAAAAAATGAAAAAGGACATAGAGAAAGAGCTCTTGTGAACTTGCATGTTAAAGTAAATACATAAAAGTAAAAAGATAGCACTTCGCATAGGAAGCAGAGTTTGTCATCGGTTTTTTGGATAAAATGACAGTAGCAATACTGACACTTGGTTTATATTGGTCTCCGTTAAAAACCATTTATGAGAAACCATTAGGAAAAGTCACTGAAAGGGAAAATACTAAATTATGCAATCTAAAGGATTGTTAAAAAAAGTTTATAGTTTGGAGATTACTCCCCCTGAACTTTGCAAATATGGTGGACGCCTCATACCAATTCGTTGACTGATCATGTCATTGTGAATAATTTTTTGGATTCCAAGTATTTTTGCACATTATTTCATCACTTTTCTATAATTCATGAGATACACTATTCGAGCAATGTGCTTTCTGATATTTTACTCTTCATATAACCTGTAGTTACTGAGGAAACCACAGTGTAGCATCTTGGTAATCACAGTTGTGTGATTCTGATGAATTCAACCACATGATTTTGATGTGGTTATCAATGTCTCTGAGCCATGCATTTTTTCAATGCTTTTTAGATAAAGCATTATTTTAGAATGATTAAGTGGAAATAGTCATTAAAGTCCTATTTTGATGAACTTTCATGATAAACTATTCCAATGAATTTGTCATTGATATGGCATCGTTGGGGGATCAATAAGAGCTAATTCATACATCATATCTTGATTTTCCTCATGGAAATTGCCCAAGATTATGGGAGCTGAGATATAAGTTGTTTATTTCTTATATCGATCGAGTATACCTTTTGTGGGGGTTTGCACTCTGAACAACAGATAGCATATAGTGTTAGGCCTGACGTAGTCTGCAGTTATATGAGTGGTGTTGGTAGTGAGATGTAGAACTTTAGTCCGATATCACGTCATCTATCACCCCTAGGTAAGAAGGATTTGTACCAAACCAAGTCCAGTATTGCCATACATGTCTTTTGGTTGTTATGATATAATATATTGAACTTCTCATATATATTTTGGATACTATTAGTATCTGATATGTATTCTTGAGAGAATGCTCATTGTAAGCTTGAGCTAAATTTGGTTAATCCAATTTATCCGTCTTAATATGATTTTGTGCTGTTTAGGTCTTGTTTCACATTGATGATGAGGTCATCAATATACACTGAGGTGACAAAGGAAATAAAATTGTTTCCTTTATTAAATATGATAATCATCATTATTCGAGTAATCTTTTAAGAAGGAATTTTTTTTTTTTTTTTTTTTTTTCGGTTTAGTCACTAGTACCATATGATTTCTGACTATTTCAAGTTATAGAGTGACTTAATAAAGTATACACAAAACTTGTTGCGATTTGCTTTTGGAATTCGGAAGTATAAGCCTTCAGAGACTTGAATAGAAATGTTCGAAATGATGACTCATATGAGTATTGTTTACCAAAAAAAACATCTTCATCCATCAATTGCATATGGATAATATTTTTTTTTGTTAGCAATGATATTAGTATCGAACATAATCTGATACCTATTAGTAAAGCAAGGTAAGTTTTCACGCAATTTTTTCATCCGTTCACGCCGAAAGAATTTTTTGCTATTCGATGTGGTACAAAATCCTTATGCGTTTGTTTGCTAGAAAAAAAAAGCTTTTCTAATTTCATCGTGGCACCCGCGCGCTATGGCCCAGCGAAGTCAGCCCACTTATTTTTCTGCCCACACAGCTGGAAAATTCTCTTTCGCACAGGGTGACAAAAGTCGGAGCTTCGCACAGGACAACTTTAAGGGCTGCCCATTTTTCTTTGTTTCTATGTTTTTCTTCTATTTTATATTCTTCCATTCCCCTATCTCCTTTTCCATTCCAGTTTATTTTTCTTATAGAATTTTTTCATAAAAAAAAATCTCAAAAAGTTTCAAACATTTCAATAAAAATACCGAAATGGAAATGTTCAGGAATTCCAAAATTGGGTTGCTTATTTTTGGAAAAAATATTCGGAAACTTGAAAAAAGTTTTCCCATTTTTTCTAAAAAATGGTTTGTTTTGCAAAATGTTTGAGATTTCCAAAAAATCAAAATTGCAAATTTTTAAAATGACTCCAATATTTGAAAATAGTCTTGGTTTTAAGTGAAATTTGACAATTCCAAATAATGTTTGCGTATAAAAGATACACATTTTCAAAAAATGTTGTGAATTGTCAACACAGGTTCCCGTTTTAAGAAAAATGTTTCACAAATTCAACAACATCCATGCTTTTATAAAAAAGTTGGTGTTTTCAAAAAATGTTTGGTGAATTATAAAGATGTCTGTTTATTTTTTTTCATGTTTTCGAAAATTGACAAATTTTCAAAACCTGTTCAGGATTTAAAAAAATGGTTCATGTTTTCTAAAATATTCAGAAACATCATCCTAAATCTCCTCGATTGAAAGGAAAAGTGAATTTGAATAATTCAGACCTTTTTTTTTGTCAAAAAAAAGAAAGAATAGTTCATGGGCCTCTCTGCGTACAATGATGTAAAAAACTCTTAGATGCCCTCGATCAATTGAATGGAGAAGTAGCTGATTGATACTTCACACCCAGCGCAACCAAAGAAGCTAATTGTGTCCTTTTTCACGTGTACACCAAGGTTTTGACTTGCACATATACTCCAATAACTTTAACATGTATATTATTTTTCTCCTCCCATTGCAATGCATGGGCATATGTGCTATTCCACTCACCTACTCAGGAGATTATGTTAAATCGTAATCGATGTCGGGTCTCTGCTCAACCCTTTTGCTACAACCCTCCTTCACCACCCTCATTACTTTGTATATGAATGAGAAGTTTTTGGTATTCCTATGAAGTACTTATTGAGGCAGTAGGTTTTCTGCAGTAAATACCACTCGTTTGTAGAGCGAGTGCTATTCTTCATTACTTGCCTCCTTTTATGTGAACCAATATTGAGGTGAAAGAGGCACTCTACCATGAATTTTGTTTCAGGGCCCAAAGGTTTTAGCACCATTTGAGAAGAAGAATATAGTCGACAAATGTATCTTTAGGTTATATGATTCTGATTAATCATGAATTTGTGGATAATATATTTATCCTTGTGATTATCGTACCACAAATGGAGTCAAGGTGTTTCAATGTCCCGTGCACCAAAATTGTTGACATTTATGACGGGGCTTTGGATGATGAGCATCCATGAGGTGTCTTCTCAACTTGATGTTGACATTACATTTTGGTGAGGATTTGATTTCCTCTTTTTCCGCGGAAGCAATGAGCAGTTATTATCTCATGTGTCTTAGATCCCCCCCTCTTGCTCTCATTGGGGACACAGAGTGTTTATCAAATCCCATCCATCTTTTTGACACTTTACTGCAGAATATAGAATTAGTGACACCTTGTCATAGTAAATGTATGTGGCGATTTGCAATGTGTTGCCAAATATATGATTCTCTAAATTTCTAGTCTGATTCTTTGAGTACGTGTGGATAGGGATTACAATATCATAACATTTCTAATTTATTTACCTGGCATTCTTTTGCGGTACTTTCTCCCCTTAATGCTGAAAAATATCCTATTGCCGATGCAATTAGCTACGGGCTATGGATAATTTTGATTGACGGATAAATGTTATTTTCCTCACGTAGATCTTAATTTTCTGTTGGAGGTCCCATTGATGTTTGCCAGATCGTGTGATATCGGTATTGTAACCGAATTATTGAAGATGGATATCCTTGTTTGATTTCCACGTAGTTCTACAAGGGGAAAAGTAGTATCATAGGCATGGGTATGGACTTAGATCATATTACGGTGTGTAAGGCTGTAGGTGTCTAGCAAGAGGCGGTAAATTTACAATCTTAAGATTGGTCTGTAATAATTTCATTATCTTTGATAAGATATTAAATAAACGAATATGTTATTTACATAAAGCACTAATTCCTCATGAAATGAGTTCAACAATATTGTCCATTCGAATGGGTTTTATCCATGTGATTTGGATAATTTTCTCTTACTTTGATTAATGTTGAGCACTATTTAGTAAGTGTTGGGAACGTAGTATTGCAAAAAATTCAACGACTCACGCAAGATCTATCTAGGAGCATGCACAGCAACGAGAGGGAGAGTGTGGTCACGTACCCTCGTATGACCGGAAGCGGTGAGCGTTTAGTAACGTAGTTGATGTAGTCGAACGTCTTCACGATTCGACGATCCAAGACACCGAAGTACGGCACCCTCCGTGTTCAGCACACATTCAGCTCGATGACGTCCCATGAACTCTTTGCAGTTGCAGAGGTCGAGGAGAATCCATCAGCACGACGGCGTGATGATACGGTGATGATGAGTTACCGGACGCAGGGCTTCGCCTAAGCACTACGACGATATGACTCGAGGTTGGTACTGTGGAGGGGGGCACGCACATGCTAAAAGATTG